>CM060974.1:38252838-38755338 GCA_030765045.1 Tenodera sinensis
GGAAATATGGGAATACACTAGACTTTGAGTGATAGTCAAATATTTTAAAGCTGGTCGCTATATGAAGGCTTTAAAATTCCGTTCTCTTTGCACGGCCAAGAGATATATGTTGTAAAACTCACACAAATAACAAGGAATATCTCCAAAATGGTTCAATCTCTTACGGTTTACCAGTTATGCAAAAGTCACCAAAGGTAGCCAGGACTACATGGGCTATAGCAAGAAAATTCCAAATATACATTTTATTTGTCACAAAAGTATCTTAAACATTTTAATCAAAATCGTTACAGCCATTTTTGAGAAAATAAAAATATTGGAAAAATTTCCCACGTAAAGAGTGGTTTAGGAACCTATTGAAAGATTCTAAACTTTGACACCAACTGGTTTTTAACTAACTTTTCGTTTGTGAAGTAATTTGACTGGATTTAGTCGTCTTTGTTACACTGGTGTCAGAGGTGGGTTGTGTTGAATTGTCGTTTTGTTGTATTATGGAACAAAACTAACAAGTTTGAAGACATTACTTTGTGCATTACATCATATTATAACATGTATGAAATGACAGCTATGCAACACACAAGTTGTAGCACTTAGTAATCAATGAATCTTGTTACAGCAGGAGGCATGGCCTCGACTGGACTGCTGTGAGTAATGGGAACAGGTTAGGTGTAAATCTTGCAATAATCATGAATTATCACCCTTAGCCATGCGGTGCGGAGGTGCGACCTGGTACTGCTATTTAATTATCAACAATACTCCAACTGTTGTTAGATACACTGCAGTGTTGTCCACACGTGGTCAGCTCTAGGTTTGATATACGTCATAATTATATTGAATCTGTCATCAAGCAAACCACGTGCTTTTTAAGTTCTCTGTAAGAGTTGTGTTCCAGCCAAAAATTATATGTCGAGATTTCGCTGGAAATGCATGTTATGAGACCCCTGAAGAAAAAAAGCATTTTTAGTAAGAGGTTTGCCTGTGTGTGGTCGTATGTGTGTCAGAAATAATTCCAAACGAAGAGTCGGTGAGAAACCAAAATTGTGTTCAACCTCAGCACCAAGAAAACCACCCACCCCAAACTAGTTGTTCCAATTAATTTATCCAGATCTTCGAGGACTGAGGGAATATATTGAACCTGGCCATACATAGTGGTTAATGATGTTTAATGTCTGATCTGCCTTAAGTAAGTTTCCCTTAAATGGAACATTTTTCAAAATAAGTGGCTCATGAACTTAAAGGGATAGCCTCTTACTGCACAAAAATGTAGACTGGATGGGTGAGGAGTCTAAGAGCCCATCTACAGCTAGGTCAGAAAATATTGTTAAAGCAAATTATTATTATTATTATTATTATTATTATTATTATTATTATTATTATTATTATTATTATTATTATTATTATTATTATTATTATTATTATTATTATTATTATTATTATTATTATTATTATTATTATTATTATTATTATTATTATTATTATTACTATTATTAATTAATATTAATAATACTAACAATATAAATAATATAATACAATAATATAATAACAATAACGACAAACAAAAATAATAACTACAATAATAAAATACAGCAACATTAATAAGAAACAAAGAAATGCCAATGAAACATTACGCGTCCTCATGTTTGCATAGATTTTGTTACGAAAATTTACAATCTGTAGTCCTTGATGACAAACAATAGCAGCATATACAGGAATGAGTTTATTCCCTGGAAAATAAAGTCCTCTAAGTGAAGTGGAAAATATTCTAAGACTATTCTTGTCTTTTATCACGCGTTACACTAGTTGAAGCCTGGGGAATTCCTATCCCGCCCGCTTCTCTTACAAGCAGAACATGCCACTGACTGGAGTTACCCCGGTGATTCCTGCAACTCTTTTAAAGCACGAAGGGTTATCTACTTACCCCAATGCCGGGTGGACTGGGCCACCTGATAAAACCGTAGTTTTATTCATTTTCCGAGCCAGTGAAAATAGGTGTCACACCGGGAAGAAATGGTGTGGGAACCCCATATTCGGCTTAACAACAGTTCCCCTTTTTACAATCAGAATAGTCTAAGTATGTAAACATTTAGTTCTTGTAAACATTTCCACAAATTAAATAAGATGTGGGATGAAAACCAAACAAAAACTGATTCTATTACAATATGCAGTTCATTAATAAAGCTTTCCATTCTTAAATGGCGATGAAATGTATGAGAGGGGTGAGAAATTTCTGGTATGTGCACAAATGCAAAGAAGTAACTGACGTCTATATAGCGTTTCACTCTTAGAAGACAGTATGGAGTTAAATGGGACATCTCTGTCTCTATCTAGCGCATACAAGTTGCCATTAGCCGCGTCCTTTTCTACCGTCGCTCTGTTGCCACATTCCTAATAGCATGGTATAAATATTCATTTGTTATAAATTTCAGGTTTGAACACATTATCCTATGCAGAATTTTTTTCTCTATCAGGTTATATCCTTTTCAGAGTCATTATACATTTCTATAGGTCCAAATTTCTTCAGAAAACGTTTTTTTCAATAGAAGTCCGATATTTGCTGTTTCTACACTCATCACGCACTAACTAACAAACTAACTGCTAGAATGCATCTATATTTTTTTCTTAGGTAGAGTAAACTATAGTGCTACTACCTGCCTACTTTGAATTCTCTATGTTTACCCAGTTAAGGGTTATAATTTTTTAAATTAAATGTTTTCGGAAAATTTTATATCTGTGCACTGCAAAAGTTACGCAGTGTGAAACTTTTTTGTTATTGAGTTTACATCAGGGAACCAGCGAGAACAAATGTTGAGGAAGGTTGGAGAAAGTTTTTAAAATAAACCAAAAGGCAGTAACCTCTTTCTTTTATCCAATAAGGCAAACAAAAGGTATTCATCTATTCAGCGTCAGGCCTGACACAGAAGATAGTATAAGGAGCAGCACTAACATTAGTTCGAAAGAAGCCGTGTGTGTAACTGTGAGCTGTTATTGCGTTATTTGTTTAATATTTGTAGTTATGGAGGGGGAAGCTAGGAAGAGACGATATGTTGGTAAATTAAGAAGTAAGGAACGCCAAATAATTATGAATGTGTTAGATTATTTTTGAAGCAAAATGCTTGGCAGTAAAGGCAGTAAAAGAAACAGCTAAGGCTATCGGGTGTTCAGAAGCAGTAGTGTGTATGATTAAAAAGGAACTAATGGAAGGACCTCTAAGAACGCCATCGAAAAAGAAAGCAAAAGGGGCGGGACTACACAAAACGCTAGGTTAACGCAATATGATTGAATAGTGCAAGGTGGAGTGCGGCGAATTGTTCATTCTTTACAGTTTGCAAATATTCCACCCATGCTGAATATAATTTTGTCACAGTTCAACAGTGATGAGACCCTACCAAATTTCTCAAGGGCCACTCTGATTTGGGGTTCGAATATGAAAGAAAGGGTAACAAGTGCATATTAATAGAAAGAGACGATATCGATATCATCAGATGGCGACATAAATATCTAAAAGACGTAAAAGGTTTAGGGACCAGGGGAAATCAATTGTTTATACAGACGAGTCATTTGTAAATTTAGGTCATACAGTAACAAAGGCGTGGAGGGATACCAAAGTTAAAAGTGTCCGTCTCGTCAAGCAGCAATTGAAGGACTAAGTACAGGACTCAGGCCACCTCGAGTCGCTCGCGGAGAGAGATTCGCAACTAGTACATGTTGCAACACTGCGCTCCATTTAACGTGTACTGTCTTTTAAGGGTGAGACGCGCTTTAGAAGGAGAGGCTCTGGTGTTAGAATTTACAGTTACAACACTTTCATAGAGGTCGCTTTAAGTACCACTTATCACCGTTAGGCTCCAGCACCTCCTCACCACATATTCCAAACTTCCCCATATTTGGAACACTCCCCATATCAGTTCCCCTACGCCTTGACCCAGAAAGGGGTGCTACGCCGCGAGTAGGTTAGTACTAAGTAGGAAAGTATCTATTGTATTGCACCCAAAAATTCGATACTGAAATACAATCAATACATTCCTATAGCAGCTCAGTGACTCGCATCCAAGCTTTTATTTAAATGTTTCAGTGTTCAAGATTAGTTGTGCGAGCTACACCGGCCAGGAGGGACCGGAGAGCTAACCACGTCGCACCGTCCAGTACTGCACCCCACTCAGAATGCCCGCGGGGACGTAAAGGCTACTGCGGCGCAGGGTTAATTCATGGGAGAATAAGCTTTCGTGCCGATAGTGTGTGTGTGGAGGGGGGGGGCGGAGTGGGGACACCTCGAACCACCGCGACCCCGACATGAACTTTTGCGAGCTACAATTACCCCCCCCCCCCCAGGAGAAAGGCATGAGGCGAACTGAGAACGTAGGCTAGTCAGAGAACGGAGTCAGCGACGCACAGAAGTCCCGAATACATCTTTTCAGATATTAACACCTGGTGCACAAACAAAGTGTTTCCTTCAACCCGGGAAAGGGCGACGAGGTGACCCTAGCGGTCCGGGTGGCAACCTCCAGGAGGGGCCAGGGAAGGATTTTCAGGGCGCAAGCATCTGTGCCACCTATCCACATCCGCCGGAACCTACCACGCTACTAAACAAACCTGAAAGATGACATTAAATAGAACAATGATTATAAATAATAATTGCATGTAATATTTATAGTTAATATACTGATTTTACATATTTGTTGTTAATAGTAGTTGTAGTTTTGTGAGTGAAGTCGGTATGTTTGAAATCCCTTATTTTGTTGTAGTGAGCCGATAAATTTGTTTTAATTTTATCCTTATTTTATTTCTTTTTATCCTATAAATTGTTATATATTTACAAAAAAGATATTTTTATACACTTACTTAAAAATTCTATTGTATTATGATTTTGTAGACTGAATTGTTGTTTAGTAGTATTCGTGTTTTTGTGAGAGTGGTTATATGTGAATTTAGCTACTTCTTTTCTTTTATATCATTGTGTGTGTGTGTGTTTGTGTGTGTGTAATCTCCCGTTACCTTATAATTTGTATATATTATACTAGTATGTTATATGTAGATATGAATGAATGAATGTGTAGAATAAATAAATGTTAAAAATCTGGCATATTAGCCCTGTTTTAAGTAACTAGGTGCCAGGGCTATTATAAAAACTAAACCCCGGCGCGACAGCCTATGAAGTGCTAAGGCCTACCGCCCTGCTGCTGCGTCCGTCACCTCTGCCCACTACTGGCGTCATTGGTGGGGTGCTGTACTGGAGGGTGGGACGTGGTCAGCGCCCCGAGGTCTCCCGGCCAGTTATGCAGTCTTCTCGACCTGGGGCCGTTAGTTCTTCATCAAGTAGCTCCTCAATTGGTCCCCCGAGGCTGAGTGCACCCCGTGCTAGACCTCCCAGAGGGGATAAAATCCCCATGCTGGCACCGGGGATCGAACCCGGGTCCTCAGCGCCAGAGTCAAGCACGCTACCAACTACGCTACGGAGGCGGTCCCAGGGTTATTATACAGATTTTTATTTTATTTTTTATAACCAAACCTGAAAGGTAAGATGGGGAGGAAATGAGAAAGGAAGGGAAAAGAATCCGTGGAGAAGAGAATTCACCCCAGTAATAAGGGGAAACCACGGAAAACCCCAAGTTACAGTGGTCAGTCGACTGGGATCGAACTTGGGACCTCTCGAATACGAGTCACAGACGTTGCCGTGGCGCTAACTCGTTCGGTTTAAGAATGGGTAAATGTAAAATAACCTGTTGTTGTTTTCCTTATTGTTTATTTGAAAATTACTACTGGTTTGTGTTGTGTAGCGTGAGATGATAGAGAAGTCTACTCTTTTACTTGACAATGACATATGGGACCAGAAAGTGCAGTGAGTCATACACAGAATTTAAATGTATGGTGCACTTGAAGCCGATTATGTTATCTGCCATGTTTACTATTCCCATATCTGAAACCTTGGAAATTTTACGTGCTTATGACTCATTTAGTGGCGGGCTGTAAACAGTTAGTAGCTCGGTAGCCGACAGGTGCCGCGGTTCAACGAACGAATTAATCACTTTGCCTGGAAACATAAGTGCCCTTTTGCTGCACAAGCTCTTTAGCTCAGTGTATTAATTTCGGAGCTTCTACATCTATACAACGTACCATTTACATGTATCTGCTAAACCTCATGTGTTGCATATTCATGATTTTCTCTCCTCACTCTTCTGCCCGAGCGAGATGGCTCCGTGGTAACGCGTCGTGGGTTCGACTCCTTTGACGCTACCTTCCTGACCCATAGGTTTTTTCGGGGGTTTCCGCGCCAGTCCTCCATTTACTTCAACTTCAATGCGGTCTTTCAAGTGTTGGCGATGGGCGCGTTTTGGCGCTGCTGTGTGGAACTGTATAGCGTATGGTTGCCTGAACTGCTGGGGTGGTCGAGATGATGGATGTCCTGCACAGTTAGGGACTCTCACGCTGGCTCGCGCTACTCGCCTGGATTCCAACATGCCCTTAGAGCGCTCTCATTTCGTCCCTTCCTCCTGGGGTCCGACATACAATAGCTTCAACAGTTGGCCCAGTGTGGAATCCCCTCCGTCTATCCTCTACCTCACTACTCTACAAACCATTCATACAAAAGCTTATGCTTCTATACCTGCCATTACCGAGTTAGGTGGCGCCGCGATAGCGTGTGTGACTCGCATTCGGGAGATCACGGGTTCCGTCCCCATCAACTGACCACTGTGACTTGGTTTTCCCGTGGTGTCCTCTTGTCACTAGAATTTTGTAGTGGATTCTCTACTCCACGGATTCCTATGTCATTTCACTCCCTTATCCTAGCACGGTACGTTCCGGTGTATGCGGACATATGGCACAGATGTGTGCGCTCTGTGAAACTTCTTTCCTGGGCCCCTAAAAGTTGTTGCTCGGGCCGCAAGGGTCTCCTTGAGTGGAAGAAATGCTTCCATGGTGCACCAGGTGACAATCTCTCCAACCATTAGGGACTTCTGTGCGTCTCTGTGCTTCACTGGTTGCGTCCTCTATTTGCCTCAAACTTTCCCCCCTAGAGTGCGGCAGCCCACAAAAGTTCCCTGTTGGATCGTGGTGGACTGAGGTGCTCCTTTAATCTCAATCACAACATATGTTTAATATATTTTCATGACGCATAGAACGGTTCTAGAGGCCTTCCTTTTATATGGGCTTTGTCTTTGGAGCCACGAGTGATTACCAACTTATCTAGAGAATTTTACTGTCCCGAATAGTATTTATGAAGACTGTTTCAGAAATTAAGGGATGATATAGCCTATGAAATGCTATTTAAACTCTGTACTGTAATTAATAAACTCTTAAAACGAAGCATCCATGCATCAGCGTCCATTGGCATGGCCTACAAGACTATCATATTGATGCTTCGATCTTTTAAGATGTTGGCAATGTCAGTAGTTGAAATATCTGCTTTTAGTTTACAATTCCTTCAATACAAAATTTGTCAAACTGGTTCCAAACATATTTCCTATAATATCCTGTGTTCTCAGGTTTCTCCCTTGGAACTATTTCAGTTATTTCAGCATTAGATGTTTCACGAAGCGAGAATCAGCCATTTAAAACTAGTAGCTTTGTTGTGTCAAATTACGTAAGCTGTTGCTAATCCGTAAGGTAGTGCAGCTAGATTCTCTAACCCAGCGATGCCCAACGTTTGTGAAAGGGAGGTTGGATTTACCTCCTTTCACCTTATGCGGAATGTGCCACTCTTTTAACACTCAAATGTGTTGCAGTGGCGGTTTTTTTACATGTACGTTATTTTGATTTATGAAGGCAAGTCTTATACGATAAACGTCTCATTATTGGTGACTTCTTCGGTACTGCTTACGTTTAAGAAGTCTATCAATATTTGGCATAGTCTTAGAAGATCCACCAAGTGATCGTCGCGTAACATATTGCAGTTCAATTTGGAGAAACTCTGTTCGCAAATATATGTAGAGGTATTAGAGGCCTGCACGGGCCGACATTCTTAGGTTCGGCCCGGCCCGGCCCGAACTCAGCCAAGCCCGAGCCCGGCCCGAGCCCGAGAAGAGGTCATAGTGCCAGGGCCCGAGCCCGGCCCGGCCCGATTATTTAAATTTATTATGATGACATTATTATTGTTGTCGTTATTGTTATTATTACTATTATTTGAAACCTTTCAGCAGAATAACCATATAGAATTCCTAGTAAAGGAATGCTGTGATAATTGTGCTATTCTTGGAAAAATATATGATACACCATTTTGTATCTCTTAATTTTCAAGCCCGGGCCCGGCCCGAGCCCGACAAACATTTTTGAAATTAGGCCCGAGCCCGTGCAGTCCTCTAAGAGGTATACTCAATCTTATACACACTATTCTTGCAACTGTTTATTTCTCTATCTACCATATTTTACTCAACATAAAGATTAAGAGAAGTTATCTTATTGGTAATTTTCTTGCTTTAAGCGATAGTGAAATGCTTTAAGATGCTGGTTACTATGCGATGCCTTTGAAATTCTGTTCTCTGTGCAAGGCCAAGAGATAAAAAAATTAATAACACATTCCTATTTAAGAAAAGTCTAAGTATTGGCAACTTCAAACAATAAAGAAATATCTGGAGACGGTTCACTCAAAAGAAAAAATAAATATCTGCAATAACTTGCGTTTTAAAGAGATCCACATTTTTTATTTAGAAAGCCTTTGCCTGTCTCTTACTTTTTACCATTTAAGTAAGCATTATCCAGAATGAACAGGTCTTCTGAGAACATTCACAGAAAGTTCAAGTTATGACTTAGAAACTGCCATGGAATCGCCTGTTTGTGTCCGTCACTGTATACTGACTTATTGGCTGTGAGTCTACATGCTCACACTCCGACTGAAAGAGAAGCTAATTACGTAAGGTCTCTAAAGAGACATGGTTGGACATTGCCGGTCTATTCTGATTATAACATAAAAGCGGAGAAGGTAATAATGGAATTTGATAATTTTTTCGCAAATGAAGGCTGTCA
The DNA here is from genome assembly GCA_030765045.1 of Tenodera sinensis. Classification (NCBI taxonomy): domain Eukaryota; kingdom Metazoa; phylum Arthropoda; class Insecta; order Mantodea; family Mantidae; genus Tenodera; species Tenodera sinensis. Next base: position 38,261,794 of record CM060974.1, read on the forward strand.
TTGTTTGAAATTTTAAACTGTTATGCACAATGATTGGTTGATTTCAACCAAGTCACGTATGAGTGGAATATCTAGAAAATTCCCCTAAGCGAGACGCGAACTCAGGACTCCTGAATGTGACGCATACGCATACACATTAATTCCGCACCACAGATGTAGGTATTTTTGCATCCTCTACTAGGTATAGTAAGTAGGGAAAGTATTGTATTCCACTAAAAATTTATGTGGAGATTTCGCAATGTTTTGAGGCACCTGAATTTAAAAAAAAAAAAAAAAAAAAAAAAAAAAAAAAAAAAAAAAAAAAAAACCAACAAAAAAACAAAAAAAAAAAAACTTTTTTAATAAAACGGTCATGTGGTGCGTCTATCTGTGAACAGCAAACCCCAAAAACGAAAACTCAGTTAAAAACCAAAGTTGGTATTTAATTTTACCACTCACTAAGGATGGGATACAAAGATTTTGAAGAAAATTCCTCCACCATAAACTATCCTTAGCATGGACATTTTTTTCGAAAATGTTGATTTTCCCAAAAATGACTGACGATTTTGATTGGAATGCTATAAGTTTAGGTCACATAAAATGTATTTTTCAGTTTTCTGGCTACAGTCCATAGTCCTGTTTACTCTTGATGACCTTTGCATAACTGGTAAACTGTAAGAGATACACCAAATCTTACCATACAAAAAATTTAGATTTCATTAAAACACACGTTTTATTTGTGTGAGTTTTGAAAAAATTAAACTTTTATCAAATGGTAGGTCGTTATTCACTTTTTTATCTCTTGGTCGTGCAAAGAGAATGGAATTTCAAAGCTTTAATCTCCTGCGTCCTTTGGTATCATATATGATGCATCAGGTGTTATAGTTTTTTCTCGCTCTGTGAATATGTTAAACTCATTAAGGCTGGTGGTATTGTTGGATGCCTTCTGCATTCTATGCTCATATTTTTTTTCTCCCTCTGGTCTACTTTTCATCGATGGTAGGATTAAAAAAGCCATAAAAACTTAATGTAGTCCCAAGGTATAATATATGATACCACCCCTAAAACCCCCCTGAACCCCACCACCCCCCAAAAAAACAACAAAATTTTATATTTTGAATATTCTTGTTCTTTTGATGCTTAATAACACAGTACCTGGGCGACCGAGCTTCGCTCGGCTTTTCTTTTGTTTTCCCTTTTTTTAATCGTCTTTTTTGGGAGAATATACTTATTTAGATAAACTTGAAAAGCTAAATATAAATTTTCATCGTAACTGTTGGAACCGTTTGCGTGACGAGACCTTTAATATCCTGGCTTGTTTTTTTTTTAAATTGGCCAATTAACAGAAAAAGTATGGACAAAATAAGATTTCGGCTAATTGTGACTGTTACGCTCTTGACGATACCTTTAATATCCTGTCTTGTTTGTTTAAATTGGCCCATTAACAGAGCTATTATGGTAAAAAAGGTTTAGAGTAAGTGTGACTGTTACGCATAAAATCGCGTTTTTTACAGGATAAAACTGATATAGATAAACTTAATAAGCAAAACCCTATCTGAATAATACAAAATTTGATCAAAATCGTTACAGGCGTTTCCAAGTTGTGTGGAATATATGTATTTATACACAAGAATTGTTCGTTTAAATATATAAGAGATTGATCCACTTAAGAACATTTGTAGCAGTCTAAATGTCATTTTAGCCCCCCCCCCTCCAAAGTGTCACCCTTATAAAAAAAATTGTTTTGTAATTATTTTTTATTTTTGTTTAATTTTGGCCCATAGAAACTCATTAAGAACAAAATACTGTACGCAGGAGGTTGAAATAATTGAGTATTGCTTAAGGACAGTGGGACGTTACTTGTATTTAACTACATACTTTTGAAAAATCAAAATTCATGGGTTACTTTGTCACAGGACAATGAAATTCATACCATGTAACAAGTAACTATTCCTTAACATGGTGATAATGTAAAGTATGTAATATAAATTCATATTTTTTCTCAGAAGGTTTCTAAAGTGACGACAACAAACAAAATTTTCAAAACACATGTTATTATTTAGGTACACATAGCGGGCGCAATTTTTTTCATAGAGAATCCAATTTTTAGGAGAGATAAAGTACTTAGTTATGCATAAAATGAGCTGATTAAAATTTTTTTATATTGAAATATATGGCCAAAAAATTTTTTTTGAAGTTGATAAAAATATTTCTTCCCTTAAAAAGCAGAGATTTTAAATTTTTTAAAAATTCAAAATGTTGTATTTCAAAATATATTTCCGCTCATTTTATTAAAGCCTACTCTATTTCCATATTCCCCTTGTAGCTACAAGATACTTTCTGCAGTTGTTTATCTCAACTAACATTAACAAGATAGGGGAATAAGAGTTCCTAGTGCAAGACTAGAGAAATTATTAAAATATTTTTGCAGTGTAAGTTTCAAATGTGAGGTAGAATGCAGTCATCAGCTGCAGGACTGTGGTAGAAGTGTTTAACAGTGCGCCTTGCTCTAGAAAGGTTGTATTGACGGAAGAGAGAGGGCCAATGTGAGGTCAAAGAAAGGGTCACGGCTGGGAGGAGCATTCGTGACATGTTCTGTGTATACCTTCGAGTCACGTCATGCGCGTGGCAGCTACAATGTGCATCCTACACACTTCCATCGTGTACAAAATATAACGCTTACACTACAAGTTTAACTACCAACCCAGAACTGACAAAGTCAGTACTTTAGTTGTTGTCGGTAACGAGAATTCTCTACAGGGTCTATCAAAACTTTAAGCACACCCATTGATATTTTGAAACTTTCTCTTTCAAGTACACATAACATTATACAATATTATAAATTAGGGATGGGTTCTCGATACTTACGATACCTCGATACACATGATACTTCAGAAAATTCTCTCAGTACTTTTTTGATATTTCGGTGGCGATTCTGCAATTTCACATTCGCTACTGGTAAGCAGAGGAAGTATTGTATTCCACCCAAAAATTCAATGTCGAGATATCACCAGAAATATATGTTTTGAGACCCCCTGAACCCAAAAAAGCATCTGTCTGTGTGTCTGTGAACAGCATAACTCAAAAACGAAAAGTCGGTTAAAAACCAAAGTTGGTATTTAAGTTTAATGTCTTTCAAGGATGTGACACGAAGATTTTGAAGAAAATAGCCCCACTCTAAACTACCCTTTATATAGAAAATTTTTCGAAAATTTTGATTTTCTTGAAAATGGCTCTAACGATTTTGATTAAAATGTCATATGTTTGAGATATTTTTATGAAAAATGAAATGTGTATCTTGAATTTTCTGGCTATAGCCCCTGTAGTCGTATTTACTCTGGACGACTTTTGCATAACTGGTAAACTGTTAGAGATAGACCAAATCATACTATACAAAAAATGTAGATCTTGCTAAAATACACAATTTATGTCTGAATAAATTTTCTTGTAGGGTGAACCATTTCGGAGATATTCCTTGTTATGTGTGTCAGTTTCGGAAAACTTAGAACTTTCGTGAAAAGGATCATCGTTGTTCATTTTTACTTTCTCTACTGGTAAGTAGGGGCAGTATTGTATTCCACCCAAAAATTTGATGTCGAGATTTCACCGGAAATATATGTTTTGAGCACCCCTCAATCCAAAAAAAGCATTTTTAGAAAAAGGTCCGTGTGTGTGTCTGTCTGTGTGTCTGTCAGTCTGTGGACAGCATAACTCAAAAACGAAAAGTCGGTTAAAAACCAAGGTTGATATTTAAGTTTAATAAGTCTTTCAAGGATGTGACACGAAGATTTTGAAGAAAATAGCCCCACTCTAAACTACTCTTTAGGTAGAAAATTTTTCGAAAATTTTGACTTTCTTGAAAATGGCTCTAACGATTTTGATTAATATCCATATGTTTGAGATATTTTTATGACAAATGAAATGTATATCTTGAATTTTCTGGCTATAGCCCCTGTAGTCGTATATACTCTGGACTACTTTTGCATAACTGGTAAACCGTTAGAGATAGACAAAGTCTTACTCTACAAAAAATGTAGACCTTGCTAAAATACACAATTTATGTCTGAATACATTTTCTTGTACAGTGAACCATTTCGGAGATATTCCTTGTTATGTGTGTAACTTTCGGAAAACTTAAAACTTTCGTGAAATGGAACAACGTTGTTCATTTTTTATATGTTAAGTGTGCAAAGAGAACGGAATCTCAAAGCTTTAAAAGGTTTGACTATTGCACAAAGCCTGCTATATTGTAATATTCCCTTTGCACCTACAAGGAAATAAGCAATAAGATAATTTGTACAAATGTTTATCTTAACTAGCACGAAGAAGATATAGGAATAAGAGTTTGTAAGAATGGTTAGTACAAGATTAGAGAATTTTTTTTTATTTTGGTGGTGATTCTGCAATTTTTAGTTTATTTTAAAATCACAAAATATTATTGCCGCAAGTAGAAGATTTTAAAGTGGTCGCAATGACCACCCAAACAGTAGAGACGAACACGGACATATGCTCAGGAAGACACTTACTTCAATTCCTGTTTATTCAGTGCAAAGTGCAAACCCAAACATCTAATTACCTGAGTGCATCTCAAGCAAGAACTTGAATTATTACACGTTGAGTTGAATTTTCTAGGAAGCGCTTCTTGTCTGGAGATAACTAGAAATGTCAAGGCAGGTAAACAGACAACTTCTTCCTGCATTCAAAAATGGTCAGGTAAAATGTATTTTTAATTAATATTGACATACTCGTAAAAATCGATCAGTCCACTAGCTTTTCTTTATTTTAGATGTTACGTGCTGCAAAGCCCGAGAAATTGCCAGGAATGTGGTACCTGTTCAGTAACATTATACAAGAAAATAATCGTGTTTCAGATTTACTGCCAGTTAATAGTTCCCAAGAGAAATCCATTTTAGCCTTCCTGTTAACAGCCTGAGATTGTCATTATAGGGCTCTCTAAACATACTACAAAATCATTTGTATACACTTAACAATAATTAGTCATGTTCTGTTATTTTATTTTTATTTTCACGTCTTTCTCTCATAATGATGATCTTGTTTGTTTTACCTCGTCTTCGTGGCAACTTGAAATTTCTGGAGGTTTTGTCTTCAGGTTTGGAGAATCAATAAATTATAACCCACTGGGCCTCCTCTGGCTTTCGAACAGTAAATTTACTCTTTTTGGCATATTGTTCACAAGATTTCTACACTCTTGCACGATGACGTTATTCCAGATTCGGATAGTGCGTCTCGAAGTTCTCGGCGGTTTTTAGACCTGAGAGCAGCTACTCCTCTACCTTCTGATCTCACATGGACTGCCATAGTTCTATCCTCCCGGCACGATGCAACCCTTGGCCTACCACTTCGTTCCAGGTATGAAAATTTGTCACTTTTCGTATTATTTTTTTTATTGTGTGTGTCACACACGTTTTGAATTACTACTTGACAGAGCGATGAGGCGTATTGACATTGGCTGTCGAGCGCTGCGATCGCTTCTTATCTTGTTTCTTAGAACAGTGAAACAATAGTTAGCACAACTAGTTCATCAAAATGCTAATTCAGCTTCAAAATTGCCGAAATTCTAAGCATACACCAAAATTGTTCGATCGTTTCAAAATAATAAGGCATGCTGATTAATACCTGAGGCCGAAGTATTCTGTGTAGGGATGGGACCATGATACTGAAGATACCTCTAACTCTATATTCGGTGGTATCGAAGTTTTGAAAGCGCTGCTTTTAACTTTATACCAGATAAGGAATGAAAAAGGTCGAGTCTTCACGTTATTGCAGTGTACAAAGAACGGCAAAGGTAATCTTCGGTGGATTTTGTATCGTTTTCTGGGGACTTTCGTGGCGTCTTCTTCACCTTGTCTGTCGGTCTGGGTGGCTCAGTTGGTTAGACGCTGGCCTACGGATCCCAAGGTCGCGGGTTCAAACCCGGCCCAGGTCGATGGTTTTTAAGTGTGCTTAAAAACGACAGCTCCATGTCAGTAGATTTACTGGCATGTAAAAGAACTCCTGCGGGACAAAATTCCGGCACACCGGCAACGCTGATGTGATCCTGGCAATTGACAGCGTCGTTAAACAAGAAAATAATTAATTTCACCTTATCTATCACAGTGTGGTGGCTTGATAACACAACAATAAGGGGGAAAAGAGGGGAGGTATATGTGTGATTGTTCTGAAAATAATCCAGTGACACATGTTTAGAATCACACACACACACACACACACACACACACACACACACACACACACACACACACACACACACACAGAGAGAGAGAGAGAGAGAGAGAGAGAGAGATACTTGTCATGCATGCTGGCGAGGAAAACTTGTATTATATGGATGCTTAAAACTGCTAATTAAAACCAAATGGAAACAGGAGTATTATGCAAAGCTAGAGGAATATACAGGAGTGGGCATAGGAAGATATGCAGTTGTATGATTAGTAAATTTAATGGATTAAGATGAGTAATTTTGATTTGTGTGACAATTTATTTCATTATTAAGTTTCACAGCGTTGTTGAGTCTGTCTTTTGTCCATACTTTTGTCTTTTTTATTCGTTGTTTTCAATCGTAACACAAGGGTGAAGTAAAATTGCACCCTCTGAGAGGGTGGATGAGACGAAGGGATCCTAATGACTTGTACCGTCCCATGGGGGGTCCGGAAACCAGTGGGCTCACGTTCCAATCCGGGAGTCCAGATTTCCAGAGCACATTTGTTCCCCTTGCAGTGCTGCTGCCGCGACACTCACCGACGCTTCCAACCCTGAAATGATTAATGTAACAAAAAGAAGGGACTAGATATTCGGAGGATATAAAAATCCTTCCCAGCATTCACCTGGAAACCTCCAAAAAAAATCTAATGTGTTGCACTCACATGACTTTCTCTACTTTTGCACTAACCATTCTTACAAACTCTTATTTCTATATCTTCTTCGTGTTAATTAAAATAAACATTTGTACAAATTATCTTATTGCTTATTTCCTCGTAGGTGCAAGGGGAATATTGGAATACAGTAGGCTTTGTGCGATAGTCAAATCTTTTAAAGCTTTGAGATTCCGTTCTCTTTGCACACGTAACATATAAAAAAATGAACAACGATGATCCATTTCACGAAAGTTCTAAGTTTTTCGAAACTCATACACATAACAAGGAATATCTCCGAAATGGTTCACCCTACAAGAAATTTTATTGAGACATAAATTGTGTATTTTAGCAAGAGCTACATTTTTTGTATAGTATAATTTGGTCTATCTCTAACGGTTTACCAGTTATGCAAAAGTCGTCCAGAGTAAATACGACTACAGGGGCTATAGCTAGAAAATTCAAGATATACATTTCATTTGTCATAAAAATATCTCAAACATATGATATTTTAATCAAAATCGTTAGAGCCATTTTCAAGAAAATAAGGGTAGTTTAGGGTGGGGCTATTTTCTTCAAAATCTTCGTGTCGCATCCTTGAAAGACATTAAACTTAAATACCAACTTCGGTTTTTAACCGACTTTTCGTTTTTGAATTATGCTGTCCACAGACTGATAGACTGACAGACTGACAGACAGACAGACAGACTGACACACACTGACACACAGACACACACACGGACCTTTTTCTAAAAATGCTTTTTTGGATTCAGGGGGCCTCAAAACATGTATTTCCGATGAAATCTCGACATCGAATTTTTGGGTGGAATACAATACTTCCCCTACTTACCAGTAGAGAAAGTAAAAAAGAAAGAAGCTCAGTCGCGGGGATCGAACCTGGGGCCTCCCAAATGCGGGCCACAGACGTTACCACCTGAGCCATTCCGCTCGGTTACTATATTCCACTCGGTTTGATACATACACACAAAAAATAAAATAACAAGAAATAAAAAATAAGTATTTTGATGTTTAACGACGCTGTCAATTGCTAGAATCACATCAGCATCGCCGGTGTGCCGGAATTTCGTCCCGCAGAGTTCTTTAACATGCGAGTCAATCAAGTACATGGATCTGTCTTTTTAAGCACATTTAAAAACCATCGGCCTGGGTTGGATTTGAACCCACGACCTTGGGATCAGTAGACCAACTGAGGCACCCATACCGACACACACATACACATATCCACACACAGAAATGTTATCCCTTTTTAATATTAATATGGATTTGTTGCGTACTCCAGAAGCAACAATGCATGTACATATATAACATACAGTAATATAACTAATTACTGTGACAGGCAGAAAATCCTTTCGCTCACAGCTGTGCGCTGCTGCCGGAAGGTTACCACTGTTATTTTCTATTTTTATTTCCTTGGATGATACACGACGCTGTATTTTATTAGGCTTTTTATCGTCGAAAAGCGAGGGTTATTTGGTATGCTCTAGTGTGAGCCGGAAATGTGACTTGAATATGGGGTCATACACCCAACGTCATAACGACCCCAGGGATGGTGCTCGTGCTTTACGATCCCAGCTCCTGACAGATTTTCCTGCTCTATGTGGCAATAAACATATACGGAAATAATTCCAAAATAAATACAGGACGTGTCATGCTCAACAGAGTTTAAAACGCACGATTGACAGTTTTAAACGTATAGGCGCCACTGTTCAAGCCTTTATATGTTTACTCTCTTTAATGCTTACCTGTGCTAAAATAGACCAAGTACTGTATTCCACTTAAAAATTCCATAGCTACTGTAATCTCATCGGAAGTACATGTTTTGAAACCGCCTGTATCTAAAAATAGCACTTCTAAACATAGGTTCATATGTGTGTTTAATTAAGTATATTAAATTATTTTGTTTGTTAGCGATCTGTCTAATAGCAGCATCATAACAGCGCCACCGGTGTACCGGTATTTTGTCCTGCAAGAGCTATTTTACATGCTAGTTAATCTACTGACATGGGGCTGTCGTTTTTAAACACACTTAAAACCATCGGTGTGGATCGGGTTTGAGTCCATGACCTTGGGTACAGTAGGTTAACAGTTAACCAACGAGCATCCAGAACGACTTCGTGTGTGTGTGTGTGTGTGTGTGTGTGGGGGGGGGGGGGGGGTGCGCGCGCGTTCGAGGAACATAACTCCAGATCAAATATTTTGTTAAACACCAAATTTGGTATTGAAGTTCAGCATCTTTCAAGGATAAGACATGAAGATTTTCATGAAAATGTCCCTTTCCCAAACTACCCTTTACATTGAGACATTTTCGAAACTATTTATTTTCTCAGAAACGCCTCTGGCGATTTTGGTTAAAATACGAGTTGTTTTAAGACATTTTCGTGAGAAATGAAATGTATATCTTGATTTTTTTTTGGGGGGGGGGGGAATTATGAAGTCCTCTTCATGCTGGATGACCTTTGCAAAAGGGCTAAACGCAGGTAGGCAAAATCTTAATACATAACTGATATAGATTTTATTAAAGCACACATTTTTTTATATCTCTGGTAGAAGGGAAGTTATTACATTAATTTAAACCAGTGGTAGATCTTGCTATTTGGAACACATTCTGTATCATACATTTTTTCTCTGACCATTTCCTACGGAGATAACAAAACAAACTGGCAACACTGCAGATTGTGTGGCTGTCACTTTCACTACGCCAGTACATAAACAAACAGAGTAACGGTGCGTCTTGACAACATAAACACATACCTCGCCTTGTCCTTCCGTGTTTACTGTGTGAGTGTAGCCCAGTCACAAGCGTTAGCTCCCAAAACATTTACACGAGAACGAAAGTACCCCAAATCTTTAAGCCACAAACCAGCTCAACTTCCTGACCAACCTCAACGCAACGTTGTCGACTTCCTACTTCAGGTCTGAAAGAGTATTTTTTCAGGTCTTTTAGATCATTATTTCGAAACCCATAATTAATACCGAAGCTATGTCAGAAACAAGTTACTCTACGCATCTTACAAGTAACAAACTGTTATCTTCGTACATTCTTGTGGAATTACGCATCCATTTTGTATCAAACACTATTTTTTCGAAATCAGCTGGTCAAAGAATAAAGTGCCATTCGGTTTTTTGTTTGTAATGCTTCTATGAAGCACATATTAGAAGGAATGTAATGACTTCCTGCATATAGACACACACACACGTACCAAGCGAGGGACGTGTGTTCGATTCCCGGTACCAGCGTGGGGATTTTCTTCCGCGGTGAGATCTATTTTCCGGGGTCCACTCAGTCTAATTAGCTCCCTGAGGGCCCAATTAGAGCTACTTAATTAAAACATAGTGGCCTCTTTGGAGAAGACCACATAACCGGCCGGATATGCCCGGGGCGCTGATCACGTCCCACCTCCAGTACTACACCCCACTCAACCTGTGGTGGGCAGAGGTGGGGGACGCAGTCATTGGACAGTAGGCCTTGGCCCGGATAGGCTTTTGTGCCACGGGGTTATGGCTATGCATAATTGTTTGTGGTTACAACCATTTTCAAGACATTCCTTGTTATTGGTTTGAATTTTTAAATATTTATACTTTCTCAAATCGAAATTCGTTCCTTTATGTCTTGGACACGCAAAGAAAATTGAATGTTAAAGCTATCATATAGCTACCAGCTCTTAAAAGAGCTTAAGCCTAGTGCATTCTGCTATTCTCTTTGTACCTACAGGAAATAAATAACAAAAGCATTTCTAAAATGTTTATCTTGATCAATGTGAAGCAGAACGGTTGTAAAAGAGTGAGCAGTGAAAGTCATGTGTGTGCACACATCAGATTATTGAAGTTACCAAACTCCCTTTTCCAGGCAATTTACTCATACTGGGAATCGATCGTCGGACAGGAGTTGGACTCCATACGGTACATTTGGCACTGAACTATATGTCTATAGAAACGGTTGGAAACTGGGATTCTAAAGCAAATTTGTCGTGCAAATGCTTTCTGTTTTGTAAATCTTGTGTACACAGTGCTATCTCTTTGGCAGTGCGCGGACCCTGCCTATGTGATTTGAACACTAAATAACCAACATACTACGTTTGATAAACACCAATTACACACTAATTATCACATTAACGCTCCTTTATACATTTTTCTGCCGTTTACCTATAGTAAATAGACTAAATGCTGCTTTACATCTATGTATTTTTAGTGTTTTTGCATGTGAACAGCATAAGCCCAAAAGCAAAAGTTGCTAAAATACAGAAGTTGGTGTTTAATTTCAGCAATTTCCAAAAAAGGTACGAAAAATGTATACAAAATTTTTATTTGCTCATTAATGGCCCTAATGATTTTGATTAACATATGACGCCGGGCTTGGCACAAAACAAAGAACTGTCGGGGCTGGCTGCTTCATGCCACATACCAGGCCGGCGAGCGGGCAAAGGCGTTGAAGGTCAATGCAGCCTCGCGCAATTGTTTGTATGTACGTGACCAACAACAATGTCTATCTCGAGTTATATACAGTAAAAATCTGATGTGTTGACTTTCCCTACTCTTGCACTAACCATTCTTACAAACTCTTGTTCCTTATCTTCGTGTTAGTTGAGATAAACATTTCCAGAAATTACCTTATTGCTTGTTTTCTTGCACGTGCAACGGAAATATGGGAATACAGTAGGCTTTGAGCAATAGTCAAATCTTTTAAAGATTTCAAACTCCGTTCTCTTTGTACGGTTAACATATAAAAAATGAATAACGATGTTCCATTTGACAGAAACATGTTCTCCAAAACTTACACAGATAACGAGGAACATCTTCAAAAAGGTTCACTCTACAAAAACATTTATTTGAACATAAGCTGTGCGTTTTAGCAGGATTTCGTCTATCTCTTACGGTTTACCAGTTATGCAAAAGTTATCTAGATAAAACAGGACTACATGGGCTATAGGCATAAAATTTAAAATATACATTTCATTTATTATAAAAATAACCTCATCAAAATAATTAGAGCCCTTTTCAAGAAAATCAAAATTTTCGAAAAATGTTCCATGTAAGGGGTAGTTTAGGGTGGAGGAATTTTCTTCAAAATCTTCGTGTCGCATCCTTAAAATATATTAAACTTAAATACCAACTTTGGTTTTTGACCAACATTTCGTTTTTGAGTTATGCTGTCCACAGACAGGCACACACACACACAGACACACACACACACACTCACACACACACACACACACACACACACACACACACACGCACGCACGCACGCATGCACGGAACTTTTTCTGAAATGGCCTGTTTTCGCTTAGGGGACCTCAAAACAAATATTTCCGGTGAAATATCGACCTGGAATTTTCGGGTGAAATAGAATACTTCCTCTACTTACGTTTATAGTGCAGAAAGTGAAAAGTGTGTACTTATTTATGGTCGCTGTTGAAGCACTGTGATTTTCAGCGTTTCATTCTGCATTCGGCGTGAAACACAAGTTAGGTTATGTTGCTCAGGGACTTTTTATCGGGTTTGAGCTTCTTTTCACGTGGCGCAAATCTATGACGCGGCTTTAGCGCATATTAGATCTTGATACTGTACCGTATGGTTTTAGAAAATCACAATTATAAGGTTTCCATAGGAGACTGAAATCGATTTGAGTCCTCGTATCACTGGAAATGCGGATTCTGATCATACTGAGAAAATCTGATCGACATTTCTTTACATGGAAACGCCTACCATGTGGAAATCGATATAAATTCTATCTTCTCCTGAACGAGAGCTGTTAAATAAGTATCTGTGTTTCAAAATAGATGATGTTTCTGAGGCAAATTGGTGTTACCATCGTGTATTGCCATTTGCTACACGTTGCCAAAACAGATTCATAGGTTAGTTTGGATTAGGCAGGTATTTCAGTCGTTCAACGTGTTTTCGCTAAAATTATTGAAGTACAGTATCGTTCAGTGATTCTGTTTTTAAATTTGGATGGGGAAAACTTGGGAGGAGATAAACGCGAAATTAGACACAGCTTATGGGAAATGTTTCACTATTTATGACAACAGATATTGACATTGGCTCAACGACATCCGACAGATGCGGTGATCGAGTAGGTCATGGAAGAAGTCCACGATGTGATTCTCGCAAATCGATGAACAAAACTCCGCGAAGTTTCAGAGCCCATAGGTGTATCGACGGGAATGGCAATTTATACTTAAGTTGAAGATAAAAACGTTGTCGACCCGATGAGAACCTGTTTGCTCACTTTGGGCAACAGGTGGGTGCGGCTTTCAACTCTGAAATTGAGTTTGGGGCTATTTTAGCAAACTCCGAATGGTTTGTCACAATTGATGAGACCTGCGCTCATCATTGTGTTCCAGAAACCACGCAACAATCAAAACAATGGTTTGCTTCCACTGTACCTGCTCCAAAGAAGGCAAAGACTATCCCATCAACCGGAAAAGTGATGGCGACGATTTTTTTGCAATGAGAAAGGATAAACGATTACTGGATATTATTACAGACGAAGAATAAATTGCTGTTTCACCACAACAATGCACCAGCACTTTTATCTGGTATTGCTGCCATAATTGTATGAGTTGTGTTATGAATTGCTGTCGCACCCGTCACCAGCTTGTCCGACCTGGCTCCCTCCAATTTCTTCTTGTTCCCAGTCATGAAGAAATTTCTCGATCAAATAATGTGATAATCGTCGAGGGAGAAGCGTATTTTGCAAAGGATGACGATTCCTAATTTTTGGAGCAATTAACAACTGGCAGGAAAGATGGGTTGAGTGCATAATCCTCAAAGGGGGCTATGATGAGAAATAAATAATTTATGTTTGACAAAATTGGGGTCTTCATTTCTAACACCGATATTTGATGAACTAACCTCAACACGTAACACGCTGCACGCTAGTCATTTTTTTTCCTGACCGCAACTGGTGTTATAAAACACAATAGAACCACCTTGTTTCCATAATATTGCAACAATGTATTCTTTTCAAAAACACTAACCACCAAACCTTCTTGAAACACATAGCACCAAAAAGTAGTGACTGCTTCTGTAGTCTGGTGGTTGGCATGCTAGCTTCCAAATACAGCTGTGTTGGGTTCGATTTCCGGCTGAAGGTTGGGAGTTTTTCTTAATCAGAATTATTTCCCATCCTCCCTAGTGTGTGGAATTATGAATTAGGGTGTAAATGTATGTGTGAATTTAGCGTTTACGAAGAAAAACTACCCTAAACAAACCTAAAGTTACATGAAAGGTAAACAAGTGAACATCATTGTCGATGAGCAATTTTTCCAAAGGAAAAGCTCCCGACATGACCTTGGTTGTTAAAGGTGGTTTGACCATGAAAACCAAGTGACCAATATAAAAGCTTGTCTTATTTATTCCATACCTTTCGTATCCAAATCGCCCTCCATACATACTGAGTTTAACACGGAAAAGTGTATTCAGTATGGGATTGGACTCAAATCGACTTTAGTGCCCCATGGAAACGTGTTAAATATACGTATTTAAATCAGCAGTTAGGCTCAAAATGCAGCGTATGGTGACAATCTATGGAAGGGCCTCTCAGGGTGCATGTAGCGGTGCATTGCAGGGTGCAAGGTGCAAAATGGGACAACTTGGGTGCAAACTTCCACTCCGCCTTTCAATACATAGCATTTGTGGTGGACTTATCGTTTGATAAGTTAGATTTGGTTGAATCGAATGTAATTACATTTTGCGAACAATCATTTTCATAAGTAATTCTATGAGGTTAACTAATTTTGCAGGTTTAAACATGAACAAATAAACGTCTTTTAGGGAAACTCCAGAAATAGTTTACGGATTTCAACATTATGAAGTTCACAACCTAAGTTCAACAAATTTTAATGACTGTGAAAACAATTCCGTGTCGTTTTACAGAGTTCAGCTCAATGCCAAGGAGAGGATGAGCTGAAATATTTCAATATGTGGCATTTGTGGCGAACCTATCGCTTGATAGCTGTATCTATTACATTTAAAATAGTATTTTTTCGTAAAAATGTGGTGGATTTTGAGAATAGATTTGTCTTTCATGTAAATAGAATACATTAAATTCATTTGAATGACAAACGAGTTTCATTTAATTACCAAGCACTCACCGTACATTATGTGTCTAATAGATACTATCGATCTCAATGAATTGGAATTGGAAGGTTGATTAGGATTTATAATCACTTTTGAAGAGTTAAAATTAAATCAACTGTAGGTGGTATGAGGTTCACCGCCTCATCTAGTTAAAAAGTGAAAATTAATGCATTATTAACAATTAAACTGGAAGCAATGCTTTCATTGCTTCCGAGGAATACACGGAAGCCTGATTGCTGCTGAAAGCGAGCTTTGGTGTTGCCACTGAGTCGATTCGCTCTGATCTAAGGAAGTTTTTTGTGACATTAAGAACCTCCAGCAAGTCTTGACCTGCTACTGGACTAGACTATCAGCTGTTTTCCACAGTTTTCTTCTAGGCAAGTTTTTGTGGCGACCGAACCACAACTGCGATTACCAGATGGTTCCCTGCAGACTACATAAAGACGGCATGCGGGCCTCTGGATCGTTAGCCATGCGCCAGTCCCTCTAATTGGAAGGGGTGTGGTGGTCAAACGACCCTTCAATCATCTCAAAGTGCCATGGACATATCCCTGGACGCTAATTTAACTTTACCGCCATTTGCATCACTGTCGAAAGCAAAACTGTAGCTCTGCACTGTGGCAAAATGTTGTTCTTTGGGCAAAACCCGCTTTCCTAACAAAGGGAGACCATTGGGGATGTTTTGAAACGTGTTTGGGTAAAAAACTGGCATTAGTCTAGACTTCGTTATTATACTAAGAGCGACTAAAACCCAAAGTTGCCAAAAATGAGCTTTTACTTCCTCTACAAGTAGAGAATTGTATTCCACCCAAAAATTCGATGTCGAGATTTCACCAGAAATATGTTTTGAAGTCCCTTAAATCCTAAAAAAATAATTTTCAGAAAAAGGTGTGTGTGTGCGTGCGTGTGTGTGTGTATGTGTGTGTGTGTGTGTGTGTGTGTGTGTGTGTGTGTGTGTGTGTGTGTGTGTGTGTGTGTGTGTGTGTGTCAGACTGTACAGCATAACTCAAAAACGAAAATTCGGTTAAAAACCAAAATTAGTCGTTAAGTTTAATGTCCTTCAAGCATGTGACATGAAGATTTTAGAGAAAATTGCTCCACCCTAAACTACCCTTTACATGGAACATTTTTCGAAAATTTTGATTTTCCCAAAAATGGCTCTAAATGTTTTCTATTTAAGTAACATACGTTTAATAAATTTTTATAACATATGAAATGTATATTTTGAATTTTCTGGCTATAGCCTATGAAGTCCTGTTTACTCTGGATGACTTTGGATAATTCGTAAATCGTAAGAGATAGACCAAATCTTACTATACAAAACATTTAGATCTTGCTAAAACACAATTTATGTGCAAGTAAATTTGTTTGTAGACTAAACCATTTCGGAGGTATTCCTGGCTATTTGTGTAAGTTTATACTTTTATCAAATGGAACATCGTTTTGATTTTTGATATCTTAGCCATGCATAGACAACGGTATCTCAAAGCTCTAAAAGATTTGACTATCCCTCAAAGCCTACTGTATTCCCATATTTCCCTTGCAGGTGCAAGAAAACAAGCAATAAAGTAATTTGTATAAATGTTTATCTCAACTAACACGAAGAATATATAGGAATAAGTGTTTAAGAATGGTTAGTACAACAGTAGAGAAAGTCATTTGGGTGCAACACATCAGATTTTTTTATGTTGACTTATGAATTAAACGTTCTGTATTATTTGATTCTATTTTCTAATAGTAAAGACAGTACTTACGTTTTGAATAGAATATTCTTTCTGTTTACTACGTAAAACAAGTAGGATAATTTCACATCCCACCCAAAAGGTCTCTCTCTCTATCTCATGGGCACACGGGGACATTTTTCTAAAACTGGTTGTTTTAGAATTAGAGGTTCCTAAAACTTGTATTTCCCTTGAAATCTCAACATCAAATTTTTGCGTGGAATGCTATACCTTCCCTCTTCCTATACGTGGTAGAGAAAGTAAACATATGTATAGAGACCCCCGGAATATAAAAAGGAAGTATTTTAAGAAAAAGATCCATATGTCTTTGAACAGGATAACTCAAAGATGAGAAGTCGATTAAATACTAATCTTGGTGTTTAAATTTAACATCTTCCAAGGATGCGACATATATACATGCGTAATGGAAGCACGTGTTCTAAGAAATAAGATAATTGTGTGAACATTATTTTTACAAATTGTGACGCCGGGCACGTCGCACAACAGGGGACGGTCGGAGCCGGCTGCTTCACGCCACATGCCGGGCCGGCGAGCTGGCAAAGCATTCAAGGTCAGGCTGCCTCAGCCAACTGTTTATGACTAACAACAATCGAAGCGACAGAGCCAAAAGAAGTTTTCTTGAGAGCTTTCGAGAAAAATTTGGACACGGCATAGCCGGTGTGTCTGGAAGTAGAGAAAGGACCATGTGACGTCATCCCCTCTGTATAGGTAAGGAGGCTAGGAAACAGCAGAGTTAGAGTCATGAACATGAGTCGGTGAGTGCGTCACTGAGTGTGGGACAGTTGCCCGTCGTAAAGGAAATTCAACGAGTGATTGCATCATGGTATACTTGGTGTATGAGAGGCAAAGAAAGTGAAGAAAGACATTGGAAGGACTGAGTCAAGGTTACGAGAAGTAAAAAGTTGTGAGTTGTGATAGCTCGAAAGACTGTTGACTGGGCCAACGTTACAGAAGAGAATTACGTTATTGTGCAAACGTTTTAGAAGAAAAGAAAATGAGAATAATTGGACTGGATTTTGTAGTTTTGTCACAATATGAGCATATAGTTATATGTATATGTAAGAATGTATGTAACTAATACTCTGCTACGACTACTTCTACTACCACTACTACTACTACCACCACCGCCACCACCGCCACCGCCGCCGCTGCCACTGCCACTGCTGCTGCTTTGGTTTTGAAGTTTTTTGTAATCTTAATATTAGATTTCTTGGTGCTTTTCCAAATCTGCAACCAAAGTGGTTTTAATAGTTGTTTACACAACAATTTCATATAGTGAGTAGGGGAATTATTGTATTCCACCTAAAAATTCCATGTCGAGATTTCACCGGAAATATGTTTTGAGGGCCCCTTAATCCAAAAGAAGCATTTTTAGAAAAAGGTCCGTGTGTGTGTGTGTGTGTGTGTGTGTGTGTGTGTGTGTGTGTGTGTGTGTGTGAGTGTGAGTGTGTGTGTGTGTGTGTGTGTGTGTGTGTGTGTGTGTGTGTGTGTGACTGTGAACAGTATGACTCAAAAACGAAAAGTCGATTAAAGCTCAAAATTCGTATTTATGTCTAATATATTTCAAGGATGCGGCACAAAGATTTTGAAGAATATTCCTCCAGTCTAAACTACCCTTTAGTTGGAAAACTTTTCAAGAAGTTGGACGTTATCAAAAATGGCTCTAAGGACTTTGAATAAAATTGTGTATGTTTAAGATATTTCTATTACAAATGAAATGCTTGAGTGTCGTTATTCACTTTTTTATCTCTTGGCCAAATAAAGACAACGTAATTTCAAAGCAGTTTGTAAGAACACTTTGTATAAGGATAGAGGAAGTCATGTGAGTGCAACACATCATTTTTTTTTAAAACAAGTGCCGTCCATTAGTGTCAAGTGTTGACCTTATTTGTATAACGTAACTGGTGCTAATTTAATTAAAGATGAGTGTCAGTTATTTAATTATTCTACAACGCATGCACTGCGTTCATTGATTCGTGGAGGATACGCCACTGCGCACAAGGTATGTGTAGCAGGGCAATTAATTATCAACTCTTGGAATGTCATTTACTAATGCATCCGCATTTGGACGTCTATCCTATTCATCTCTATCAGCTAGAAAAAGGAGTTAGCTATTTAGGAGAAAGGAAGGCACTTGTCTGTAACAGGAAAACACGTAGCATTTTGCATTTTGTGTGCTTCGAATAAGATCTAGTGAAGCTTAATCTAATTGTGTGATGTACATGAATCAGGCATTTCCTTTCCCTCGAATGGACACTAAACCGTCACAATTGGGTGGTGTAGGTACACAGTTGCAAGTGAACACGCAATTACAATTCCAGAGGCAGGAAGTTGCAGCGATGCGACAGAAATAATAATCCTTTACGTGTTGAAGCATGCACCGTTTGCAACTGCGCATGACTCAGGTCACGTAGAGCTGCAATTGTTTCGTTCGTCTTGCCTTCCACTCACATCGATTGCAGATGTCTTTTCGAAAGGTGGAGCCTGATAATACCCTTTCTAGACGATGGTGTTTTTTTATCCACTTCCCTTTCATGTTGTAGTGTTGGAAAGTTTAATTTCCTGCATTCAGGGCTGGCAACCAAGTCTATTTTACTGCACGTATATGTATGAACTATATGAAATCCTATAGATACGTTTCCTATTACAGATATGGAGTGCACCAGGGCCCGGAAGTACTTCACCGGAAGTATTTGTTTTGAAGCCCGCTGAAGCAAAAAAAAAGTTTTAGAAAAAGGTCCGCGAGCGCGCGCGCGCGCAGGCGTGTATGTGTGTGTGTATGTGTGTGTCTGAACCGCGTAACTCAAAAACGAAAAGTCGGTTAAAACCAAATATAATATTTAAGTTTGATATCTTGCAAGGATGTGACAGGAAGATTTTGGAGAAAATTTCTCCACCCTAAACTACCTTTTATTTAGAAAATATTTCGAAAATTTTGATTTTCTCAAAAATGACTAATGATTTTGATTAAAATGGCATATTTTTAAGACATTTTTATGCCGAATCAAATGTCTACTTTGAATTTTCTGGCTATAGCCTGTATAGGCCTATTTGCTTTTGATGACTTCTACTAAACCGTAAGAGATAAGCCAAATCTTACCATATAGAAATGTAGAGCTCGTTAAAACACACTATTTATGTATGTCCAAATGAATTGTTTGTGAAGTGAACCATTTCAGAGATATTCCTTGTTATTTGTGCGAGTACACGAGCTTTAAAAGATTTGAATATCGCTCATAGCCTACTGCATTTCCCTTGTACCTACAAGACAATTAGAAATGAGATAATTTCTGCGAATATTTATCTTGTCTAACGTGAAGATGGAGGGAAAAGAGTTTGTAAGAATAGTTAGTGTCAAGAGTAGGGAAAGTCATGTTAGTGCAACATTATTTTAATTGTTGCATCATAGGCATTGTTAATGTTGACATGGGTCCTGGGTTATAAAAACACGTATTTTAGTTAATTTTTGTCATTTTGTACGAATTGTTGAGATTTCACAGGAGATAAATGTTTGAATAGCCTCGCCCCCCAAAAAAGCATTAAAAAAAAACGTTTATGCATGTGAATCAATGCTGTGTCTGTGTTTGAACAGCATAACTCAAAAACGAAAAGTGGTTAAATACCAATCATAGTATTGATGTATATAAATGAAAACAACTATGTGTTATGACAATTTAAAGATTGTCAAAAAAATCTTCCGAACCCAAACTACGCTTTACATGGATGAAATTTGGAAAATCGAAGTATGTTAACAATTTTATCAAATGTTCTTTGTATAACTAAAAACCTATTATTTCAAAACATTCACTTTTTTCCTAACCTAATAGGCAGTGGTCTATTGTCCATGAATGCAATGAATAGGGTGAGTACGTTGTAGAGTAATGCAATGATTGACATTTATCTATAATTAAAATGTCAGCATTTAAATAGTAGAGGAATTAACAATAACCCATGGACTAAGAGAGAAAGCCATGGATTTGTTCCAAAGAAGCGTTTGGTAGGCTGAATATAGGATGGCGTGTTTGTGCGGGTTTAGTTCTTCTAACTCCGAAAATGATTTTTTAATAATATTTAACTTTATTACACTAATTGTGTATTACGGTTGTGCTATTACAAAATTATATTCTGTACTTTACATATACAGGAAACATATGTTGAGGTTACAATTCATTAATTGTCCTCATATTTAATTTAGTATCTTCAAGGAGGTCGGTATGTCGTTTGCTTTTCAGTCTTCGATGGAGTCGCTGTGGTGGTAGATGCAGAGGAATCTGGTTTAATAGACTATTAGGATGGTTGGTGAAGGATCTGTAGAGTCAATGGTAGCGGGAGAGAAGTGTGGCATCTACTGTTGGTGTAGCAAGATCAGAACGATTTTGATTAAAATGTCATATGTTTGAGACATTTTTATGGCAAATGAAATGTATATCTTTCTAGCTATAGCCCTTGTGGTCCTATTTACTCTGCATGACTTGTGCATAACTGATAAACTGTAACACATAGACCAAACCTTACTATACAAAAAAATGTAGATCTTACTAAAACACACAATTTATGTCTAAATAATTTTTTGTAGAGTGAACCATTTCTGAGATATTCCTTGTTATGTGTGTGAGTTTCGGAAAACTTAGAACTTTAGCAAAATGCAACAACGTTGTTCATTTTTACTTTCTCTACTGTTAAGTAGGGGAAGTATTGTATTCCACCCAAAAATTCGAAGTCGATATTTCACCGGAAATACATGTTTTGAGGCCCCCTGAATCCAAAAAAAGCATTTTTAGAAAAAGGTCCGTGTGTGTGTGTCTGTCAGTCTGTCAGTCTGTGGACAGCATAGCTCAAAAACGAAAAGTCGGTTAAAAACCAAAGTAGGTATTTAAGTTTAATGTCGTTCAAGGATGTGACACGAAGACTTTGAAGAAAATAGCCCCACCCTAAACTACCCTTTACATGGAAAATTTTTCGAAAATTTTGATTTTCTTGAAAATGGCTCTAACGATTTTGATTAAAATGTCATATGTTTGAGATATTTTTATGGCAAATAAAATGTATATCTTGAATTTTCTGGCTGTAGCCCCTGTAGTCGTATTTACTTTGGACGACTTTTGTATAACTGGTAAACCGTTAGAGATAGAGAAACTCTTGCTCTACAAAAAATGTAGATCTTGCTAAAATACACAATTTATGTCTAAATAAATTTCCTTGTAGGGTGAACCATTTCGGAGATATTCCTTGTTATGTGTGTGAGTTTCGGAAAACTTAGAACTTTAGCAAAATGCAACAACGTTGTTCATTTTTACTTTCTCTACTGGTAAGTAGGGGAAGTATTGTATTCCACCCAAAAATTCGAAGTCGATATTTCACCGGAAATACATGTTTTGAGGCCCCCTGAATCCAAAAAAAGCATTTTTAGAAAGAGGTCCGTGTGTGTGTGTCTGTGTGTCTGTCAGTCTGTCAGTCTGTCAGTCTGTGGACAGCATAGCTCAAAAACGAAAAGTCGGTTAAAAGCCAAAGTTGGTATTTAAGTTTAATGTTGTTCAAGGATGTGACACGAAGATTTTGAAGAAAATAGCCCCACCCTAAACTACCCTTTACATGGAAAATTTTTCGAAAATTTTTATTTTCTTGAAAATGGCTCTGACGATTTTGATTAAAATGTCATATGTTTGAGATATTTTTATGACAAATGAAATGCATATCTTGAATTTTCTGGCTATAGCGCCTGTAGTCGTATTTACTCTGGACGACTTTTGCATAACTGGTAAACCGTTAGAGATACACCAAATTATACTATACAAAAAATGTAGATCTTGCTAAAATACACAATTTATGTCTCAATAAATTTTCTTGTAGGGTGAACCATTTCGGAGATATACCTTGTTATGTGCGAGTTTCGGAAAAGTTGGAACTTTCAAGAAATGGGTCATCGTTGTTCATTTTTTTATATTTTACGTGTACAAAGAGATCAGAATCTCAAAGCTTTAAAAGATTTGACTATCGCACAAAGCCTACTGTATTCTAATATTTCCCTTGCACCTACAAGGAAATAAGCAATAAGATAATTTGTACAAATGTTTGTCTCAACTAACACGAAGAAGATATAGGAATAAGAGTTTGTGAGAATGGTTAGTACAAGAGTAGAGAAAGTCATGTGAATGCAACACATCAGATATGGTTTGTATGATAATGGTAGCGTAGATATTGACGTCAGCTAAACAAAGGCCTACAGAAACGCGCTACATCAGGTACATATTTTTGGTTCGCCACTGGCGTTCCATTTAGTTTTGGATGCAAACTAGCCAGCCGGTCCTGTAATTACGTCTATTTCCCAATCGCAGCTCGTTAACTATCGGCAAATTGAAGAGCGCGGCAAAACCTCCCTTATCCAGCGATCATTAGAGACGGTTTTCATTCGCCTCATTATTTTCAGGGTGATCAAACACTTGGTCCCCAATGACGACTGCCCGCAAATGAGCAAATATTTGAGTCAGGGGGGAGAGATGCGGTCAGTGGCCGAGGGGTAAGGAAGTGATTATTATGGCTAGCATCTCGCCACGATAAGGACTTCACAAAATAAAGGCACGTGTTCGAATGCGGTACGTGACAGACGTTCCTTGTATTTGAAATATCCCCGCCCTAAGCGACGTACAATGACTGCACTCCGTATATATCTGATTCACATACGTCATATGCACTGCCTGTGTGCTTTACCCATGAGCATTGCATTAATGGGGCTAACCTCACCCGTTCTCACACCTAACTACAGTTTATAAGGGAGAAGTACACTAAAAAATAGCATCTATTGCACTCACATGACTTTCTCTACTCTTGTACTAACCATTCTTACAAACTCTTATTCATATATCTTCTTCGTGTTAGCTGAGATACGCATTTACAGAAATTATCTAATAGCTTATTTCCTCGTAGGTGCAAAGGAAATATGGGAATACAGTAGCGATAGTCAAATCTTTTAAACAAGTTAATAACGACCATCAACTTGAGAAAAATTCAAGTACTACAAAACTCACACATATAACAAGGAATGATTCACCACACAAGAAAATTTTTCAGACATAAATTGTGTATTTTAGCAAGATCTACATGTTTTGTATAGTATGATTTGGTCTATCTCTAACGGTTTACCAGTTATGCAAAAATCGTCCAGAGTAAATACGACTACAGAGGCTATAGCCAGAAAATTCAAGATATACACTTCATTTTTCATAACATTATCTCAAACATATAACATTTTAGTCAAAATTGTTAGAGCCATTTTCAAGAAAATCAAAATTTTCGAAATATTTTCCATATAAAGGGTAGTTTAGGGTGGGGCTATTTTCTTCAAAATCTTCGTGCCGCATCCTTGAAAGACATTAAACTTAAATACCAACTTTGGTTCTTTCTCTCGTTTTTTGAGTTATCCTGTTGACAATCTGACACACAGACTGACTCACAGACACACACGGACCTTTTTCTAAAAATACTTTTTTGGATTCAGGGGGCCTCAAAACATGTATCTCCGGTGAAATCTCGACATCGAAATTTTGGGTGGAATACAATACTTCTACTTAACAGTAGAGAAAGTAAAAATCTGTGTATTGCACGCACATGACTTCCTCTACTCTTGTACTAACCATTCTTACAAACTCTTATTCCTATAGCTTCGTCGTGTTAGTTGAGACAAACATTTGTACACATTATCTTATTGCTTATTTCCTTGTAGATGCAAGGGGAATATTAGAATATAGGCTTTGAGCGATAGTCAAATCTTTTAAACAATTGAATAACGACCATCCATTTGAGAAAAATTCAAATACTGCAAAACTCATACAAATAACAAGGCATATCTCCGAAATGGTTCACTCTAAAAAATTATTTAGACATAAATTGTGTATTTTAGCAAGATCGACATCTTTTCTATACTAAGATTTGGTCTATATCTTACGGTTTACCAGTTATGCAAAAGTCATCCAGAGTAAATACTACTACAGGTGCTATAGCCAGGAAATTGAAGATATGCGTTTCATTTGACATAAAAATATCTGAAACATTTTGGGCTTTAATCAAAATCGTTAGAGCCATTTTTGAGAAAATGAAAATTTTCGAAAAAAATGTACATGAGAGAGTACATAGTTTGGGTTGGAGGGATTTTCTTCAAAATCTTTGTGTCGCATCCTTGAAACATGTTAAACTTAAATACCAACTTTGGTTTTTGACCGACTCTTTGTTTTTGAGTTGTACTGTTGACAGACAAACACACAGACACGGAGCTTAGTCTAGCCCTTTTAAGAGCTAGTCGTCATGAGACGGCTTCGAAATTCCATATTTCTATTTCAGAAACGTATAATGATTGGAACATTCAAACAAATAAAAAGCAATGTTTCGGATATGGTTCATACCACAAAAAATTAATTCGACATACCGTATTTTATCGCGTAATTCCCCCCCTTTTTGTTCTCGAAAAATTCTCTTGAAAACACTGGGGAGGGAGTTATGTGGGTGGTGCTTCTAGGAATTCAGAAAGGAAGGGAAACCATGTAGTAGTATGTAAAAGTTATATAGGTATACAGTAATTTGTGGATACATACCACGGTTTCATTGGGTCTACAATGTATTGTTTCATTGTTTCTTTTCTCTGACTATGCTGCGGTCTCACTTACGGCACTATCATCACTATTTTCATTTATATCTGGCTCAGATAACACATCTTCATTTTCACTATTCCACAACATGTCGTCAGAACCATTAATGGCACAAGAAATGCCAGTTTTATTTAAACTCTTCTTAACAATATGACGACTTGTAACAAACTGACTTAGAAACACGTCTGTAACTTCACATTTCAATTTTATGATACGTTGTGACAATGGCAATACGAGTATTTTTGTGGCAAGCACTGCGTCTATTGTTGTCCGTGACAGGCACCGCTGCGTCGATTGTTGTCCATTATCAAGTCATTTGAAGGCCGCTCCAATAAGAACGAACCAGGAGAGGGAATTATGCGAGGTTTAATAGGTAAATAATGTTTAGTGATGAAAAATCATAGGGGAGGGAAGTATGCGAGGGGGGGGGGGCCTTATGCGATAAAATACGGTATATTGTTTTTTAATAAAATCTACATTTTAGTGTAGTGAGCCTTTAGGTATCTCTAACGTATAGTAGTTATGCAAAAGTCATTCAGAATGAATGAGGACTTTCTAGAAAAGTCTTGGGATACAGTTCTCTTGGAACAAAAATTATCAAACATTGGCATTTTAAATGCTAGTTTTGAGAAAGTTAAAATAAACAAAATAGGCTTTTGTAATAAACGTTTGCAGAGCTCAGATGAGATATTTTGTATTTATAGCACGGTATGTCTGAAGCCTCCCCTCTGGACAATAGAAACTGTAGAAGTAGCTCGGATAGCAACCCAAGGGAAGCCTGAATGCCCAGGACTCCAGGAGACGGCGCCTCAGCACATCCTGTTGAGCTGTATCACATGGGGGAATGGACTAAGGGTGAGGAGGATCGAAACCTGACGCGTCGAAGGTTCGATTTACTACTATTATGTGACGTGCAGTTCAAGCTCCGGAAATCGGGTTCCTGCCGTTATAAACTGGCACGGTGCATTGCTATTCCTGCCATATCTTGCATTAGGGCACGCAAATGTAAGCAAGGGTCAGCATTTCCTTCATCTCCGAGGAACATAAACTCCAGGCACGATGGGACTTCCATGCTTTTAATGTTTCTCAAACCAGCCATCAACATTTCTGCCAGTATTAACACTACAAAGAGAATTAGCCATCGTAATGGTGCGCCCTAGTGTGTGTTTTGAGTTTAGAAAATCAAACACGGATTAGGTCTTCAAAATTTAACCCTCCAATGGTCGCTAAAGGCCTGGAACATCCCTAGGTTTTCGAGGCGTATTTTTAAAGTAAGTACCGATATTTTTTTTAAGGGACACTGGGAGTGAAATTTGAAAGTTCCACATTTCTTGATAGATTTTTCTGAAAGTTTTACTGTATTTGTATTTATATGAGAATAGGAGGTACACCAAATTTCATTAAAATTGTGTAATTCGTTTAGAATATATAAATTATTTTATGAATTTAATAGGCACATTTTCAAAATGTAGCTCGCGTCTATTGACTTTTCAAAATTCATTTATATTGACAGAACTGATACTCTAAAACATGGGTAACAATTGTATGAAGAGATATTTCAAATACGTTTGCTGATTATGCTGTACATATTTTTTTAATAACAAAAAAATTTAATCTTAAAAATTATTGATTTTTTTTTCATACAAAAAAAAATGTTTTTGGAATTCATGTTAATGATAACATCAATATTGAAGCACAGTTTTGTTTAACTGCTATTTATGAATAATTTTGGAAATTTTCATTGAATTTGAAGCAAAACTCGGGCGCGACCTTCTTTTGGAATGTGCAGAAATGTAGTTTTGAGAAAAACAGGCTTTTATATAGGAGCATCCTGTGTACGTTAAGGGAAGAGCACTATTTGAAAGGGCCGTAATGACCACATGGAGTAGGGGATTTAAAAAATGTTAGCTGATCCAAATGCATAGGTGTTCCAGGAACATTTTAAGGTAAAAAAACAATTTTCGACTTTTTGACAATTTTGACCAAAATTTCACTCCCAGTGTCCCTTAAAAGCTGAAAGAACATTATTTTCCAAATACTTTATTATCATTGATTACCTTACATTTTTAGCTACTTGTACACTTAGTTACTGCCCTTATTTAGCCGCGTATCATAGCAGGAAATTAGCTTTTGTAAGCCTTTGTCAAACAATGGTGACGTGTGTAATGAAAGTCTGCGCTTCTTTTTTAACATCACCATGATTGAAATGTTTTCCAACAAGGGATTTCTTCAGTTGTGAAACAGATAAAAATCCCTTGGTGGGAAAGATAGTCAAACTTTCCCAAACAAATGTTGCGACCAGATCTTGAGTTTAGGCTGTGTGTGGCCGGGCATTGTCACTCATTGTTTCCCAATAAACCTCACACAATTAGGCATGGATGTTTACTAACATAGCACTTCTCATATTCAAAAAACGAATCACTGATCTAACTTCACAGTCAGCGGCTCGTTCGATTGTTTTCAACATGTCGAAACGCTCAAACAATAGGAAAAAACAAAGTAACGTTCACTCTCAGCTGCGCCTGGCTTTCTAATGAATGAAGAAAGAGATCGCGCATGCTCAAAATCTCGACTGCAGCGCTGCAGCGGTTAAATATTTAAACGGTACTTACTTTAAAAACTCGCCTCGTATGTTTGATGGAGCGACAACCTTATATGCGTAATTCTTTAGCTACAAGAATTAATCGGCATTTACGTGTCGAAGAGGTCAAGCAAACTGTGCACCTACTATCATTACATAATACTGGTATGTTTGTATTGTGCAATATTGCTTTGTCATTGCAATTAGATATTAGTATTTCTCAAATACAGGGATATAAGGTGTGATTTACAAAATTCCAAGAATTTGGAAGAAGTCCATCATATACCTTGTGATGTTGATGTCTTATCCATGTATGACAATTTG
The DNA here is from genome assembly GCA_030765045.1 of Tenodera sinensis. Classification (NCBI taxonomy): domain Eukaryota; kingdom Metazoa; phylum Arthropoda; class Insecta; order Mantodea; family Mantidae; genus Tenodera; species Tenodera sinensis. Next base: position 38,290,028 of record CM060974.1, read on the forward strand.
TATAAATCAGATGATTCCAATTCTGAATATAAACTGAAAATAGGATCTTTAGATTCATAAACTGGTCATAAAGAAGAGAATGAAAGCAACCTATGTCCTACTAACATGCAATTTGTAGGAAACATCATATGCTTGCCAAAGATGATTATTATTATTATTATTATTATTATTATTATTATTATTATTATTATTATTATTATTATTATTATTATTATTATTATTATTATTATTATTATTATTATTATTATTATTATTATTATTATTATTATTATTATTATTATTGTTATTGTTGTTATTATTATTGTTGTTGTTATTGTTGTAATTATTATTATTGTTGTTGTTATTATTATTCTTATTATTATTGTTGTTGTCATTATTATGATTATTATTATTGTTATTGTTGTTGTAGTTGTTTTTATTATTATTATTATTATTGTTGTTGTTGTTCTCAGTACACTTAAAATTACAAGTTGTATACTGAGCATCATAATTTATCTTTCCATGTAGTGCAATATTATTTATCTTTGATATATCTAGTAAGATAAAAATCATGTATATTTAAGCTAAATGTAGCTAAACATGGGAATAAAGGAAAAATAGAATTAAAATAATAAATGCAAGCATATAAGTACAAAAACATAGTGAGGGTCTACTAGGCCCCGAGCGGCAAACGGCGGTCTACCAGGACACGCCCCTAACAGAGGGTTAAATTAATTTGTTAAATATGAAAATTATTTAGACTAATAGCTTCCCTTATCTTAGTATATTGTTGTCAGGTGAGTCAGCCGCCTGTTATTTTTGGGGAAGGTAGGCCACCCATTAAACGCCATGTGCCCTTTAGTTCAGTTTTGCACTTACTAAAATGCTTTGCCTGACGTTCATAGAGAGACGAATGCGCAAAATTTAGACAAACAGCGGTTTAAGGGACAGAACGTAATCATCGCTAAAGTACAGCTCAGAAACATGCGACTCGTTTCGGGTTTCCAGCCGAAAATAGAAAATTCAAATTCAAATTTTAGTCCTAGGGTCCCTTAAACGTGTATTTCAATCAAAATTGTTAATTATCTTAGAGAAAATAAAAATGTTCTGTGTAAAGTGTAGCTAAAGATGTAGAAATCTTCTTGAAAATCTTCGTATCACATCTTTGAAGTATGCTTATCTTAAATACCAAGTTTGGAATCTAATCAACCTCTCCTTGTTGAGTTATTTTATTTAAACTCAGACAGATATGGACGTTTTTTCTAAAAGTGCTGTTTTTTATATTCAGGGCGTCCCAAAACATGTATTTCCGCTGAAATTGCAGTATCGGATGTTTAGTTGGAATGCAATATTTCCTCTAACTACTATATACGTAAAGAAACTTGATGACACAAAATACGAATTGCAGGAAATAGGTATAGGGAAATCATGGGTAGAAGGAAATAGTAAAAGTAGGAGTTCCTGGAGAGAAATTAGAACAACGATGTAGGATTTCGAAAATCAAGAAATTCTGAGTAGCTTTAACGACAAAAGGTCATTAATAAATTAAAGATATTTAAAAATAGAATGGGGGAGAGAGAAATACATCGAATTATGCAATAAAGAGACCAGAATGGGGTATGCATGGGCTAGGACAGGGGTAATGAACCAAAGTGACGTGATAGGGATAAAAAGGGGGGAGATATACATAAAATATGGTAGATTGTCTGATAATTGGTACTATATTTTGGATTGTAATCGGTAGGACAAAGGAAGAGAGAATCTAGTATCCAAAAAATGGACTGATCTCCCATTAGACTTAAAAGTTAGGGAAATTTTTAATTTAAAATCAAACGAATACATTGAGAAACTATTTAGGAAAAATCTGATGTGTTGCACTCACATGACTTTCTCTACTCTTGTACTAACCATTCTTACAAACTCTTATTCCTATATCTTCTTCGTGTTAGTTAAGATAAACATTTCTACAAATTATCTTATTGCTTATTTCCTTATAGGTGCAAGGGGAATATGGGAATACATTAGACTTTGAGCGATAGTCAAATCTTTTAAAGCTTTGAGATTGCGTTCTTTTTGCACGGTTAACATTTAAAAAAATGAACAACGATGTTGCACTTGACGAAAGCTTAAGTTTTCCAAAAATAGCAAATAAGGAATATCTCCGAAATGGTTCACTTTACCACAATTAAAAAAAAAAAAAAAAAAAAAAAAAATTATTTGGAGATAAATTGTGTGTTGTAGTACATTTTTCGTTTAGTAAGATTTGGTCTATCTCTTACGGTTTAGCAATTATGCAAAAGTCATCTAGAGTAAATAGGAATCATGGGCTATAGCCAGAAACTTCAATATATACATTTTATTTGTCATAAAAACATCACAAACACATTACATTTTAATCAAAATCTTTAGAGCCATTTTCAAGAAAAACTAAATTTTCGAAAAGTTTTCTATGTAAAGGGTAGTTTAGGGTGGGGCTATTTTCTTAAAAATCTTCGTATCGTATCCTTGAAAGACATTAAGCAAATACCAACTTTGGTTTTAACCAACTTTTCGGTTTTAGTTATGCTGTCCACAGACACACCCTTTTCTAGAAAAAAGATTCAGGGGACTTAAGTAAAACTGAGGTTCAAATGGTTAAAAGAACTATGAGGAAATAGGGAAAATGGAAAAAGATAGTGATGGTTAAAGACAATTAGTAATAAACTTCCCCATTATGTATGAAACTATGTTAAATATAACGGGAAGATATAGATATAAACAACTCCAAAACGTAGGAATATATTAAATAAGGCAGATTTGTGCATTGATTTGTTTTGGTTTGTTTTAGTCATTTTATTTTTGCTTTTAGTACGGGAAAGTGTATTGTTTATGTGTACAAATAAATTATGCATTCATTTATACTATATACATATGTGGCAGAGAGAGTAAAAATATAAATGCCTTTTAAGACAATAAATTTTGTCTATTTGGTTGGTGAAATGATTTAGGAGCGAAGTTTATAGGCCTTGCTGTCATCTCTGGTTTTGCTGCGCAGATTTAAACAAGTCAGTTAATTGTAATTGGTTGCACACAATTCCACACACAGGAGATAAACTACTTGTCATTAGCTAATGCGGTGAATGGTGCCTGTAAAGATAAACTAAACAGTTCTAGCGTAGACCTGCACCAGCAAGTTGGGAATTAGCTAATGAAGTAGCACCTGCAATCAACAGTAGTGTTTGTTTAGGCATCGGTCGTCTATTTGACGTCACACTTCTACCAAGACGGTGGTGCGCTAATGTCCAACATCACCAACTAGCATTACTGCGTTTGGCAAGAATAATGCGTAAGCAAAGTTCTATAAATACATGAGAGATATAACACAATATTGTGTCGCAACATAATGACTACTTACTTGATTCATAACACGACTGTGGGTTTCTAAATAACAGCATTCTCATTGAATACACTTAAATTAGTATACTCTGCGTATTTTAACTGTCATGAAATATGCAATTTTATTTTGGGGAAATTCAGGAAAGAGTGAACGAATATTCCTCACACAAAAGAATATTATCAATAGACTGTGGATTTTGCAAGCAGTTTGCTTCAGGTAGTCGACACACAAAGCATAAGATCCCTCGCAAGAAATGTAAACAGCCGTGGCTATGAGTGACCACTGCAAAAATACTGTCCAGTAAATAAACAACTGAACCATAGCAATGCTATCGAGTGTAAAGCATAACGTATGCAATATTTACCGTATTTTTATAATATTTAACACATTTATAACTAGGGCTCGGAAGTTCATGCCCTAAAAAGCATTGAAATATGCATGCAAATATGCTCTTAAAAACATGAAAATATGCCAAGAAATATGGACTGTTTAATTATATGAACAGAATTAAACGAAGCCCGTAATGCCCATTTTGTTAAGAGCATCATGCAGTAACAATGAGAAGTGCTTATAATCTACGTCACAGAATCATATGAGAATCTGAGGCATGGACATGAGTTTATAGTGGTGCTGTTTTTATTGAAGACAAGCTTCATGTTTGAGCGATGTGGCTCTTATTTCCCTCAGGGCGTGGTAACGGATGGAATGAAAAATCACAAACAATTAATGTCCCTTTGCAGTAGACAAGACGAGTTAGTATAAATAATAAATAAAGTTACCTTATTCCTTAAAGGTTGTAGCAGAAGTGATGCCGCTGCTAGTAAACTGCTAAATTGCAGTTTACAACCAACACTTTTCACAGATTTTCAACTGTAAAACATCGTCTGTTGTCTCGCAAAACACTATTGTAACATGAAAAACTTCTCTCCACGTCGTGGGGATATTTTCTTCAAAATCTTCGTGTCGCATCCTTGAAAAACATTAAACTTAAATACCAACTTTGGTTTCTAAGCGACTTCTCGTTTTTGAGTTATGCTGTCCACAGACTGACAGACACACAGACTGACAGACAGACAGATACACACACACGCGCGTGCGCGCGCGCGGACCTTTTTCTAAAAATGGTTGGGTTTTTTTTCTGGATTCAGGGGGTCTCAAAACATATATTTCCGGTGAAATCTCGACAACGAATTTTTGGGTGGAGTACAATACTTCCCCTACTTATCAGTAGAGAAAGTAAAAGTATTATACAGATGGAAAAAAATAATAGAAAACCCATGAAAATCATAAAAATGTGCAATATAGGGGCTACAATATTGAAGTTTTCTGAGTTGCATCATTATGTGCAATACTACCAATATGAAAAATATTATCTAGATGAATAAAAATAAAAAAAATAAAAATAAACATAAAAATCATTAAAATATGCAATATAGGGGCTATAATATTGAAATATTTTGCATTTATCAAAATCAAGAAAATATGCAGTTATATGCACCATAAAGTCATATCCAAATAACTGAGAATTCCATAATTCGTGCACATAATGTACGAGAAAAGCATACATTTGCAACCCCTAGCCCTAATTATAACAAACAATGAAATTCATGAGATTAACACTAGACAAAACATCCACCAACCCAGTGTAAAACTTTCTTGCTTCCAGAAAGGTGTATACGATGTAACCATAGAAGTATTTAAGGATCTTAAAGAAACAGTTGACAATTTCAATGCTTTTAAAATTGCTGCTAAAGAGCACCTATTCTCAAAATAATTTTATTCCCTACAGGATTATCTGAATGACAAATTATGCTGTTAATGCTTATGTAGCTTTGTAAGTAGTTTCTAACTGTTTTGGACACAAATCATTGATAGTTACATTTGATCACTGCTTGAAAGTTATTAAATGTATTGAACAACTGACAAAAGAAGCCATACATTATTAATTATATAACTAAATAATGGGACTTAGTGAAAATTTAAAACAAAGCTCAATTTGTATTTGTAAATATACATTATATAAGTCTTATGATTACATGGAAGGTTTCATTTTGTTTCTCAACTATCCCTGCTTCGTTTCTTGTGCCTGTTAGCTCGCCTGCCTCTGGCGAGGAAGACCCTGTTCGATCCCCGGTACCGACACCAGATTTTGCCTCCACTGGGAGGTCTTGTACGGGGTGCACTCAGCCTCGTTAGGTCCCTGAGGGGCTAATTGAGGAGCTATCCTAATAGAAAGGTAGAGTCCCCAAAAGGCCCAATAATTGCCTTACAGTCGGGGGATTCGGGGTGCTGACCCTCGCGGATGAGGTGAAGGGACAGCAGTAGGCTAAATTACCTAGGCAGATAGAGATGTCCAAGCAAAGCACACCGGCAGCAGGCTGCTCAGAGAGCCTTCCCTCTGGTGGAACCGGGAGGTACTCGATCCACAGACCCACACGTGTGCGCTCGCACATTTTTCTAACCCCCTTTCTTTTTGGTTTCAGGAGGTATGAAAATACGTATATTCTGTGAAACCTCGATATAACATTTTTGAGTACGTGGTAGAGAAAGTAAGAATATAATGTTGTTTGGCAATTAAAATCAACTGAAGCACTGAAAATAGTTCCTTTTAGGTTCGTTTAATGTGCTCCAAATGGTCTAATAGACTTTTGGGGAACCCTATTTTAGCAAGATATGAGTGGACCAATTTCTCAAGTGGAGGCACCTATAGAACATCGGCTACCTCGAATGATGATGAAGATGGCCATGGAATGAGAGAACCTACAGATTTTACTGTGGACTCGGAACCAAGTTGGGCCTTGCTGTTACTTCACATGAACTAATCAGGGATAAAGGCTTGAATACAACCCACTTAACTCTGTTTCCATTTGGCAAGAAAGACGTTTAATTAAAAATTAAATATTTTTTGCAGTACATTTTTGTTATTTTCATATTATATTGGCGTTTAAGAATAAAATTAAAGTACATATTTTAGCAATTTATATATTCTCCTTCTTCCCTTCATGTCATAGACAGTCAAGTCCCTGCTGCGCCTTCAAAGTTCTCCAGCCTTCCTGGGTCTGCCAACCGATCTCCTACCTTTAGGATGATATTGCATTATTCGTTTAGGAAGTCTAATCTCTAGCATTCTTTAAATATGTTCTTTCCAGTTTTGTTTGTAATCTTTTAACCTTTCGTTTATATTAAAATTCCTAACCCTTCTCTTGTGCTTTCATTTGTTATTAGGTCTCTCTTCGTACATCCCTTCACACTACTTAAGAATTTCATTTCTGAAGCTTGTATTTTACTCTGTTTCATTTTAGTAAAGTCCCAGTCTCATTTCCGTATGCTAGTATAGCTATGGTCATAACTTTGTAAAACTTTAATTTTGTTTCTTTACGAATTTTTTTTCTAAATGTGCTATTTGTTCCACACACTCTTTGAAATTTGAATATTTTAACTGTCCACGTCATATTACTTATAACTAACATCACTTCTCAAGTACCTAGTTAAAATGACTCGACTGTTCTCCATAATGGTTATTTATAACTATTTTTGTTCTAATGGGTTCTTTCCCAATGAATGGTATTACTTTTGCTTTTATAAAAGAAATTTTCATATTATATTGTTCACAAAGTTCATTAACTTTAACAATAATTTTTTGCAAGTCAGAGTGGCTATTTTTATGCCAACCAAATCGTCGGCAAACAATAAAATATTTAAAGGGAAGTTCTTTGAAATTATATAATAAATGTATTCATTTATTGCAGTAAAATCCACGTACCTGCCGTGAAATGTGGCTCCCGTCATTATACATGGGCACCATGACACCGTTTGTTCTACGTAAGCCTCCCCATCCTTTACCAAAGAATTCACATTAGGCTTTGAATGGATGGCCAATGCATTCTATCTCACCATAACGATTATGGCTATTTAAATCGCTTCCAAAGGTGCCTCTAAAAGGAATAGGCAAACCGGTTTAGAAATTTGAACAACAGTGGTAACAGTGGATTGTGAAGGCAGAACTGGGAATCGAAATATGGACCATCATCAGGAGGGACACAAACAGAACTACTGAGGTACCCTGTTCCCTTCTTTCTTATACAGGTTCTGTTCATCTCATTAGCAGGGAAGAATCTAAAAAGTACCATTTGAATTTCCTTCTCAGATATAAATAAATCCGTAACTAATTTAACTGTATTAATTAAACATTTTTCATGTGTCAGGTTTGCACATCCTCCTAAGTATTTTATTTGGTCTTGAACTGACCGTAACAAAGAACCCCCCAAAAAGTCTTTTTATTTTTTTTAATTGAAATGAAGCTATGCTGGAAAGGGACAGCTCCTCTGCCTTTTGATATTTTATGAATGTTAGGTTTGAAAGTAGCTAATAAAAATCTGAAGTGTTGCACTCACATGACTTTCTCTACTCTTCTACTAACCATTCTTACAAACACTTATTCCTCTATCTTCTTCGTGTTAGTTGAGATAAACATTTGCAGAAAGTATCTTATTGCTTCTTTCCTTGTAGGTGCAAGGGAATATTAGAATACAGTAGGCTTTGAGCGATAGTCAAATGTTTTAATGCTTTGAGATTCCGTTTTGTTTGAACGGTTAAGATATAACAAAATTGAATAACTCTCTTCCATTTGACGAGAGTTTAAATATTACAAAACTCTCACAAATAGCAAAGAATATATACGAAATGGTTCACTCCATAAAAAGTGCATTTGGACATACCTTGTGTGTTTTAATGAGATTTACGATTTTGTGAGATTCGGTTTTTTTTTCTGACGGTTTACCGGTTATGCAAAAGTCATCAAGAGTAGTAGCATAGGCTAGCCAGAAAATTCAACATATGCATTTTATTTGCCATAAAATATCTTAAACATGTATGATTTTAATCAAAATCGCTAGAGCAATTTGTGAGAAAATCAACATTTTCGAGAAAGTTTTCATATAAAGGGTAGTTTATGGTCGAGGAATTTTCTTCACAATTTTCTTGTCGCATTCTTAAAAGATACTAAACTTAAACACCAAATTTGGTATTCAACCGACATCTCGTTTTCGAATTATGCTGTTTAAACAAACAGAAACACACACACATACACACACACGGACCTTTTTCTAAAAATGGTGCTTTTTGGATTCAGGGGGCTTCGAAACATATTTCCGGTGAAATCTCGACATTGAATTTTTGGATCGAATACAATAAACACTTCTCCTACTTACTATACGCAGTAGAGAAAGTAAGAAATCCTGAAAAAAAAAAAGTTTTTAGAAAAGTATTTAAAAGTGCAAAGTGCACCAGAGTACTGTGTTGAAGAGGGTTTCAAAGAATACACAGTGTGACAAATATTGGTAAACCAAAGGAGTCGAATGGATGTATGGATTATAAATACGAAGGCAAGCAGTCAATTTTTGAACTTTTAGAGTTCCATCCCATTTCACAGGGGGAGCTCTTAGCGAGTTCTAATGATACTATGTCGGAATCGAACCTATGTATCACTGATACAGCAGCGGAAGCCGTTTTGGAATGAGATAGAAGCAGCAATACTCCCAGGATGGCTTCCCCCAAATCCTTTTTAATTTTTGGCACGAGAAATGCTGACGAAAGCTTTGCAGTGCCGAGTGTGGTAATTGGGTTTCTCTGTGCTGCCACCTTTTCAATTCCTTTCTCAATACCAGCCTTATCTCCCCCGCCCCCCCCCCCCCAAGTGTTACGCGCCAAAAAATGTAGCTTACACAATAACACAGCGGGGACCCCTACATACGCGGTGAATAGAGAATCTTGAATTACCCAAGGCTCGGAAGCCCTTTCCTTTCTCTTGCTAATAGCTGATTCAATCCCTCGCTCCCTAATGTGTCACACACAGTGGCTTTCAAAGTGCTCCAATGCGGGATTTGACTTCATTTTACATGCAAACACTGCAGCAGCAGCAGAAACTGTAACGACTCTGCTTTCATGTGGTTAAAGTAACAATCTAAAACCTTTCCTAATAAATATTTTAGCTGCTCTATTGAGCCGAGACTGATCCTGCTGCATAAAACTAAATAAGTACCAATAAATGTCCCCATAAATTGAATGAATCATGTTTCGTTACATCGCCTTCAGTCCGTTGGTGTTACACTCTAATTTGCGTTGCACTCATGTGGCATTCTCCAGGATGATGCTGAAACTATAACTTTATCATTGTCATTAAAGCCCAAAAAATGTGAAGATTAGCTTAGAAATACATCTGGCGAGGAAACCCCAACAGCGAATTCAAAAGACAATTTCTTAGTGATAAATTTCATGAAAGACACCGAAGAACTGCTGTTGCTGATGAAAGTATTGCCACTGTTCGGGCAATGCTTGAGGAAGATCGACGGACATCTTATGACTTTACTCAAGTGACATTGGGGTTGGCATGACTCAAATCCAAAACATTTAACATCAACAGTTAGACGTGAGAAAACTTTCTTGACGATGGATTCCGCATAAACTAACTCCTGATCAAAAACAAAACGTATTAATTGGCGTAGAAAAACTCTGCAAAAATTCCAAGGCAGCGCTTCAAATTTTGTTTGGCATATCATTACAAGTGATGCATTTATTGGTTTTATTGGATCCTGAAAGGTAAAATCAACCGGTTTAGTGGTCTTTCGAACAGAACCTAAGCCTACAAACGGCCAACGAATTCGTAGTGCTGGTAAGATGGTCGCTTGTTTAAAACATTTGACAACCGCTCAAAGCCTACTGTATTCCCCTTGCACCTACAAGGATATACGCAATAAGATAATTTCTGTAAATGTTTATCTCAACTAACACAAAGAAGATATAGCAATAAGATTTTGTAAGAATGGTTAGTACAAGAGTAGAGAAAGTCATGTGAGTGCAACACATCAGATTTTTTCCCTGACAAATTGAACAAATCTTATCTGCAAAAATATTATTCTTTGTGTTATTTCACAGTGGTTATAACGTTTCATATAAAATTTTATTCTTTCTCCTATAGCAAGTTGAGGCAGTACTGCACTCCACCCAAAAATTCAATACCGATATTTCAGAAAATACACGTTTTGAGGTCTCCCGAAGCAAAACTTTTAGCAAAAAGGTTTTGTTTGTATGCTATGCCCATGTGCCCTAGTGCCTAAGAACAGTATACCTCAAAAAGAAAAATTGAGTTGAAAACTAAACATGGTGCTTAAACAATGCGACGCAAGTATTTTTAAAAAAATTCCCCACAAGCTACGGTAAATTTTTGGGAACTTATTATTATTATTTCTAACGATTGTGATTAAAGTACTATATGTTGAAGATATTTCCATGACAAATGAAATGCATATCTTAAATTTTTTGGGAATAGTGTCTGAAGTCCTTTTCATTGTGAATGACTGTTGAATAATTAGTAAACCGTAAGAGATAGGCATAATCGTAGTACAAAAATCACCTTAAGGAATACAATTTATATCAAATAATAAAATGTTTTGTGGAGTTAACCATTTTCATTCTTATTTGTATCAATTATCAAATGCATACGCTTTCCTAAAGTGAAAAATCGCTATTTTTGCTTTCTTTCTGGCATTTACGTAAAGAGAAGGGAATAGCAAAGACTCTTAAAATCGCTTAAGCCCATTGTTTTCCCCCATTCCCGGAAGGAAATAGGCAATAAGACAATTCCTGAAAATGTTAGCTATATCAACATGAATTAGTAGAAGAGTAAGCAATAGGAAAGAGAATAATTTGATCATGAAGAGTCAGCTATAAGTTGCCATTAAATTTTGTGTTTGCTATAGAACTTTCACTTGAGTGGCACTACATAGAAATGTGGTGGAGTTTTATAATAGCAAATGCAAAGAAAGACAGAATATTCATTCCGTTAACAAGTATGATTTAACCTTAATAAAGAGTTAATAATGATTATCTTGTAAAGTTGTTATTAATTGGTGATACAACAAATTACCCTGCACCCTGGACCACTTCATAGATGTCCTGTAGCCTGCCATGCAAGATGCACTGCTTCGACCGCACCCATGGGGATGTGGATTTCTGGAACGGTGCCCATTCACCATCATTAGAAATTTGAGGGACTGTGTTAAACAGCGATTTATGGGCCTAGTAAACCAAATGTTCTGCCAGGGGGAAGCATTCAGCTCACCAGATAGGTCAGATGACCAATAAGTTAAATGATTTGTTGCAAACGAAGGCAGAGACAGCAATCAACCACCAAAATATACTGATATATCAGTCACAAGCACATATGAAACATAGACCTAGCTTAAAATAGTACAAATTTAATTTAATTTACACTCCCGCTGCTGGTTGGAGACGTTCCTACTAAGATCTGGAAGATCTGGTCGCCAGGAGACCTACCCATTGTTTGGTGTCACAGTACATAGCTAACATAGTACATAGTACACAGTACATAGCATAGTCGGATATCTCACGAGCTTATTTGGGAGACATTGGCTATTGTTATGAGTCAAACACATAACATTTTACATCAACAGTTAGTTACATGTTAGAAACCTTTCTGTCAATGGTTTCCATACCAACTGACTCCCGATCAAAATCAAGGGACTAATAGGTGCAGTAAAGCTCTGGAAAGATTCCAACGCACCACTTCAAATTTGGTTTGAATATCGTTATTGGTGATAAATCTTGGACTTTGTCTTATGGTCCTGAAAAGTGCGTTAAATACGAAACTTGGTGGTTAAGTTCAGAACCTTACAAGCTCCCATCCCAAGCGACGTTTTACGTTATTTTCTTCTCCATTGTGCCTTTAGGCGTCGGGTTTCTTGAGCTATTTCCTGAGTTCATTCCTGTGCTGTGCAATTCTGTGTATTTCTCTCTACGTCTTTCCCTGACTAGCTGCCAATTTTTCCATATACTTTCTCCATTCAATTCGTGGTCTTCCTACCCCCCTTCTTCTGTATGTCCTTGTCTCATATATCCTTCTGGTGTCCTTTCTTCATTCATTCTTGCTACTGTCCGATACATCTTAGTTGATCTCTCTATTGTTTCTATTATACTTTCTTAATTTAAACTTCCTCCTATAGTATTATTCCTGACTTGCTCTCTCTTGGTAAATCCGACTACTCTCCTTAAATATCTCATTTGATCGTTATTTACGATTTTCTTAAAAATGGCTTCAATGTCTTCATTATTACAAATAATGTGTATATCTCAAATTTTACTGGAATATGGACAAATTGGGATACAATTTTGTGTAATTTGGTGAAACTTGAATCCTAAGAGATAGAAACACAGTATTAAAAATCTGATGTGTTGCACTCACATGACTTTCTCTATTCTTGAACTAACCATTCTTACAAACTATTATTCCTATATCTTCTTCGTGTTAGTCGAGATAAACATTTGCAGAAATTATCTTGTTGCTTTGAGTGATAGTCAAATATTTTAAAGCTTTGAGATTCTATTCTCTTTGCATGGTTAACACATAAAAAAATGAACAACGATGTTGCATTTGACAAAAGTTTGTTTTCCAAAACTCACACGAATAACAAGGGATATCTCGAAAAACGTTCACTTTACAAAAAATGTATTGAGACATAAATTGTGTGATTTAGGGAAATCTACATTTTTGTATAGTAAGGTTTACCACTCACGCAAAAGTCATCCAGAGTAAACAGAACTAAATAGGATATACCCAGAAAATTCAAAATACCAATTTCGTTTGCTATAAAAGAAACTCAAACATTTTAATCAAAATTGTTAGGCCATTTTCGAGAAAATCAAAATTTTCCAAAATATTTTCCATGTAAAGGGTAGTTTAGGGTGGAGCAATTTTCTTCAAAATCTTCGTGTCGCATCGTTGAAAAACATTAAACTTAAATACCAACTTTGGTTTTTAACACACACACACACGCGCGCGCGCGCGGACACGGACATTTTTCTCAAAATATTTTTTGTTGGATTCTTGGTCCGCGAAACATATATTTCTGGTGAAATCTCGACATAGAATTTTTGGGTGGAATACAATGATTCCTCTATTGACTATACGTAGTAGAGAAATTAATAAATGATAGTAGGGAGAGAACTTCATGTGAATGTTGATTTGTTTTGGTTGGTGCACCAAGCGGCTAATCATTGTGCAAAAGTGCAGTGAAATTATGGACCCTGTAAATAACAGAATGGTGTAGGAATTTTGCCAGAGTGTATTGGTGTTTAATTTTCATAGTTGTAGCTGGTGATTAATCCTTAAGGATAGTACACTCCTTAATGCATCCGTTGATAGCGGTTGGATGCACGTATAGAATCCCTAGGGATTTCACAGGCTGTTGCACAGTAATGTATGCATATGCGGCTATGCAGCATGATTCATGCTTTGTGCACTACGGAATTGAACCGCTTTGTTAATTGCCTAGAAGGGGTCTGTTTACTCAACTGGCACATAGTTTACCATCATTCTCAAGACCAGCTTAGTGAAGCTACGCCTCCCGCTTTCCTAACATATACCCTATAGCTACAAAGGCAAAGGAACAGTAGTTGTGTTCATTCTTTGTTTCCTTACGGTCGGAGGTTTAAACTCCCACTTAGGCTTAAAAGTTTTCCTTTGTTTTATGAAGGTCCATCTTCAGTTAAATTAAAGTATTAATTTACTTAACTCATCTGGCGTTTAACAACTGTTTAATACTATGTCTAAAATGGTGGTTCCAGCTGCAGATGTGAAGTGTTTAAGGAATTGCTATTATGATGCAACAATCAAAGGACTGAGACAGGCAGTCATCCTTCACCACTGCTGTTTACCTTTACTACCTATACGGAAGTATTTTTTTTTAAATTTATTTAGAGTCGCTTTAACAATTAAGTCATATCGCGACTATTCTATATAATACAGCGGTATACAATAAACTTGTTACAATTATTTAACCAAAATCATGAAAATACTAATCAACAAATCAGTACAACAAAAATATCCTTCATATTATATTTTCGTATGTAAGCCCGTACCTTTGAGAAATGATAATACCCTTCTGCAGTTGGATGGCGTGTTCAGAGTGGTGGATAAGTCTCCAGTGATGTGATGAAGCTGTCGTTGTGTAGCGTATTGCTTACATTCTGTGAGGAGATGTTTTACTGTGTTGCAGACTTCACATTGTGGTGGCTGGCCTTTGCTGAGGAGGTATGAGTGGGTTAACCTTGTATGACCAATGCGGAGACGTGAGATAATTACCTGCTCTTTCCTGCTAAGAGAATAGACAGGGGAAGAATTGGTGTCTCCTTTCCTTACCATGTGTAGTTTTTCTGGAGGCGATTGATTCCAGGCCTGTTTCCATCTTGTTTTTATTAGTCTGGAGAAGTACTTTGTAATATCACGGTAAGGTACTGCTTGCTGTTCATGTGTGTCTGTTAACCGACTTGCTTCTTTAGCAGCTTTGTCCGCTTCTTAGAGAAGTATTGTATTCCACCCGAAAACACGATTTCACCGCAAGTATGTTTTGAGGCCCCCTGCATCCACGAAAAGGATTTTTATAAAATCTGGTGTGTCACACTAACATAACTTTCTCTACTTATTACATAGAAAATTTTGATTTTCTTGAAAATGGCATATGTTTAAGATATTTTTATGATAAATGAAATGTATATTTTGAGTTTTCTGGCTATAGCCCATGTAGTCCTGTTTACCACGGATGACTTTGGAATAACTTGTAAACCGTAAGAGATACATAAAATCTTAATAATAAAAATCTGATGTGTTGCACTCACATGATTTTCTCTACCCTTGTACTAACCATTCTTACAAACTCTTCGTGTTAGTTGAGATAAACTTATGTAAAAATTGTCTTATTGCTTATTTCCTTGTAGGTACAAGGAGAATAATAGAATACAGTAGGCTTTGAGCGATAGTCAAATATTTTAAAGCTTTAAGATCCCGTTCTCTTAGCACGCTTAGCATATAAAAAAAGGAACAAAGATGTTCCATTTCACGAAAGTTTTAAATAACTAGGAATATCTCCGAAATGCTTCACTCTACAAAAAAGTTTATACAGACATAAATTGCTTGATTTAGCGAGACCTACATTTTCTTGTACAGTAAGATATTGTCTATCTCTGCCGGTTAACGGGTTATTCAAAAGTCATCCAGAGTAGACAGGACTGCATAGGCTATAGCCAGAAATTTCAAAATGTACATTTAATTTGTCATACAAATATCTTAAACATATGGCATTTTAATAAAAATCGTTAGTCATTTTGAAGAAAATTAAAATTTTCAATGTAAAGGGTAGTTCAGGGTGGGACTGTTTCCTTCAAAATCTTTGTGTGGCATACTTGAAACACATTAAGCTTAAACACCAACTTTGGTATCTAACCAACTTTTCGTTTTTAAGTTATGCCGTCCCCAGACTGACAGACACACAGACTGACACACACTCACACACACACACACACACACATACAAACACGCGCGCGCGGACCTTTTTCTGTAAATGCTTTTTATTATTATTATTATTATTATTATTATTATTATTATTATTATTATTATTATTATTATTATTATTATTATTATTATTATTATTATTATTATTATTATTATTATTATTATTATTATTCCGGTGTTCTCAAAAAATATAGTTCCCGTGAAATCTCGACATCGAATTTTTTTGGGTGGAATACAATACTTGCTCTACCTACCAGTAGAGAAAGTAAAAATGTAGATCTCACTAAAACACACAATTTATGTGGAAAATAAATTTGTTTGTAGAGGCAACCATTTCGGAGATATTTCTTGTTATTTGTCTCAGTTTCGGAAAACTTTCATCAAATGCAATATAGTTATTCAGTTTTTTATATGTTAACCATGCAAAGAGAACGGAATCTCAAAGGTTTAAAAGATTTGACTATCGCTCAAAGCCTACTTGTATTCCCAAATTGCCCTTGCATCTACTGGAAATGAGCAAGAAGATAATTTCTATCTCAACTAATACGAAGAAGATACACAAATGAGTTTGTAAGAATGGTTAGTACAAGAGTAGAAAAAGTCATGTGAGTGCAACAAATCAGATTTTCAAGTACCGATACTCGATATTGAAAGTACATAGTAGGGAAAGTAAAGTTATTTAAAATATAATTTTACGCTTATAATGATAAATGATATACTCCTACAAAATTAGAAAGGAAGTGCCAATTATGGCAGACACAAAACTTAATGACAGCTGATAGCTGACCATTTCATTAATAGATTATTCTCCTTCCTGTTTTCGAGACAAACTTTGTGGACGCAAATGGTATTTATAGCGTGATTTCACAGCGTGTTTAACTTTATAACATTACAAGCCCTGACAAGCCTCTGATTGGATGTAGTGTCGACCAGCTCCCCCTGTCACCCGCCGTTAAATTTTGTTTCTGCTGTAATGGGCAATTTTCACATTTTAGTCTCCAATGAAAGGTATACCTGTTACTTTCTCCACCACTCATAGTAAGTAGGGGAACTACTGTATTCCATCCAAAAATTCTATATCGAGATTTCACCGGAAATATACTTTTTGAGAGTTTCTGAATCTAAAATGTCTGACGTGTTGCACTCACATGACTTTCTCTACTCTTGTACTAACTATTCTTACAAATATAGATATACCTTTGCAGAAATTATCTTATTGTTTATTTTCTTGTAGGTACAAGGTGAATATGGGAATACAGTAGACATTGAGTGATAGTCAAATCTTTTAAAGTGTTCAAATTAGTTTTCTTTGCACGGTTTACCTATAAAAAATGAATAACGACGTTATATTCGATGGGAGGGTAATTTCTCGAAAACTCACAGAAGTAACAAGGATCATCCCCAGAATATTTCACTCTACAAAAAAAAAAAAAAAAAAAAAAAAAAAAAAAAAAAAAAAACATAAATTGTGTATTTTAGCAACATCTTCATTTTTTGTATAGTACGATTTTGTCTGTCTCTTGCGCTTTACCAGTTATACAAAAGTCGTCCAGAGTAAATAGGACTACATGGGCCATAGCCAGAAAATTCACGATACGTATTTCATTTGCCATAATAATATCTCAAACATATGGCATTTCAATGAAAACTGTCCACGAAAATTGTTTATGTAAAGGGTAGTTTGGGGTGGAGGAATTCTCTTCCAGATCTTCGTGTCACATTCTTGAAAGATATTAAACGTAAATACCAACTTTGGTTTTTAAGCGACTTTTGGTTTTTGAGTTATGCAGCCCACAGCCTGACAAGCATACAAACTTTTTCTAAAAATGCTCTTTTTTATTTAGGAGACTTCAAAACATATTTCCGGTGAAATCTCGACATCGAATTTTTGGGTGGAATACAATA
Organism: Tenodera sinensis; assembly: GCA_030765045.1. Lineage (NCBI taxonomy): Eukaryota > Metazoa > Arthropoda > Insecta > Mantodea > Mantidae > Tenodera > Tenodera sinensis. The sequence continues at coordinate 38,307,652 of CM060974.1, forward strand.
CTTCCTCTACTTTACATAGTAAAGTAAAAATACATTTTTAGAAAAATCTGTTCCTGCGGACGCGCGTGTCTATTATGCACATCATAACTCAAAAACGAAAAATCCATTAAATATTAAACTAGGTATTTAAGTTTAGTATCTTTCAAGGACGCGACCTGAAGATTTGCATATAAACTATCTCACCCCAAACTACCCTTCACGTGGAAATCTTTTCTACAAAAATATGTTGTTAAAGTGGCATTAAGACTTTGAATAAAAGTACCATATGTTAATAAATTTTGTGTGAAATGAAATGTATGTCTCATCTTTTCTGGGAGTAGTCTTTGAAGTCCTCTTCACTCCCGATGACTTTAGCAAAACTGCCAAACCGTAAGAGATAGACAAAGTCTTAGTGCGTACCAAATGTAGACCTCATTTAAAAATATAATTTACTTCAAATAGCTTTTTTTTTGTGTAGTTACCTATATCCGAGATAGTCCTTTGAATTTTCCAGTATTGGACTTTTATGAAACAGGAAGGTAGAAATAAAGACAGACGCGGAGGGTGACTTCGGCACTGCGACCTCCGAGATCTTTTGTGCCTGTGCCCCGAAAAGGGCACCCTCTGGAGGGAGGGGTGAGTAAGAGGAACAGAGGAGTCAGACCAAAGGAGAGCAGCACAGCTGAGGGCAGGGTCCTTACATTTTTCCCAGTTAGAAACTCCCTGACACCAACCATTAAATCGGTCCCACCGGTTCGCGCAGAGCGCCGCCTGCAGGGGCCCTTCCGAGGCCCAAGGTCATCGGTGTGGACACCATCCGCCTATCGTGACAGGGGACGGAGTCACTCAGAACATTCCATCCCACCATGCTGCACCCGAACGCCTGCTGACACTTTCGACACTGAAAGAGACCAAACGTATGAAAGCATGAACGAAAGGAATAGTAAAGTAAAATGAAGGGAGAGGAAAGTTTGATGGAGCAAGTGGTGGAATGATGGCTGGGGAAACCGGAGAACCCGGAGAAAACCCGCCCCTGCGCCGGTGTTTCCACCACACATCCCAGATTCGGACGCCTGGGGTCGAACCAGGGTCCCTTTGGTGAGAGTCAAGCGGTCTAACCACTCGGCCACGGCACGACCTAACGAAATAGGAATTTTAAACTCATATATTGACCAGCACTTAAAATAATTGAATATATTTTAAGGCTACCGTGCTGTCCTATGGCCATTATATCTACCACAAAAATATATATATATATATATATATATATATATATATATATATATATATATATACAAAAATGGATGTTTGTGTTTATGAAACAGCTAATAACTTCAACATACAATTCACCCCCTTTTCTGTGTTCGAAACAGAAATCCAGTATATTGCATTCACATTATTTTCTCTACTCACTTTTCTTCTATGTAACATTCACACTTCTTTCTCTACTCTCTCTTTTACAAGCAATTCATACATTTTTTATGTTTGGAATAGAAATAGAACATATTACATTCACACGGCTTTTTCTGTTTGCTTTTCTTTCACTAGTATTTGTGGTTGTTCAATGGTGTTTTTGCGTATTGTCCTCTCGGTATTTTTATTTATTGATTAATGTTGTATATTTTTTATTTTTATAGAATCCTAAGAGCTTTCATTAACTCTTTGTTAAAACGTATTAAGTAGTTTTTAATTTGTTTACTACGTATAGTAAGAAGAGGAAGTATTGTGTTCCACTCAAAAATTCGATGTCGAAATTTCGTCCCAAATATGTTTTGAGGCTCCTGAATCAAAAAAAAAAAAAAATATTGTTAGAAAATACTGGGTGTGTGTGTGTGGGGGGGGGGGTGTATGTGTGTGTGTGTTATGGACAGCATAACTCAAAAACGAAAAGTCGCTTAAAAACCAAAGTTTATCTTTAAGTTTAACATATTTTAAGGATGCGACACGAAGATTTTGAAGAAAATAGCCCCACACTAAACTACCCTTTACATGAAAAATGTTTGAACATTTTGATTTTCTTGGAAATGGCTCTAACGATTTTGATAAAAATGACATGTTTAACATATTTTTATGACAAACAAAATGTATATCCTGAATTTTCTGGCTATAGCCCCTGTAGCCCTGTTTACTCTGAATGACTTTAACTGGTAAACCGTTAGAGATAGACCAAATCTTACAATACAAAAAAGATAGATCTCGTAAAAATACACGTTATACACAAATGCATTTTAGTATTTGTGTGAGCTTTGCAATACTTTTCTGAAATGGAAGGTCGTTGTTCAGTTGTTAATCTCCTGGCCATGCAAAGAGAGCAAAATTTTAAAGCCTTCATTTAGCAACTAACTTTAAAAGATTTGACTATCGCTCAAAGCCTACTGTATTCCGATATTCCCCTTGCACCTACAAGGAAATAAGCGATAAGATAATTGGTGCAAATGTTTATCTCAAGTAACATGAAGAAGATATAGGAATAAGAGTTTGTAAGGATGGTTAGTACAAGAGTAGAGAAAGTCATGTGAGTGGAGGACATTAGAAATTGTGTCTGATTTGTTTCGAGGTTCCATAGAGGAACGAAAGTTGAGGCTGTAGTCCTAAGTTCGAGTACTAACACCATCTCACGTGTTGCACAACTCAAGTTAGCGCGTGGGTTACAGAAAATTTTGAGCTTAATGAGAAAATAATGATTATTAATGATGCAAGCAGCTCTGGCACATCTTCATCTGCACATGCAAGCAACCCTTCATAGTCTGCGGTCCCCTCCATCCAATGCACAGTGTTGCCGCATGACGCATTATGCAAAACTTATTGGGAGCGGGCTGTCAAGTCATTGTTAGGGTGAACACGGGAATAGGGGAGTTCAATGGTGCTGAAAAGTACTCCGAGTGCGTGTGTTAGAGTGCAGGCTGGTCAAAAAGTACCAAGCCAAACAGTCCTCTTTAAGGTACCTTCATATTCACGTAACAAAAACTTATATTTTAAGCTAGAATTTTTATGTTCTCCACTGGTAAGCAGAAGGAAATATTGTATTCCACCCAAAAATTCGATGTCGAGATTTCACCGGAAATATATGTTTTGAGACCCTCTGAATCCAAAAAAAGCATTTTTAGAAAAAGGTGTGTGTGTGTCAGTGTATCTGTCAGTCTGTGGATAGCATAATGTGGCTTTGGTGGGTGTGAAGTAAAGACCACAGATGTAGTCTAGATAAAGATACACTTTTATTTCCGTAAACAGTAACCCTGTACACTCGTTGCAACAGTAAGAAAGTCTTTACCGATTCACCAACAGCACGGCTCCTCAACGCTTCACATACGTCTGTCCTCTCCGTCGGCACGACTACTCAACGCTTCACATACGTCTGACTGACTGTCTGTCGCACTTTACCGCTATTTATATCTCCCAGGCACTATTCTGGAAAGTTCAGTTATTGCGGTGAAATACAAAGCAGAAGATTCCCGAAGTCTCTATCCTTTTCTCTCTTTCGGCAAGCGCCTCAACAATGCGGCCATTCTCTGTCTCTTTCCTTCGGCTCCTTTGCGGTAGTGCCGACAATAATGCGATGGGTGACGAACGAAAAGATAGTTAAAAATCAAAGTTGGTATTTAAATTTAATGTCTTTCAAGGATACGACACGAAGATTTTGAAGAAAATAGTCCCGCCCTAAACTACCCTTTACATGGAAAGTTTTTCCAAATTTTTGATTTTCTTGAAAATGTCTCTAACGATTTTGATTAAAATTTCATATGTTTGAGACATTTTTGTGATAAATAAAATGTATATCTTGAATTTTCTGCCCATAGCCCCTTAGTCGTATTTACTCTGGACGAGTTTTGCATAACTGGTAAACCGTTACAGATAGACCAAATCTTTGTGTAGAAAAATGTAGATCGTGCTAAAATACACAATTTATGTCTAAAATTTTTTCTTGTAGGGTGAGCCATTTCGGAGATATTCCTTGTTATGTGTGTTAGTTTCGGAAATTTTAAAACTTTCGTGAAATGGAACATCGCTGTTCATTTTTTATATGTTAATTGTGCAAAGAGAACGCAATCTCAAAGCTTTAAAAGATTTTACTATCGCACAAAGCGATAAGTCCCCTTGCACCTACAAGGAAATAAGCAATAAGATAATTTGCACAAATGTTTATCTCAACTAGTACGAAGAAGATATAGGAATAAGAGTTTGTAAGAATGGTTAGTACAAGAGTAGAGAAAGTTATGTGAGTGCAACAGGTCAGATTTTTTAAAAATTGTTTGCTAATGATTGGCATAATAAACTATAAATATTTACACTGTTAATATTTAATAACTCGTTGTTTTTCCATATTTTATTGGACATTAAGGGGGAAAAAAACGAATTTTCAATGTGAACAAATGAGAAGCTACATCTATTTCGTCTCAGATAGGCCTAATAATTTGTATATTTCATGTGAAAATCGAAGTTGTACTTCAAGATGTACTGAAAAATTAAAGGAAGTGAATCGCTTCCTAATGTTAGCAACATCTCGAATTGCACATTTCATATTTTAATCAGTAAATAATTCATACTTTTGTTTGTAGCGTTTAACGCCCGGTTTCACTACATACGGCACCGCAGGCGGTGACACTGATGATACATGAAATGAGAATGGAGCATCGGTGCAATGAGTTGGCGGGGGAATCCGGAGAACCCGGAGTAAACCCGCCCCAGCGCCGCTTTGTCCACTACTAGTCCCACATGTGGTTGCCTGGGATCGAACTCGAGCCGCTTTGGTGAGAAGCGAATGGTGTAGCCACCCGGCTATGGCGCGGTCGACATACATTTGTATATTTTGCTAAGGATTCATTAATAATTTATATTTAGGTTACTCTGCTGTTGGGTATTACGTCATTTCTTTTATCACCGAGGCTGACGTGAATGTCAGGCTCTGGCCCGGGCCGATCAGCTGATAGCCGGGAACCGGGTATGCTAACAAACATGGCTACCAGTGTGGAATGTTATGGGGCAACACGTGTTAGTTTTGTTTAATTGAAAGTGAATTAGTGGCGGTATATGTTGTTTCAGTGATTGTGTTTATTTGTAAATATTGTAAATTAATCAAAATTAATTTTTCAGTAGTTTTCTTGTTGTAGTACGAGAATTATAACAGATGTTTTTCGCTGCAGTGTTTAACGGTTTCTTTTGAGCAACTGAACAGTTTTTCGCCTGGTTTTCGTAAGTTCTACTTGTTATAGTTGAACTATTAAACTAAAATGATTATTTTCATTTATAGTGTGTAATTTTAAGTGATTTAAGAAATGGTTAATTCTTCAGTGAAGTTATTAAAGAATCCATAACCTATATTGTAACATGGTGATACCGGTACTGAAAGGTATGTAATTCTACTTTTGTTTTAGATGTAGAATTGAACAATGGGTCGACGTTGTATATATAAACTGTCCTATAAACTGTCCTAACTAGTTTTACATCGATATATATATATAAAACACATTGAAAGGACAAATCTACACCCAAAAACTGTTGAACTAAAGATGGTATAGGTTGGTTTTTGTTAAACCATTCTGGCAACAGTTAAATGCAATGAATGTTATCAAAACATTTACCAAGTTAATCAATAAATTTAGAAAACAGGCAGTAGCTAGGTCATTTACATTTTTCCCACCTTCATCAAAAAGGGAAAACTATTATACTTGGGTGAAATTTTGTCCCGTCTTTACTCACACATGATGGAACTATGTAGGCAACGACACCCAGGTTAATGTGTACCTATATGAACAGGATGACAGAGTCCTGTGTTATCAAAATTTAGCCTGTGTTATCACAGGCAGCATCCACACCTGCCATCAATAATAATATGCAATCCTAACCTAACTTTATAACATCATATCTCAACTCTTTCTCCACTTTTACAAATTAACACAGGTATCACAGCTTAGCCTATTGTTGATAATTGTTATTTATGTGCAAATTTACCTAACCAGCATGGTAAATGTTGATAGACTGAGTTTAATTAGCATCTTGCTTCAATTTCTGGGATGCCTATCTAAAGGACAAATCTACACCCAAAAACTTCTTGGTATGGTCACCGTATGGGTTTTGTTAAACCCAAAAGCAGTAAACTTTGTAAATATTTATAATTGTAAGTTAATGTTAATTTTAGCCTGTAAGCCGGGTCCTTTGTAAGGGCACCAGGCCAAACTTTCAATAAACAAAACTGAAACTGAGAAAACTATATATGCCCCGCTGATAATAAATTAATATTTATAGTTTCCATCATTAATAAATATTATGTAAGGTAAGTGGATGCATTGGTAAGTACTTTATACAAGTGCTATTGAAAAATAAGTCTTCCGGCTTCTCCGGGGTAGGCAACATATCAATATTACCATTATTTTGATATGATTGACTAGTTATAATAATATATCGGTTAGTCACAATGGGCCATTAAAAATCAAAATATTGAGGATGGAATATTTCCATTTACATGTATATATTCAGATTTAGTGGAATTAAGTTTGGCAATAATCACGTGCCTCATGCTTAAACTTTGATGATAATAACAGCAACTATTGAGATAGATAATTAATCTTTATTATATTGATATGTGATTTATTATTTATGTAACGTATTATAATATTGTGCAGGTATTTTTGTTACGTGTTTTTATTTTCAATAATGAGTGACAATTCAATGGATATCACTTCCTTACGCTGTTCCTCCAAACGGAGAAGTCATATTCACGTTCGGCTTCGGTCGGTTCCCTTCGATCAGCTGTTTCAAAGATGACGCAATCGAACCGTAGCCTGTATTTCGCGCGAGCCACGTTTTATCACCGTGTGTTCATGACCAGTCAGGGTTGCCAACCCATACGATAATTATGGGGGTGTACGATAATTTTAATGTTGATAGTTCGATACCGGCGAAATATCATTTTCACCGGTTTGTCACACCAGCGAAATGAAATTAATTAGAAATAGCGACATCACCTTTGTCCCCATGGTCTATCTCCACCCCTCTAAGACAACGATTCCATATCCTACTAATCCTTCTAACCTTTATCCTCTTATAGCCAGTGTGCACAGATCTGGTAATCTCAATGAAGAAGACACTGTTCAGAAATTGATGATGGAGAAAACTAGGAATAAGTGATATTCCGTATGAAGCAAAGAACATGCTTGAACCTGACAGTTTCTGGAGTGCTGTTAAACACATTATTACTGAAATACTGATTTCAAAGAACTGGCGGAGTTTGCATTGTCAGTGATTTCGTTGCTCCACAGAAACCCTTCTTGTGGAAGACTTTTTTCCAAACTGGGCTTAATGAAAGCCAGAATTAGAAATAGATGGGTGCTAGATACTCTAAATGGACTTATTATGTCGTCTCAACTTATGAAAGCTGGTTCAAAAATCTGCAAGTTACCGAGAAGACATTAAAGTTTATATCAACAACAAATTTGTATAATGCTGCAACAGTTGAGGAAGATAATGAACTTTCAGATGAATAGTGCGAGAAACATAAGTGCTAAAATTATAATACTGGTTGAGGTCATCAATCTTGTAAGTGGATACCACAAACATCAATACTGTTACATTTTCACAAGTGTTATGCTGATATTTTCATTGTTGTAGCATTTGCTTTATTATGTGGGATAATTTTGAATCCAAATCTATAATTTTGAGTGGCCGGTGCGATAATTTTACTTTTAAAAGTTGGCAACCCTATGACCATTCCAACTGGTACCGTAAGCATTAATGAGCAGTTTTAGCCTTGTTGCCATTGGAAATGATAAATGAATTGTAAATTTAGCTTGCACTACCAGATATGTGTTAACAATAATTACGTATCAAGTATTACAAAGAATATTTTTATTATTAGAATAACAGCGCACAATTTGGCATAAGTTATATAATTCAATTACATTAATCTTATCTTTTTTATCACAGGTACGTCGAATTTAATTGTTCACATTGTTTATTTACAGTGATTTTACTCGTTTTTTACACGTGATATCGATCACACGGCTGGTCACCCAACTCTCGTGTCGTGAAACCTCTTGGCCTTGAATATTTTATGCACTGCTATTGAGTTCAGCAAGTGACGGACTTCTTGATTTGTATTGTTTCAGGATCTGTTTGTCACAGCTTCTCTTGTATACAAGTCCAGCCATATCTCCCTTTCTCTTCTTCTCTCTTTCATGTAATAGTTGGTTCGAGCTTTTTGGTTGATTGGAGCCTCACACGCAGGTCTTCTATGAAAAATCTGATGTGTTGCACTCACATGATTTTCTCTACTCTTGTACCAACCATTCTAACAAACTCGACGTGTTGCATTTCGCTGAAGTTCTAAGTTTTCCGAAACTCACACACATAACAAGAAATATCTCCGTAATGGTTCACCCTACAAGAAAATTTATTGAGACATAAATTGTGTATTTTAGCAAGACCTACATTTTTTGTAGAGCAAGATTTTGTCTATCTCTAACGGTTTACCAGTTATGCAAAATTCGTCCAGAGTAACTACGACTACATGGCCTATAGCCAGAAAATTCAAGATATGCATTTTATTTGTCATCAAAATATCTCAAACATATGACATTTTAATAAAAATCGTTGGAGCCATTTTCAAGAAAATCAAAATTTTCGAAAAATTTTCCATGTAAAGGGTAGTTTAGGGTGAGGCTATTTTCTTCAAAATCTTTGTATCGCTTCCTTGAATGACAATAAACTTAAATACCAACTTTGGTTTTTAACCGACTTTTCGTCTTTGAGCTATGCTGTCCACAGACTGACAGACTGACAGACACACAGATACAAACACACACGGAGCTTTTTCTAAAAATGCTCTTTTTTTGGATTCAGGGGGTCTCAAAACATATATTTCCGGTGAAATCTCGACATCGAATTTTTGGGTGGAATACAATACTTCCCTACTTAACAGTAGAGAAAGTAAAAAGAGTTTGCTTTTGTGAAAACCTTCCTCCCTTGTGTATGTATGTTGTGAAGGCATGGAACTTTCTAACTGCGGCAGTGCAATTCAAAGTGGTAGAGCCTGAAGCAGCTATCCTCGTGAGTGTTTAGGGACGATGCAATGGGTCGTTGAAACGGATGTAATTACCACAGAAAGAAAGGGCTTGCTTGTTGCGTGTGTCCTGCTGGAACCAAAATTGGATTGGAGAGTTATTTGCACAGTCGAACGGAAAGCTTACCGCGCCAAGTTTATACCTCTTTCTGTAGGCACACACTTTTGTTTTTCCTCCGAACAACTTTATATGGGTGTACTTCGGTGATATCGACTCATTCCTTTTCTGTAGCTTTTTATTTTCGTTACTGCTTACCTGTAGAAGTCCAGCGGATTGACTCAGGTGTAGGATCCATGAGTTCGATTACCCTAGTGGACCATCCTGACCCACGGGTTTTTTGGAAGTTTCCCCTGGTCACTAGGCGAGAGCTGAGATACATACACCCCTCGAATCTCCAAGGACTCCCTGTTTGACTTCGCTTCTCATTTGAAACAACATTCACCCCCCCCCCAAAAAAAAAAGAAAAAGGAAAGGAAAGAATGCCTAGGATGAGCAAGACCTCAGCCCCCTGTATCTTTCTACCTAGGTGCCTTTTTACTTTCTCTACTGGTAAGTAGAAGGAAGTATTGTATTCCACCCAAAAAATTTGATGTCGAAATTTCAACAAAACTATATATTTTGAGATCCCTGAATCCAAAAAAAGAAAATCATTTTTGGGAAAAGGTATGTGTGTGTATCTGTCTGTGTCTATCAGTCTGTGTGTCTGACAGTCTCAGAAACGAAAAGTGGGTTAAAAACCAAAGTTAGTATTTAAGTTTGTCTTTCAAGGATGCGACACTAAGATGTTGAAGAAAATAGTCCCACCCTAAACTACCCTTTACATGGAACATTTTTCGAAAATCTTTGATTTTCTTGAAAATGGCTCTAACGATTTTGATTAAAATACCGCATATTTAATATATTTGTATGACAAATGAAATGTATATTGAAACCGAAATTATGTCAATATATTTGCTAATGGAAAGAAACCAAAGGAGATTCTAGTCAATAGTGAAGGGGAAGACGTAATAAAGCTAATATGTCAAAGTCTCAAGAATGGAAGCCTAGGCAGGTTTAAAAGAGTGATAAGGCTTTGTTGACGCGCACGAAAAACAAACACGTGTAACGATTTAGCGGGCTGATTCCTATCTTACCATGACGTGCTCTAAAGTTAGCCAATGGAAATCGCTTCCTTATTGTTGCCCGCGCAAAAACAAAATGCAACGCAAGACACACTCGTCTTGAATCGAGCCGAGAGTACACGTGCAACTTGGGAACTGTACGTAAGCTAGCGCGTAAACATAATTCAGCGGTCGCTAAAGGGTGACAAAGTTAAAGTGTTATAACGTTGTAGTTGAAATTACAAAGTTACATTCTATTTAAATATCGTCGGCAGTTCTCTACAAATCTGGAAATTTACAAATAAAGTGATATGTTGGTTAATTGTTCGTTTGGTTCCATTCGTACCATAACTCGCGCACACCCTGCAGAATAAGACCTCTTGCTAGAGCTAGTCCGGACACCAAACACGAGATCTTATAGGTTTTAAAGGCGACGTCTTCGACGGAGAGGAGCGTTTGCGTCAATATCCTGAATTTTCTGGCATAGTCAATGTAGTCCTGTTTACTCTGGGTAATATTTGAATAACTCGTAAACTGTAAGAGACAGAAATTCTTAATATACAAAAAATGTAGATCTCACTAAAACACACAGTTTATGTTCGAATAAATGTTTTGGTAGAGTGAACCATTTCGGAGATATTCCTTGGTATTTGTGTCAGTTTCGGAAAACTTAAAGCTTTCGTAAAATGGATCATCGTTACTCATTTTTTATATGTGAAACGTGCAAAGAGAACGGAATCTCAAAGCTTTAAAAGATTTGACTATCGCACAAAGCCTACTGTATTCTAATATTCCCTTTGCACCTACAAGGAAATAAGCAATAAGATAATTTATACAAATGTTTGTCTTAACTAACACGAAGAAGATATAGGAATAAGAGTTTGTAAGAATGGTTACTACAAGAGTAGAGAAAGTCATGTGAGTGTAACACATCAGATTTTTGTATCTCAGGTTCTTATATTCGTTCATTATTACTTTTTCATACATTCCTTTGTTGCACATTTTTATACAAGGAGTACCTAACCTAAATTACATTATAGTTTTGCAGTTTAAAGTTTATCTTTTATTCTATATTTAATATTTATCTTATTCCTAGTTTCTTTAGCAGTGATTCTTAATGCTGTATATCTAGTTTATGTAAATAAAGGTCCTCTATCAATGAGATGTCAAAATTGGGATGTCACTGTCTAGTACTCAGGTCTTCGAGGTCGGTCAGTTTCTGTTAGTCATTCTTTATTAGTTTCTCATACGTTGTTTTGTTTTATATTTTTATACAAGTAACTTAACCTGGTTAACATTATTCAATTTTACAGTGCTCTCCAAGTCTAGGGTTTCTTTCACAGATTTTCAATCAGTGTTGAACTGAAGTCGTCTAATCTTCTTCTAGGTTTGGCATCAGTCCACTCTGCGTCTTCTGTAGGTCGTAGAGGCTCTTAGGGATATGTTGGTAAGCCTGTCTAAGCAAGTCCATAGGCGTCTGTTGCTCAGGATTTCTCCAATTTGTCTGTTTTCAAGATGTGATACTCCAAAATTCACCAGTCGTCGATGCAATAATTTTGGAGCGAGTTAGCGTTTTGTAGGGCACACTTGATGAGACAGTTTGAAGCAACAATACCTCACGCCACCTAGTACTGTCTCAACTGCCCTTTTGCTCCCAGTATAGCACTGAGATTTCTCTCTCTCTCTCTGGGTATACGTAGACTTTGTTTAGAAATCATGACGCTAATTACTGTGGTAACATTTCTTTAATAAATGTTTTCAATGTTTTCATTATTTGCAATGAGACGTTTGCGACCAATGTAGATTATAAAACAATTCACGAGCGAAACAAAACTGTACTCGCATTTGCACACTTAATAATAAGCTTCACTCTGGTATTTCACATTTACGGCTGTTGATTTATTTCACGCACTCGGACGCTTCCAAGAAAAAGCGATGTTTTTATGTCGACCCACCAGCTAAGAGTGTGGGCTTACCTCTTCCACTTTAGAACCGTTAAAGCGTTTCAAATTTGCGGGGTTACCCCCTGTTTTTACGTTCGTTTTCGCTACTTAGTTTTTTTTTATGGAAATAAAATATATTTTAGGTGCTAATTATGTGAACCTATAATTTCGGCAACATATTTCACTTATCTTTCACCCTCGTTGGTTACTTTAGGGTTGTAATATCGTGAAAGGCGGTTTCGGTGTACATGGCAGGGAAATTTGCTCTCTGAAAATCCTCGTCCTCCGGATCGGGGATATGTGTAAGCCCGCAGGGGGGAGGGGAAGCAGTTGTACTAGCCGTCAACGGGGAGTTCCAATCTGTAGCTGTTAGGGACCCTGTCCTCTGCTCTCGTCTCTCTTCAGGTACGACCACCCTTAGTATCCTCTCACCTCACCCTTCACTCTGCAGGGAGTCCCGACACTGGCATAGGCACGAACGATCTTCTATAGGTCGAGGCGCTAACGCCCCATACAGACCTTGTCATGGAGTCATAGACATACTATAGAAAGTAGAGGCACCATTGCACTGCACCAAGATTCCACGACAATCCGCAATCAAAAAGAAACCACTGTTTAGAAAAACATGTGTGCTTCTATCTCAGTGCGCGTGTTGGTCTCTTCTATTTTTTGGAAGGGGGTTGTTGAGGAAATCTACAAATTTCCTTTAAAATCCCAGTATCGCTGTTTGGGTGGAATACCGGAAGTTTAGGCATTATATATAATTAAAATAGGCAGGCAGAAAAGCATTGTAAATACTAAAACAGGCAATAAAAGGTAATTAGAAAAATCCGTTTATTTAATAGATTACATATTCAATAACTCGATCGTCATATTTTAAAGAACTTCAAAGTTTTAAACAAAATGCTAGTGTTGTAATTGATTTTTCAAAAAGGCCTATGTATTGCAATGCATTATTCGTTGCACGTGCCAATCAAATGCTTTTTTAAGTCACTTTTTGGGGTCATATTGAGTCTCCTATCAGATAATATATTTTTCATATGACAAAATGACATCGACAGAGGTTACTGGAGCAAATCTGTTGTTAGCTAATGCTGGATTTCTGACAATGAAGTCATTAATCCTCTTGCTCTCCAATATTTTTCACAATGATATTGAAGAGAGCAATAGCAGTAATAGTAACCGTTTTTAAGAAAGCACCATATTTTTATGTTTCAGCGGTTACATCGCTCTCTCACAACCCCCATAATGTCTGGAGGACCACACCTGTCGTTGGTTTACGGGTCTCACCGACCTGACCGGGAGAATTATCAAAATAAATTCACCGACCATATCCTCTGATTACCAATCAGAGGACGTATTACATGCCATGACAGGTCAGCATGTTGGGGTTAAGATTTTATAGAGAAATTACAGAAATGGAGAGGTTGGAAAAATAAAGACTCCCTAGCCCTCTGGAATCCTAATAGCACCAGGGCCGGAAGATATGACCAAGGTAAGGTCAGATAGAAAAGTTACAGTGAGGAGCAAAACACCAGTAAGTGGAAGTAATGTTCTGCTCAGCTTGGGTACCTTGTGGTCGCTATTCACATATCCCCTAGACGGAGACCCCTGAGGTCTAAAACATAGCATCATTGTAGCATCCACTTCAACTGCTAGAATTTTTGAAATGTTTCTAAGTTTATCCAGAAAAACAATGAAATACAGGCAATAAAAACCATTTATTTCGTAAAATAGGCATTTATATTTAAAAAGGCAGAAAAAGCCAACATAAAACTGTGACTTTTCAATCACAAAGAGTCACTTTCAAATTTTAGATAGAATTGACAATTTTAAATAGGCCTTCTGCCTATGTTCCCGTCTCTGGTCATTATTATTATTATTATTATTATTATTATTATTATTATTATTATTATTATTATTATTATTATTATTATTATTATTATTATTATTATTATTATTATTATTATTATTATTATTATTATTATTATTATTATTATCATTATCATTATCATTATCATTATCATTATCATTATCATTATTATTATTATTATTATTATTATTATTATTATTATTATTATTATTATTATTATTATTATTATTATTATTATTATTATTATTATTATTATTATTATTATTATTATTATTATTATTATTATTATTATTATTATTATTATTATTATTTTTAAAGGTTTTAGGCTAGATGCCCTGTAAACCTTACTGGCACTCTTACACGTCTCCTCCAGCGATTAATTATTCCAAGAAACCCCGATTGTTGAAAATCCTGTCATAGAATATGTTTCAAACAGAGGACGTGGGGCGGGGATTGGGGGGAGAATGAAGTAAGAGAGTTGTTCACCGGAAACAAAAGAAGCAATTATTTTACCGCAGCAGGATACCGGCCTTGTAATATTGGTATTTCTGTCGTGATATTGATCGTGGCGAGCAGCATTTTTTATGTAAACCGAGAGAGAAGGGCGTGTGGCCCGAGGGGCTCTGAAGAATGCTGTTAACATATGTCCGTAATGTACGAGTGATTTATTTCACTCTGCCTGGACATTTGGTACAAATCATGTTGCACCCAGGGTGAGAGCCCGTATACATGAACTCAAATGAAATTAATTACACTACAGCCGGACACCACCATTATTCCTCTAATGTCTTAAAAGTCGAGCAAAGAAACATAGATCTATCCACACTTGTACAAATATTCCCATAAGTCGTCAGTCCTCTACATATTTAATGTTAATAGAGATAAATATTTGTACAACAGGAATAAGGGTATACAGTAGATTCTAAGCAATACTCAAATGTTTTAGGGCTTGGCTGCTATGCGATAGTTTTAACGTTCTATTCTTTTTGCACGTCCAGGACAGTTAATAATTGCACTTCAAGGAATTATTGTTCCAGAAAGAGTTAATAATAATTTGCCACTTTCTCTACTGGTAAGTAGAAGTACTGTATTCCACCCAAAAATTCGATGTCGAGATCTCCTCGGAAATACATGTTTTGAGGCCGCCTGAATAAAAAAAAGCATTTTCAGAAAAAGGTCCTTGTTTGTGTCAGTCTGTGGACAGCATAACTCAAAAACGAAAAGTCGGTTAAAAACCAAAGTTGTTATTTAAGTTTAAAGTCTCTCAAGGATGCGACAAGAACATTTTGAAGAAAATAGCCCCAATCTAAACTACCCTTTACATGGAAAATTTTTCGAAAATTTTTAGTTTCTTGAAAATGGCTCTAACGAATTTGATATAATGCCATACGTTTGAGATATTTGTATGACAAATGAAATGTATACTTTGAGTTTTCTGGCTATAGCCTATGTAGTCCTGTTTAGTCTGGATGACTTTTGAATAACTCCTAAACCGTAAGAGATAGACAAAATCTTACTATACAAAAAATATAGATCTCCCTAAAACATACAATTTATGTCTGTATAGAGTTTTCTGTAGAGTAAACCACTTCGGAGATATGTTATTTGGAAAACATACTTCTGTCAAATGGAACATCGTTATTTACTTTTTATATGTTAACCGTGCAAAGAGAATGGAATCTGAAAGCTTTAAAAGATTTGACAATCGCACAAAGCCTACTGTATTCTAATATTCCCCTTGCACCTACAAGGAAATAAGCAATAACAAGTTTCTGTAAATGTTTATCTCAGTTAACACGAAGAAGATATAGGAATAAGAGTTTGTAAGAATGGTTAGTACAAGAGTAGAGAAAGTCATGTGAGTGTAACACATCATTTTTTTAAAAAAGATGGTTTCAGGACTGAAAAATTCAATGTAATAGCCGGGATTAGAAAAACGGATCTTCCGCTTATAGAGTGACTGCTTCAACCATTAAGCTACAGTGGTCAACTTGCCAGTACGACAATAAATTCCCCAGCCGTTTCGTACTTTCCCGATAGACCACAAGGGAATCTCATATCAGAGATACTCACCAAAGTGGTCCGAATTCGATCCCAGGCAACCGCATGTAGGATTTGTGGTGGACGAAGCGGCGCTGGGGCGGGTTTCCTCCGGGTTCTCCGGGTTCCCCCGCCATCTCATTCCAGCGGTCCTCCATCTTCATTCCATCTATCACCAGTGTCATCGCCTGCTGTACCGTATGTAGTAAAAGTGGGTGCTAAACACTACAAAAACATCAGAGATGTAAGTTTATTGGCATAAATAAATAATAGTTACATTGATACTTGTTAAAGTGTATACTCAATTGATAATTTGTAAATCCACAGTGGATTAAACATGCCGAGAGTGAAAATCGGTGCGAATTACCGTGTGGAACAATATGCTACGGAATTTAAGTGTATTACTTTCTCTACTGGTAAGTAGGGGAAGTATTGTATTCCACCCAAAAATTTGATGTCGAGATCTCACCGGAAATATATGTTTTGAGGCCCCCTGAATAAAAAAAAAAAACATTTATTTTTAGAAAAAGGTCAGTCTGTGTGTCTGTGTGTCAGATTGTGGACATCATAACTCAAAAACAAAGAGTCGGTCAAAAACCAAAGTTGGTATTTAAGTTTAATGTCTTTCAAGGATGCGACACGAAGATTTTGAAGAAAATAGCCCCAACCTAAACTACCCTTTTCATGGAACATTTTTCGAAAATTTTAATTTTCTTGAAAATGGCTCTAACGATTTTGATTAAAATGTCATATGTTTGACATATTTTTATGACAAATGAAATGTGTATCTTGAATTTTCTGGCTGTAGCCCCTGTAGTCGTATTTTCTCTGGACGACTTTTGCATAACTGGTAAACCGTTAGAGATAGACCAAATCATACTATACAAAAAGTGTAGATCTTGCTAAAATACACAATTTATCTCGAAATAAATTTTCTTGTAGGGTGAACCATTTCGGAGATATTCCTTGTTATGTGTGTGAGTTTCGGAAAACTGGCCTTTCGTGAAATGGATCATCGTTGTTCATTTTTTTATATGTTAAATGTGCAAAGACAACAGAATCTCAAAGCTTTAAAAGATTTGACTATCGCACAAAGCCTACTGTATTCTAATATTCCCCTTGCACCTACAAGGAAATAAGCAATAAGATAATTTGTACAAATCTTTATGTTAACTAACACGAAGAAGATATAGGAATAAGAGTTTGTAAGAATGGTTACTACAAGAGTAGAGAAAGTCATGTGAGTGCAACGCATCAGATTTTGTTTAGTTGTCAGCCATATGGTAAAGCTATAACGGCAGAGCAATGTTCACAAGTAACACAACATTTATGTGGTGACAAACATTCGAAATTCAATGTCAGTTCTTCGTGACAGTCATCAGTCTTTCGGAATGGAAATTTCTGGGGAACATATGGTCGTATACATACTTCGAATAACGTCTGCAGACTACCACGTGCGTTTATATTAGCTTAGCCATTCAGCTCTTAAAAAAGATATTTTGTTTCGTAACATATTTTTGACATTTTGAGTACTTAAAAATAATTATTTACCAGGTTTTTAACGCGTAAAAATCCCAGCCGTATACATAAATTTATCTTTAGGGTTTAATTTTAAATGTTAGAGCCTATTTTAGATGCCTCCAATTAAAGGATTAAAACTCCTAGGTCCACTGATGCATAAATGGGGGAGATGAATTTGAAGCTGGTCTTGGGCCGAGGTAGTAAAATAAAATCCCTCATTGGAGATGAAAACCCGGCAGCTGCTGAGTGAAGCCTGCAGTAAATGTATGCTGATTGGTGCAAGAAGCTGATCCCCTGGTATCCGATACTCCGATAAAGTCCTGATCCCTCTCGCCTGCAGATTGCGAAACCAGGTCATTGATACCATTGGGAAAGAGAAATGGGTGTGTAGGGTGAACGGCGCGAGGCGGTCGGTTCTTAAAGCGAAAAGGGTCACGTGCGGACCCCGTGATTCATACTGCTTTATCACATCCCCTGTCCCTTCTCACAAAAAATACGTACACTCTTATCTACTAAATGGGCAGCCACTCATTCCCAGAGATGAAATTCTTGTGACGCTGCAGAGAAAATTGTGATAAAATCTGTACCTCTGAAGTATTAAACGAACCTGTAATATTTCTCTTAAATAGCTTATCTGATGTTCTGCACTCAAATAACTTCCTTCACTCACCCTTCTGCAGATTATACCTATTTAACATTACTTTCTCCACTACGTGTAGTAATTAGAGGAAGTATTGCATTAGAATAAAAAATTCGATTTCGTAATTTCACCGGAAATATGTTTTGAGGCCCCCTGGATCCAAAAACAGCATAGTAAAGGGGTATTTGTGTGTGTGTGTGTGTGTGTGTGTGTGTGTGTGTGTGTGTGTGTGTGTGTGTGTGTGTGTGTGTGTCATCAGCATAACTCAAAAACGAAAAACCAGTTATAAATCAAATTTGGTATGTTGACTATAAAGCCATATGTTTTAGATATTTTTACGTTACATGAAAATGTATATTTAGAATTTAGATTTTGTCGCCCATGTGATAAGTTAAGTCTAACGCGTTGCACTCATATGACTTTCTCTACTCTTGTACTAAACATTCTTACAAACTCTTATTCCTATATCTTCTTCGTGTTAGTTGAGATAAACATTTGTACAAATTATCTTATTGCTTATTTCCTTGTAGGTGCAAGGGGAATATTAGAATACAGTAGGCTTTGAGCGATAGTCAAATGTTTTAAAGCTTTGAGATCCCGTTCTCTTTGCATGCTTAACATATAAAAGCATGAACAACGATGTTCCATTTCACGAAAGTTTTGAGTTCTCCGAAACTGACGGAAATAACAAGGAATATCTCCGAAATTGCTCACTACTAAAAAAAAAAAAAAATGTTTTAGCGAGATCCACATTGTTTCATAATAAGATTTTGTGTATCTCTTAGGGTTTACGATTTATTTAAAAGTCATCCACAGTAAATAGGACTACATAGGCTATAGCTAGAAAATTCTAAACAATACATTGACACACACACACGCGCGCGCGCGCGGACCTTTTTCTAAAAATGCTTATTTTTTATTCAGGGGGTGTCAAAACATGTATTTCCGGTCAAATCTCAACATCCAATTTTCCTTCTTCTTACCAGTAGAGAAAGTAAAAATGTAGATCTGGTTAAAACTCCATTTATGTCCGAATTGCATTTTTTGTGGAGTGAACAATTTCGGAGATATTCCTTGTTATTTGTGTGGAGTTTGCAATACTTAAAATTTTTCTCAAATGGAGGGACATTATTCACTATTTTATCTCTTGGCCGAGCAAAGAGAACGGAATTTCAAAGCCTTCATATAACAATCAGCTTTAGAAGATTTGACTGTCGTTAAATGCCTACTGCATTCTTACATTCCCTTGTTCCTACAAGAAAATTAGCAGTAAGATAATTTCTGTAAAGTTTATCTCGACTAAGAGATTGTAAGGATAGCTAGTACAAGAGTATAGAAAGTCATGTGAGTGCAACACACCAATTGTTTCTGTCATTTTCATATTATAGTGGTATTTAACAATAAAATAAAGGCATTGATAGCTATTTATATCATAAATCTATCAATTTATTTCAGTATTATTGTAGTTTATTTTCTTTCTTTTTTAAAAACCAAAATACATCTAACTGTAGTCTAATGTAACCCCTTCATAATCTACGCGAACCACCGGTTATTTTACGTGGGCTCTCCCCATTCTTCACTACATCCACATTTCATTACAGTCGCCAAGATTAATCTCAAGGCTTTCGGCTTTGAATGGATATCCAGCACATCACGTCTGGCGTTTAACGACCACGGCTATTGAATATTTTCCTGTAAGGTGCCTGTGAGAGGGTTACCTAAATCAGTTTATAAATTAGAAGAAAAGTGGCATATATAGCAAAATAATTCATGCAATCCAGGGTTTTCTGTGCTTAAAAGCGCCAGCTTCATGTCAGCAAATTTACCGGCATGCCTAAGAATTCCTGTGAATTGAAATTCCGGTCCATAGATGGCCCTGATGTGATCATTAAAAATATCTGAAGTGCTACATAGACATGGTTTTCTCTACTTTTACACGAAGGCTTATTCCTCTATTTACTTCACATTAATCTAGATAAACATTAGCTGCTCGCTATGTGATGACTTTGAAATTAGGGTCTGCCTTGCCTAGAAATAAGTGATAAAATACAACAGATATTAATCGTGCGTTTTAATGAGATTTCTTACCTACGATTTACCAGATATGCAAATTTTATTTGTAATAAAAATATCTCAAACGTTTTGTATTTGAATCGAAACCCTTAGAAGTATTTCTGAGAAAATCAACATTTTTAAAAAAATGTCATGTAGAAGGTAGTCTAGAGTAGAGGATTATTGCTGAAAATCTTTGTGTCGCATGCTTGGGAGATACCAATTTGGTATTTAAGCGACTTTTTAAGTTATACTTTTCACACACACACACACACACACACACACACACACACACACACACACACACACACACACACACACACACACACGGACACACGCACATACGTACACAGACCTTTTACTTACTGTTTTGTTTTAGATTCAGGGGGTCTCCAAACATGTATTCCGGTAAAATCCCGATATTAATTGGGTGGAATGTAGTACTTCCCCTACTTTCTATATGTAGTAGAGAAAGTAATCGTTTTAAAAATAGACACTCTCATTCATACTTCCAGACTCTGGGATGATAAGGAATTATCTTGGCTAGAGAAAAATTCCCATTTCCTAGACGGAAATAGAACCTGGGACAGCAAGCAGGTGCTCTATCAACTGAGCTACGGGGGCAGCCAATCTTAATCGAGATAAACTTCCATTTCACATTTATACATTTCAGAGTACTAATAAAATAAATGCATTAGGATAAAGCTGTAATAATGATTAGGCTTCGGTCCGGGTTGTAAACGACGTTACGTTGAGAACTGCTTTACTGCAATCCTTAGCACTTCATGTTTCTTCACAGTAGAGGTGGTAGGGTTACACACCGCCACAGTATCATGGCTGTACCGGCCCTACCCAACGTGTGCTACGTCACGAAATCTCCCTGCAAACATAATTTAAAAGTCAACATTATGCAACCGGAACCGAAGCGTAGTCATAATATTAAAAAGCCTGTCGTTATGTGATCGCCTAAAAATACCATTTGCGTATGAGAACGAAATCTATCTGTTAGACTCACATGACTTTTTCTATCAATTTTTAAAAAAACTATTCTTCTAAAGTGTATTCTTCGTTTTTATATCCATCGAGATAAACATTTGCTGATCTGTACGGCTTAAGCGATATCCAAAATTTTAAGAGCGAGTCGCTGTATGATAGATTTGAAATTCTGTGATCTTTACATGAACATGAGAAAGAAAAAAAAAAAAAAAAAAAAAAACGAATAGCGATTTTCCACTTCAAAAAGTATAAGTATTTGAAAATTCTAACCAATAAGAAGAAATATCTTTCAATTGTGGCGTAGGGACCTTTCCCCCTGCGTGGTCTGGTCGGAGTACGCTCAGCCTCATAATGCTAGTTGAGTAGCTATCCCGATGTAAAGGTAATGTCCCCATTAGGTGAAGTAGTCGCCTTATGCAGGGCGAGTCGTTGCGAAAGGAAAATTTGATGTGCTGCAGTCACATGACTTTCTCTACTCCTTACTAACCATTTTTACAAACTCTTATTCCTATATCTTCTTCGTGTTAGTTGAGATAATAATTTGCAGAAATTGTGTTTTTGCTTATTTCCTTGTAGGTACAAGGGAAATATGAGAATACAGTAGGCTTTGAGTGATAATCAAAGCATTTAAAGCTTTAAGATTAAATTATCTTTGCACGGTTAACATACAAAAACTGAACAACGATGTTCCATTTCACGAAAATTTGTTTTCCGAAACTGACACAAATAACAAGGAATATCACCGAATTGGTTCACTCAAAAAATTATATGGACATAAATTGTGTGTTTTAGCGAGATCTACATCTTTTGTAGAGTAAGATTTTGTCTATCTCTTACGGTTTACCAGTTATGCAAAAGTCATCCAGAGTAAACGGGGCTACATAAGCTATAGCCAGAAAATTCAAAATGTACATTTCATTTGTCATAAAAATATCTTAAACATATCTCATTTTAATTAAAACTTTCGAAACATTTTCCATGTAAAGGGTAGTTTAGGGTGGAGCAATGTTTTTCAAAATCTGCGTGTCGCATCCTTGAAAGACATTAAACTTAAATACCAAGTTTTGTTTTTAACCGACTTTTCGTTTTTGAGTTATTCTGTCCGCAGACTGACAGAAACGCACAAACACAAACACGAACATTTTTCTAAAAATGCTCTTTTGGATTTAGGGGGCCTCAAAACATATATTTCCGGTGACATCTCTACATCAAATTTTTTGTTGGAATACAATACTTATACTTAATAGTAGAGAAAGTAAAAATATATAACAGTTGGAGAATAATAGGATTATATTAAAATGTAACAATGTCAAATTAGTAATTCTATGTTTGTCTAAATGTTTAATGCTTTTTGTTATGTATTGTGTCGTCACTTCTGCGAAAGAACGAAGAAAATAATTCACACAATGGCCAATAATGAAATGATAGGTTCCCCTCTGATGCTTTCAGTTCGGAAATAGAAGTTAAGCTACCATAGAACTGAAACGAAACCTAAAAATTATCAAATTGACGATTTTTAAGTTTATGCATATAAATGATCCCCAAACCTTTGGTCATCGGTAGACACAATTTTTTAGACTCTTCCATTTTTAAAGGTTTAGCGCAGGGTTTAAATCCAATGTTTGCTACATTTAAACGCCCATTTTCTGCTTAAATTGCCATAAAACATGGGTAAAAAAGGAATAAAAAACAACTAAATTCAGCACAAGGAAGTGGTTAAGCAATGTATCTGAAGAGAGACTACTAGACAAAATAGGGAAGGTGTGAGAAATAGGTAATCTGACGTATGTGTGTAGAAAAATGTTTTTTCTCAACTTAACATTTCTAAATACACTATCTGCTCCTTACGCATTAAATTTTGTGCTGTGCTCCTAGAATTTTTATATAACTTGAACTTCAGTCTTTGTTTTGAAAATCTGAAAACTTGTTTAGCTTTAAAAAATTAAATGCACAAAAACGTTTCAAAGAAATGTTTTCAATGCTCATCAAAGCAAAGAAATTAATTACTTTAAGAGTAATTATTTGTTATTTCTGCCAAAGATTGATAGTGTTTGTTGGGCAAATAGACTTAAGAAAATAAGAAAACTGTTGTGATATTTTAGTTTCTGATGCGCCTGGAATATTTTGAATATTATCTAAGATGTTTTCGCAGTTTGTGCTGGAACTTTGTGTGATTGCTTATAACATAAACAGCCTTAAATGTGCAAATCATTGATTTTATACTTATAAAAATATGGGAAATTCAAGTTTCATTCCCAGGGTCCCTTAACCAAGCATATTCACTTCCATGTGATGTGCAAGGAACACATAAAATGTCTTCGTTAAGAAAGAGGTCTACAGGACATCAACCTGTTTACGTAGTCGGAAACGCATGCAGTCTGTGGTTCACTTCTGAACTAATGGCGTCATTCATTTAAACTGACTGACGGTAAAGGCCGAACAAATCTGAAGACCCAATAGTATCTTACTAACCTACTGCATTAGTTATAGCCGCTGAACTCGTAGCATTTGTTTACCAAAAATCCAAAGTGACAAAGCGTAACTTCATTACACATTTTTACTTTATTTACCACGTACATAGTAGGCAGAGAAAGTATTGCATTCCACTCAAAGTTTAAAACCGAAATTTCAAGGAAATAAAAAAACACAAATTTGGAAAAAGGTCAGTGTCTGACTAGCATAACTCCAAAATGAATAGTCGTTGAACACCAAACTTGGTATTTTCTCCCAATTGAAATTATTTTTACATGGAAAAACTTTAAAAAGTTGATTTTGTCAAACATGGCTGTAATGCTTTTTAATTAATATATTTAAGACGTTTTAGACAGTTCAATATTGTCTTGAACTTTCTGGAAAGAGCTTAATAACACATTTCGTATTATTGCTTTTGATTTTCCAATATTATCCGTTTCTCAAAGGGAAACTCGTTATTCCTTTCTCTTTCTCCCATCATGGAAAGACAATGGAATTTTAAAATCATCCCAAAGCGACCAGCCCTTTATAGCTTTGACTATCGTCTATCGCTTATTCCCCAATTCCCGTTATACCTGCATGAAGATGTGGAATAACTGCATTTTTCCTTACTCCAAAATGTTCCACATAAACATTTTAACATTTTAAACTTCTTCTCTACCTGATTACCTTCCCCTTATGTAGGACGTACACCCCCTAGGACTTACAAGTCAGTGCCTAGGGTCAGACTCCTGTCGGGGAGCAAAAGAACCTATGGATCAGACAGAGTGAAGACCTGGAAGCGGGTGGTCAGCCAAGCATCAGGTATGATAGTGAGGAAGAGGATGATATGAAATGCAGGCGCAATGGATGATTTGAAAGGTGGTGATGGAGCAATTGGTGGACTGAGTGGCTGGGGAAACCGGAGAACGCAGAGAAAATCCGTCCAGATCCCGCTTCATCCATCACAAATACCACATGCCGGCCCCTGGGATTGAAGCCGATTCGTCTAGGCTTGGCCATGCCGCCGCTGACATTTTAAACACAGTCTTAAAAGCAACCGTAAATTGAGTATATCTATTTACATTTGCTATATTTTTGTTTTGTACTACAAAATTGTACTTAATTTTTATTTAAAGGACTTAGGAAAATAGTAATTGTTAAATATTATTTTTTCCTTCCTTAATATGAAGAAAAGAACTTGACTGGGTGTAAGTCATTAACAGACTAAAATTAGTGAAAGAAACTTATGCCCCATACATTAAGTTTTTTAAAATTACGACGTGTGGGGCGTTTCAAAAATAGCTTACAATTAAGGCATAAAAATTAATTTTGCGGGAAACATCAGTGCAAAAACTTAAAACTTCGCAATATTTTATTCTTGACGATAAGTAAATTTGGCATAAATTTGGACAAAATCCAGCTAAACCTTTGAATTTTTCAATTTTCACCGTTGTATCTCCTTTAAGGACTAGATAGCGCAATGGGAATGCAATACATAATAAAATGTTATGTACCTATATTTTGAAAATACGTTTCAGTTTCTAGCAACACTGACTATACGAGAATTTGGTCGCCCCTTTGTGGGGCTATCACCCTTTCTATAGGTTTGCTTTACAGGTAGCACGCTTGTTCGCTTATTCTCCCCCTACCCCGTGTTTCCTTCTGAAATTAATAGGGATGCTGCCAACAGCTGTTAATTCCGCTCATATGGAGGGTTTGAAAGAGGTTTCAAAGCCTTAGAAACTCTGTAGCATAGAAGATCAATTTTGTGTTTTGTGTTTTGTATTTCAGGAAAGCCGCATCACATCAATGTGATTCATCTACATGGTCGAGCTTCATTTCCCAGCGTTCCCACGGCGAGAACATCGACTAAACTCAAAATTAGGGATGGGATCTCGATTTCTTCTGCGGTAGGTATATCGAAATATTTCTATTACGTACTTTCAGAGAAACATGTCTCCGAGTTATTAAATTTTAAATCTGAAATGTATTATCCTATGCTAAACACTCCACACGATACAATTTTAAAAACATTTGATTTTTTAAAAGTCCATTTTATTTACCTCATTATAATGCACAAACTTATCGTATAACTTTGCTTAGAAAATATTTTTAAATGATATTATTTTACATTTCTGGGCTATTTTAAATTTGAATTTTATAGAGCTTTAAAAATTAAAAAGAGGAAAGAAAAAACTGTGACAGATTTAATTGCTTGTATTGTGACTGTCGGGGCTAAGTTAAGCTATTTCACACCACATACAGGCTCGTAGCAATAGTCATATATTTTAAGAGACGGTTGCTGTATGATGGTTTTGACATTCCATTTTCTTTGCATGGCCAGATCAATAAATAAAACGAGTAACGACATCCTACTTGAGAAAAGTACTACTAGGAATTTGAAAAATCAAGCCAATATCAAGAATGTTACATTAAATGTGGGCTTTAACGTTATCTGCATTTTTAAGTAGCAAGTTATTGAAAAGTCGTCCTAAATGAAGAGGATTTCATGGGTACTCCTAGAAAATTCAAGATATACATTTAATTTTTCATAAAAACATCTTAAACATGTGATACTTCAATCTAAATGGTTAGAGTCATTTTTGAGAAAAACAAAATCATCGAAACTTTTTAATCAAAAGGGTAGTTTGGGATGTCGCATCCTTGGAAGATGCTAAATTTTAACACCAAGTTTGGTCTTTGGACAGACACAGGCATACACGACGTTTTTCTAAAACTGCTCCTTTTATTCAGGGGACTCACAACATGTATTTCTGGTGAAGTCTCGGTATGGAATACAATACTTCCCTTACTTACTGTAAATACGTAGCAGAGAAAGTAAAAGATATGAATATCGCTTTAGTCTACTGAATTACTGTTCTTATAACTAGAACGAAATATGTGACTAATAAAGACTTTTCTCCATTAACGAGAAATAGAATAAAAAATTGCGTGTGAATGGTTTGTAGAAGAGTGAATAGAGAGTCACGTGGATGCAGCTCTTTTTATTTACAGCCTTTCTCCAACTAACTTTCCAGTTTACCTCATAAGAACTCAGAAAAGTTTTAGGGTCGCCTTTCGTGCGAAAGTTCCACATTTCAATTTATTCTTCAGTTGCCGGAGTTTCAATTCCATGCTCTGCATATTCCAGATCTTCTCTCTTAATGATTCACTTAAAAATTTCTTAGAGGGCCCGTCGCTACGGTGAACGTTAGACAAACAAGCGAAAAAAGCAGCACTTACTTACTTGCTGCTCAGTCAACAGGGTTCTTTTTGAAGCCTGTGAATCGTGAACTCAGTTGCATTAAAAAACCTGACGAGTGCACTCATGACTTTCTATACTTACTCATGTATTACCTGGGCACGATCTTTAAGCGCTACGAGCCGCCCATAATCGATCATGTGAGCACTTCTGTAAAACAGTAGAAACCCTGCCACGTGCTCTGTCTTGGCAGAGTTCCGTCCGCCCTTAGGATGAATTCGCCTCATCCATCCTCCCGGGGTGCCTCTTCAGGGGCATTGGCACAAAACATCGCCTTTTAGTCGAGGTGCTCTGTCCCCCTCCGCAAGTTGTCATTGATTCATGTGGTATACAGTTGGCGACACTGACTGAACAAAAGAATGATCTAGTGACAATTTGTATATAATAATTTAACGTTTCTAATACACTGTACTAGTTATAAATTATTGCCTTAATGAGGCTTCTTCGCTAAATGCTTTACCAAGCCAATCTTTACATGGTTTAGGCGTTAATGACGTTTTAAAACTGTAACAAAATCATAACCCGGAAATATTCTCTAGTAATATTTATCTATAATACAAGGGTTAAGGTAAGATTTTATTTTGTGAGTAGGTGTGAAACCTATGGACAAAATAAAAACTTTTAACCCTTGCATTATACACTATTTTAGACAGTGATGTATATTTATAGATATATTATAGACTATATGATGTGATATTGTTTTACCTTTTTCATGGTTATGACGTTCATCTGGCTGCGATGTGCAGTTGTTGCCTTGCTCAGCATCAGTGTTGACAACATGATGACCTTTCCAAACCACAACATTCTACATAAGACAGACAGTAGAAATAACAGGACGAAAATAATGTGACAAAATTTTAATTAATAGATTACAAGTTTTTCTAAACTCATCCATCTTTTGAGGGAACTGAAATGTTTACTGTACAATTGAGGGGCTCAGCGCAACAATATTGACGCCATCTGTCAGGTTTTTATGTGAACTACCTTTGCACTATATGGTTTATACCAAAACCAATTCCTTGTATTAAATTGGATCTACTAATATTTTTCCTCAGACGAAAATCTATGTTGTTTCAGTGCAACCGTGGTCTAACCATAAATAGCCAATGAGAGCCCAGAAAAAAGAAAACATAAGCACGTCCTGGAGCTTAACAATGTTGAGCTTGAACCAAAATATGTCAAAACCAAACAAACTTAACGATATTAATGACCTTTTAAAATATGCCCACCAGTTTATCATACATTTTACAATAGTTTGATTTCTGAAAATGTTACTCAAAACTATGAAAATGAGATAGATGGTGAATTATGTAAAATAGATATGCAAATAAAACTGTAAACATCATACTTCCAAAACCTTGAACGAATAAACATATTTCATTACTTTTGAATATATCCAAACCATTTAATAACAGCATGAATTTGAAAATTATTACTGTTTATGTGTCTGAAAATGAGATGGAAAGTGTAAAATAATTTTCCATATTCTGATATATCTGAATGTGTAGCATTATTAATCAAACACGTTTAATGCTCTTTAATATGGTGTACTACCATTTAACAACATGCACTTTAAAGCTTTTAAAAATTGTATGGATAAAACATGTTTCAGTTTATTAAAAAAGGTACAGATGTTCAGTGGTCCAACCTAAAAAAAGATTTGCAGCAGTCCACAAAATCTGTTTTGAATCAAAAATATTTTAGAACCGGTCAGTGCATTGTTGTTTAATAAGCTGGGAAAGTAACAGTGAACAATCACTGTGATTCAACTAAGCTTTTCGTTATCCTAAAAGCCCCAGTTGTGTTTAACTTTAACTCAGTTTTTCTCCATTTTTAAAAAAGATGGCAATTTAATTGTTGGTCACATAATTTACGATAGGGGCATTGTTTGGATTTAAAACAGTTGACAATGAAGGGAGGCCATGGTCACATTTTGTAAGAAACTAAAGTTGGCATTACCGGAGTGTTCAAAGCTTTCGAGCACTGAGTGGAAGAATTTTATACTTTTAACATTGTTGCCAACTGCTAAAAGGCCAACTTTTACTACCAACTTTCTAAAAACTAATTTTGGGGTGAACGGATATCTTTAAAGGATGATAATAAACTATTAAAGCAAACTGAACAAACTACACATCAATTAACTCTCAAAACATTAGAAAGTAACTCAAATATAAACAAATTTCATTTGTTTTTAGTAACATGGAATTCTAAGTGGAAGAGAGAAAACATTGCGGGTATGTAAACAAAGCAATGTTACCGATACCATATTCATCGATTTCCCAGCCGCTGTCAAAAAAAAAATGGTGGTTCTTTTAGTTGAGTGCCCTTCCGCTTGGAATACAAAATGCGCACAGGTTTCATATTTTTTCCTCCTCTTCCAGCGTTTCCACCGTAAGCCGGGTAGCACCAGTAGCTTTTTTTCTGGAGCAGGTTGTTATTTTCCGGGCCAGCGAAAATATTACAGCTCGGTCTTTCCAAATCAAAGCTACTACATATACCCGCTTCTTGTGTCGAAGTTACAGCTACTAGCCTTCCTCTTTTCACTTGCCGACGTCCCGAATGTGATTTCCCCCGAACAGTCCACATTCACACAGACAAAGGGCATTTATTGGTATTCACGAGATCAAAGGGAATTCGAAATTTAGTTTGGAACATAGAGTTTGCTCGTCGCTTTTAACACGGTCGAGCAGCGCTTTCAAATGTAGTGGGGGGGAGGGGGGTGGAAGTGGAGTGGGTTTGAAAATCATTCATTCAGCACACCTCTCTCCTCTGAAGCATTTAGTACAGAAAGAGAGAAGGAAAAAGGAATAAAAAAACTATGGTCACTATGTCCGTCCGTTTAAATTTGGTTACAGAGGAGGGCATACGATATGCTAGATGTACATGATGTATGAGGCCATTCGTATTACAATCTTTTTCACCAAAAACGTTTTGAAAATTGATTGTATTAGCACAGAGAAGAAAATCTATTCAATATCTGGGGTTGGAAAAGTTTGAAATGAAATATTTAGCATTTACCCTGATGGGAGTTCTAACAACCAAACGGATTACGTTGTTAAGGTAAATGGCATGTAAAATTCTGCCAAACATTTTAAATTATGCCACTTTCTCTCTTCAATGCTTTTATACCTATTCTAATACGTATTCTACAGATGCATACATTTCCATCTAGAAGTAACGCAACTAAAACTTGCCAACGAGAGCTGCGCGAAACTTCTATACTGCTCGGAATAAGTAGGGTTACCTCGCTCGATGGAAGATCAAATGTCATTTCCACTCCCCGCATTGTACTTACTGGTCTCACTGTCTACTCTCTGACCATTAATTCACTGCGATATGCACACCTCGAGACGTTGTTGGACAGAGATACTGTCACCCTGTAACAGGCATAACGCTAAGGTACGAAAAGTCTTCTGAGCATCCTGCAGTTGCTAAGCATTCGTTGCGCCAGCTCTATGAAGATCATATTCAGTCATGATTTTAATTTTTGTTTTCTATGACGCCATACTTTTCGTGCCCAATGGAATTGCACACAAAGGAAAGGTATCTGTCACACTATGATGTAATTTGTTCCAAAAACAAATGAGCAAGCGTGAGAAATAGGCATGGCTGACGCAAACATTCATATGGTTATTCTTATGTTTAATATACGTTTGAAATATATTGTTACAAATGACAACAAATTTCGGTTGCTTTTACTGTCACTTTATTTCTGTTCTAAAACTGAAACGTAAACCAGTTCTCTTTTACCGTCGTTAACACAATCCATAGGTTCTTCGTGACCTTACTACTCATAACTGTTTTGCCTTCTTAGAACCAACTGTGTCACAAACAGCTAGCTTTAACGATACAACCACTCAATACTTACTAAAATTCCTTCACTTCAAGACTAATGAACTGTCCATGTTATAGTTTACGCGAAAAACCGGCCAATTCTCTGCAAAATATATACCTTTTCCTGAACCTCTCAAATAAGCCGACAGCCAGAAGTCTCGCGAACACTCTGGAAACTCTTTTGTTCTGCCGCTCTATTCTTGTCACCCATGTACTCCCGAGCAGTGCAGTGAGGTAGCTTCACCTCGAGCGTATGTATAGCTGTATGCCGTGGCCATCTTTATCACAATAATAGCTGCCTGAGTTACAGATGCAAATTTTCCGTATCAAATAAATCATTTGTTAAGCTCAAACCATTGGATTTAAATTATTGAAGGTAAAGCAGTAAGTGTTTAAAATATTAAATATTAATAGTAAATAATACAAGACTTGAAAGCGATGAAAGCCACGACTTATCTGCAGGAAAGTAGCTTGTTTATTCCCATACAACGAAGCAATTTCATCTGGTTTTGATTTTCTTAATCTATGTGCTACAGAGCCTGCCAACATTGCACATTTGGGGAACTTGTGCCTGCATTACTGTTTGTTGTGTATGTGATCTAGTTGTTCAATAAGATAGTTGATACAGGAAAAGAACTCATAATCCTCATATTCCTGCTGCCGCTTACCTAAATTCCTTTCTTCTTCCCCTACTTCTTATGCCTCTTTATCGTCCCTTTCAATTTCGCTGATCATCTCTGCACTTAATGTAACGCTAAATTCCCCTGCATAATTCTGGGAACAATTGCATCTAAGAAGTTAGGATTTGATTTTCTGATCCACGGAAGTTGGTAAGGGATGATCATAAAATCTATTAAGATCCCTGATTTGAGAACAACTCTCAATTACGTCTTAGTTACATTTTGATTCCAAAAGATATACTGTTACTGAAAGTAGGTGACTCATATAAAGGTTTTCATTTAAATACTTCAGTGTTCCAAACCGAGCTGTACTATCACTACTCCTCATAAACACTGTCATTTAAGTATTTCAGTGTTCTAAAACGAGCTATACTATCACTAGTCCTCATAAACAGTGTAATTTAAATATTTCAGTGTTCCAAAGCGAGCTATACTATCACTAGTCCTCATAAACACTGTCATTTAAATATTCCAGTGTTCCAAAACGAGCTACACTATCACTAGCCCTCATAAACACTGTGGTTTAAATATTTCAGTGTTCTAAAACAAGCTATACTATTAATAGTCCTCATAAACACTGTCATTTAAGTATTTCAGTGTTCTAAAACGAGCTATACTATCACTAGGCCTCATAAACACTGTCGTTTAAATATTTCAGTGTTCTAAAACAAGCTATCCTATCACTAGTCCTCATAAACACTGTCATTTAAATATTCCAGTGTTCCAAAACGAGCTACACTATCACTAGCCCTCATAAACACTGTGGTTTAAATATTTCAGTGTTCTAAAACGAGCTATACTATCACTAGTCCTCATAAACAGTGTAATTTAAATATTTCAGTGTTCCAAAGCGAGCTATACTATCACTAGTCCTCATAAACACTGTCATTTAAATATTCCAGTGTTCCAAAACGAGCTACACTATCACTAGCCCTCATAAACACTGTCATTTAAATATTCCAGTGTTCTAAAACGAGCTACACTATCACTAGCCCTCATAAACACTGTCGTTTAAATATTCCAGTGTTCTAACACAAGCTATACTATTAATAGTCCTCATAAACACTGTCATTTAAGTATTTCAGTGTTCTAAAACGAGCTATACTATCACTAGTCCTCATAAACACTGTCATTTAAACATTTCACTATTGTAAACCGAGCTGTAGTATCAATAGTCCTCATAAACACTGTGGTTTAAATATTTCAGGGTTCTAAAACGAGCTATACTATCACTACTCCTCATAAACGCAGTCATTTAAATATTTCAGTGTTCTTAAACGAGGTATACTATCAGTAGTTCCGTCATTTCAATCAGAACAAGCGCTAGCCGGCTACACCAGCTGACGTTACTGCGCGGAAGTCCACTGCGCATCTAGCTGGTGATACCTACCGTATTACTTAACATACCGTGGACCATGGGACATCGGCATTACACCAACCAAGTACATCACCTTAATCTAACTTTTCTGTCACTCCTCAACATAAACTAAAGTGAATGGAGGGTCAAGCTGCAACTTCTAATTTCTCAGAAGAGGCTCGTAAGTATTTTATGTTTTCGGGAAGATGAAAAGTTGGAGAGGCAATATCGTATACAGCTGTTAGGAAACAAACTTACGTGACCGGAACTTTGTCCTGGTGAGGCTTTAGTTGCCAGGGCGTGATCAGAGTTGATGTGCTGACGCGTGAGGGAAGTTATTGAAGGGCATTTGACATACCTTAGACGGACAGACCCTTCAGGAATTCAAAACAACATATGTAAAACCAGCATCTTACCCATTACCTCACAATAGAAACAACAAATATATGTGATAGGAATAACTTCACCAAATGCATTCATTTGGAAGAGGTCTTCCCAGAAGGCTCAAATAATCAGTGACGTAGGGTGGTGTGTGGGCTTGGTATGCACTTTGAACTCGTGTTAAGAGTACATATGGGTGAAATTGTTCAAACTCCTATCGTGTGTAATATATGTAAGGAATAAATTGTAAGTCCAAATTTTCGTTGCGGTATCTTTAAATTTGTCAACTTTTCTAGCTATTTTTCTGGCAGTGTACCTGACACACGATGAAGATTTCAAAATTTTGATGTTTTTAAATATTATTCTATTAGATAAGTAGTCTCAAAAGAATATTCGGATCAGAAATGTGGTGCTTTGGTTTATTAAATTTGAAAAAATAATTTTTCTCGCAACTTTTATAGTTTTCATAGAAGTTTATAATTAACCAACTGGTAAATATTAAAATCACTCCCAATATTTATTTCTGCATTCTGTTGATTGATTCCATATTCGGAGTTGTAGTTGTTTTAATACAGAGTTTTAGGGGTATAAGTGCAAATAGGTAATTGCGAACAGTGTAATGAACAATATTACATCAATATTTCCTTCATTGTGGACTTATAAAATAGTATGTTTTCAGTTTGGTTAGTAACTCTATGTAGACGTGGTACAGAAACTATGATGCAGAGTGGGCCAGT
The DNA here is from genome assembly GCA_030765045.1 of Tenodera sinensis. Classification (NCBI taxonomy): domain Eukaryota; kingdom Metazoa; phylum Arthropoda; class Insecta; order Mantodea; family Mantidae; genus Tenodera; species Tenodera sinensis. The sequence goes on from CM060974.1 coordinate 38,341,557, forward strand.
CTCGTGCTAACGAATGGTTATTTCTCCTATGTGGCCCTAATGACCAAGTTGTCGACGGGCCCTTAAACACTAAACACACACTCTCCAGCATTTTGTGCAATTGAAGCACAACGGGTAGTCTACACGACAGCCATTGTTCCCGGCGCAATTACTAGCAGGCAAAAAAAAAAAAAAATCTGGTAGTAAACTTTGTGATTGGTTTGTGCTAAAACCTTAGGCGAACAGAAAAAAAAAAAGAAAAAAGAAAACAACTCACACAATTAAGTGGATACATATTAAGGTACCAATTATCAAAATATCTGCAATTATACTCCTAGAATCACATATTATATAATTAGATAGATAACTATAGATCTACAGATAGCTATAAATTGGTTTACACATGTATAGAACTCCTATGCAGGTAGAAAAAGTAGCCATTAAATTGATGAAATAAGTTAGGCATTACTTTCTGTCTTTCAGGGAGGCGTACTTTATAATATAAAGTATATTATACTCGTCAGTGCACACCATTGCTGGAAAAAGGGGAATTGTAGGGAGAAATATCCTTTTAAATTCCCATAGCCTGGCTGCACTTAAAGCTCTCAATTCCCATCACTTAGGAATATTATCAGAATATATTAAATCTTTCCTTCCTTAACAATGTAGATTACGGTGGGCACCCGGTCATACGGGTATTGCAGAAAATGAAAATGCTGATATCCTAGCAAAGAAAGGATCATCTCTACCGTTTACAACCCTAGAATTTTTCTGTTGAATAAGCATCTTAAAACACAGTGCAAAATTGGGTTCGTAATATCCATCAATAAACTATGCCTATATGCAGGCAATTAATAAGCCTGAGTACAAACTAATTAACTCACTCGTTAGACTAACCAAACCGCAGCTTAGAAGAGTTATTGGTTATATAATTAGACATAGAACATTCAGCAAATATCTAAGGACAATGGGACTATACAAAATGGAACTCGTTTGTCCTTGTGTTTAGAAGTCAATGAAGAGGCGAAACATCTTTTATTAAAATGCGACGCTAAAGAATGGAGTAGATAACAAGATTCTTGGAGTCATCCAAAATTAAGGAAAAGTTTTAATCAGTGAGACAAATTCTACAGCTATGTGTGTAGATATAGATCCCTAGATTAGAAAACAGGAAGCGCCCAAAGATCTCTTTAGGCTTAGGTGTAAAAGGGAAACTTGCTTCATAGTCATAGGCATTAGTCCAAAATATATATTTCTTTCATTTTCAGAAGTGACAGCAAACTTAACCCTCCGTTCGTCGTTAAGGGCCTGAGAGAGCCCTACGTTTATTTAAACGTTCCACTTTTCGAACGAATGCACCTATATAATCGCCTGACTAGGACATCTAAGACTACACCTTACTCGACTGCTTTATGGAGCAACGACCTTATCTGTTTATTTCTTTAGCTCCAAGAATGACTAATCGGCAGCTACGTGTCACAGAGGTCAACCAAACTCTGCGCGCCTATTCTCGTTACATATAACTGACATTTTTTCCTCGTTAGTTGTGCAACATCGCTTTGTCGTTGCAAGTAGTATGTTATTACTTCTCACAAACAGGAGTATCATCTACAAAATCCCAAGAGGTGCATCATTTATCTTATGATGGTGTCGAACACGTGTATGAGAATTTGTATGAATCACATGATTCCGATTCCGAACAACTAAAAATGAGACCTTCAGATTCAGAATTTTGCAGGTAACATCATATGCTGCTTAGATTTATTATTATTATTATTATTATTATTATTATTATTATTATTATTATTATTATTATTATTATTATTATTATTATTATTATTATTATTATTATTATTATTATTATTATTATTATTATTATTATTATTATTATTATTATTATTATTATTATTATTATTATTATTATTATTATTATTATTATTATTATTATTATTATTATTATTATTATTATTATTATTGTTGTTGTTGTTGTTGTTGTTATTATAATTATTATTATTATTATTATTATTATTATTATTATTATTATTATTATTATTATTATTATTATTATTATTATTATTATTTATCATTATTATTGTTGTTATTATTATCATTGTTGCTATTATTGAGAGTACAGTATACCTGAACAACACAATGTATTATTTTTCCATATAGTTTAGTACAAATTATAACATGGTGTAAGTACTCGACTGCGTTTATCTTTGATATATTTAGTTAGATAATGCTAATAAAAGGCATGCATGTTTCAGCTAAATGAAGTTAAACATGGGAATTAAGGAAAAACACAATAAAAAAATAAATACAAGCATATGAGCACAAAAATATAGCGAGGGCCTGCTGGGCCCCACGCGACTAACGGTGCTCTAACAGGGTGCGCGCCTAATAAAGATGCCACGTAATAAGTGCATTGGGGTCAGTAATTACCACTAAGAAAATTCTAGAACTGAATTAATTATGTAAATATAACCATGCTGCTTGCAGGAAGTGACAAGAGGACTTGCAAATTTTGGGATGTCCACCAATAAGCCCCTTAAGTGCGCACCACTTCCAGCAAAACAGCAGGACAAGCGATATTCACTTCTGTCCAAGCGTTATACCATCGGAGTGACAGTTGCCTACGCAGCCATGGTTCACTGACATAGATCCTACATGTCCTCCTAAATTAAACCTTTCCGATGCCACATGCGGAACAGTAATAATGATGATTATGATGACGATGATGATGATGATCATAATAATAATAATAATAATAATAATAATAATAATAATAATAATAATAATAATAATAATAATAATAATAATAATAATAATAATAATAATAATATTATTATTATTATTATAATTAAAATAATAATAACAACAATAACGACAAGGACGACAACGCCGACAACAATAAAAATAAGAACAAGAACAATGACAGCGAGAGCGGGAACAATAACGCCAACGGCAACGAGAACGATAGCGATAGCGAGAACGAGCATGGTAATGGTAACGAGAACGAGAGTGGTAACGGTAGCGAGAACTGTAACGGTAACGAGAATGGTAACGGTAACGATAACGGTAACGGGCACGAGAACGGTAGCGGTACCGAGAGTGGTAACGGTAACGAGAACGGTAATCATAGCGAGAACGAGAACGGTAACGGTAACGAGAACGATATGCGTAACATGCATGAGAATGGTAACGGTAACGAGAGTGGTAACGGTAACAAGAACGGTAATGAGATTGGTAACGGGAACGAGAGCGGTAACGGTCACGAGAATGGTAACGGAAAAGAGAACGGTAACGGTAACGAGAACGGTAGCGAGAATGGTAACGGTAACCAGAACGGTAACGGGAACGAGAAAGAGCGAGAGAGACAGCGACAGTGGCAGCGGCAGCGAGAGCGAGAACGATGATAATAATGGTAAAGATCAGAAGCCTGATGTTTATGAACTGTCATAGTTTTTCTTTGTGGTTTCTTTCCCATAGAAAATACAAGCAATTAAAATTCTGCAACTCTCATGGGTCATATAAAGTATTTTGGATTTTTGACCTCTTTTGTCATTTTCTGTAGCTTGTGGCGGAACGTCGTTGTGTGGTTCTCGTTGTGTCGCCATTTGATGCGTAAATGTCGTTGGTGACGTGGTGTCGCCCTTTGATTTGGTTCGTTCCGGCTAGCTCAGGATGAGATCTCTTTCTTTATCTCGGGTATGCGTAGGTGTTATAGACTACCCAAGAAAACCTTTGTATATTGTTTATTACTTCTTATATACTTTCGGGAGTTATGCCGATTCTCTACACGCAGAAGAATCGCACTCACGTCTGCACTCCTCAACGTGCAATGCTGGTCTGGGGTGAGTAGTGACGCTTTCTGGCGTACCCACGCTAAGAAAACGTTCTCTCCAATTTTAAATGTCATGACGTCATCCAAGAAAGCCTCGTATCCAAAATGCTATTTCCTTTTCCCGCAATTTAGAAATGTCCCTTTCTATTATAACATATTCTTTTTTGAATTCCGAATATCTAGTTACCTTTTTATGATTAAACGATGTTTTCTTTATATTTTATTAAATATATCGCGCGACTTTTAAGATTGGCAGACCTGAATTTCAAACGTGAATGTAGTATGACGTCATGACTCGTTAATTTCAAACCAATAATGTGTTTATCCTACAAATTTAACGACTATTATTTACTCATATCTTGCTCACCTTACAACACTTCCTGCTCTATTATCGACATATGTTATTACTCAACACTTATCGCAAATTTCACATCCGGCAATTAAATTAAAACGTGTCTTTATCAAGCCCATTCGATTTGAAATCTAAATTTCGGTATCAAATGCCCCCATTTATGTTATTTTATTATTTCATAATAAAATAATGTAAATGTCTTGCCCGAAAGAAAAATTAAAAATTACTCCTGTATTTTGAATAATCGGCAACACTCCCATTATATACAATTTTCAATTACACTGTTTTGAAATTGGTTATTAACACATCTTCTCATTAATCTTTTTAACATGACAAACAATTGTACACTTGACTAAACAATCCTTAAATACTAATTACAATATGTTATGGTTTCTTCTGTGAAGCTTTTATATAAAGGTTAAATTTCAAGAGTCTTTCTTTATACTTCCTTCTTTTAGTTCATGTTTGCTCACTTCGCTCTCACTATCACTTGCACTGTGATTTTGCACTTTTGTTATTGTAACACATATCTTTACTAGATCCTTTAAGCACTAAAATGTACATATATTTATATAAATCCATTACACTCTTCAGACAAGTTCTTTCTTTGTCTTGCTGTGATAACTATCTATACATCTAAATATTTTAACAAATGTTTACAAAGTAAATATTCTGTTTTCTCTCTATGCGGAGATGAACATTTTAACAATCTTTCTGAAGCTGTTATTGTGAGCTCTATACAATATATTCTTAAGCTCTTTGTAGTATATAGCAATTCACATTCTGCATTTTTCATGAATACGTAAGTACCTGACCAATATATGGTTTTCAAGTAAGCTAACATTTAAATTTTATCTCAAAGCTGATTGGGCGCCAATATACAAATGACACTTCGAATTTTACATGAAATCAAGGTTCCAAGGTACCACACGGTTTCTTGTATGGTCGAAGGAGTTGTTTATGCCACCTTCCCAGACATTTTTCATTTTTAACATCTTTTAATTCATAGGTATGATAACCAAATTTGGATATAATTTCTGCAGGACCTTTATATAACAATTCCATCCTTTTGTTCCTACCTCGCAACGCACTTGATAACTTATGGTCTTTAACTAGTACCCAATCGCCTATCTTAGGTTCCCATTTATGTTTTCTACTCTTTTTCTTTAATTTTCGCTTCTCTGCCTTTTTCTTGATTCGTTCAAAAGCAATTTTCGCTCTTTCTTCTTCACTTAACTGAATGTCATTAATTTTGAGTATTTTTTTGGGACCGCGATCAATATTGGTTCTGGTTCAATTCCTAACATTAATTTTATTGGGGCAAACCCAGTAGTTACATTAATGGTGTGATTGATAATCTTTTCTATCAATGGACAATATTTCACCCAATCCTTGTGATTATGATGTGTAAGTACACGTAAATAAATTCCTATATCTCGGAGGACACGTTCTGTTGGATTCCCTGATGGAAAGTATGAGGAACAATGGTTTAGTTTTCTCGCGTCTAATGTCACCCTAATCTTTCCATTAGCCTTATTTACAATACATAGGGGATTCACAAATTCTGAATTCGAAATCTCAATAACCTCATCTTCTAACATTGACTTTATAACTGCATCTACCTCTTCTCTTATTGTACTAGGGATAGCTCTCGCTTTATGTGTAAAAGGTTTGATGGGTATCATCTCAAACGAATGAGTATAAATATTACATTTACCAGGTTTCTCAGAGAATACTTCTTTATTTCGGATTAATATTTCAAACAGTTTATCCCTCTGTTGTTCATTTAGTTGATCAGCCTGAGTTACTTTTTCCCTCAACAATTCTTCTAAGTCTTCACTACTCTCCCTATCATAGTACCTAGTTGCGTCAGAAAACCTCAAATTGTCTATGAAATCATTTTTATCCCATTCTACATTTTCTTTATTATCGATACTGTACTCTTTGACATTTACTTCAGTTAATTCCATAGCTCCTACTTTAACATATTCTACAAAGAATGTATCCCCTTGGATTTCTTCTTCCTCTTTTTCTCTTACAATAGTTTCTGAACTACTATCTTCCACAAAAGGCACTATAATGGTCTCATCTTCAACTTTCATTTCTACAATCATGTTTTTAAAATTCACCACAGCTTCCCAGGCATAAAGACAATCACAACCTATTATAATATCTGTCACAAGTCTTCCTACAATCAGAAATAAAATTCCTAGTATTCTCCCATTTATTTCAATATTTATCATTGCTTGAAATTTTACTCTCTCTTTTCGTTTTCCCACAGCTAGCGAGCAATATACCCCATTAACTGGTAAAGACATTACTTTAAAACCACTACTTTGTAAATTATCATAAAAATTTTGTGAGCATACTGTGCTATTGGATCCCGTATCTATAATTGCATTGTATTGTTTTCCATTTACTCCAATTTTGATTTTAGGTGGATCTCCTACTTTTTCGTTTTCGTCGATTCTATTTTTCCATTCTCTTTTCTTTTGTATCATCATTTGCCTTCCAGGACTATTTATTTCCGAGTACTTATCACAATCATTACTAGGATACCCAGTTCTCACTGAAGGCGCGTTTGAAGGGGTCTGGCGTTTCCCTGATTTTTAGGTATTGCTCCTGTACTATTTCCCGAATTGTTACTTCTGTTTTCCTGCATTAAATCGGGGTTACTTCCTGCCATGTTTTTGACCGTGTTAATGGCCTCAACCATTTCAGCATTTTCGGGGGAATTTCGTCCATTAGAATACCTTTCTCCCTGTCTTGGTGACCTCGGTCTAAACTCATTATCTCCGTTTGTCCAATACCCAACATTTGAATTTCTACTATGTCCAAAATAACGTCCCCGTCTACCTCGATCAAATCTATTTGTATTCATATAATTCCCCCTTATATTTCTTCCCCTTAGATTACCATTTCTATTTTGGTGATGCCCTTCCTGGTTACATCTACCTTGATTTTCCCACCGGAATGATTCCATCCTTGGTACTGGTCCTTTATATCTTTCCCTAATCTCACTTCTATTCTGATAATACTGTGCCCCTTGCCCGAAAGAATTTACAGTTTCTTTTTCTTCATATTTATTTCCAAATGCGTGTTTTGGCTTATTGACTTCTAAGGCTGATAATAATTCGATCATAGCTGCAATGCTATCGGGTCGGGCTATGATTAGGTAGTGTTGAAGCGTTTCCGGAAAATGTGGAGTAACTATATTTATTAGATCTTTTTCATCTAAGGGAGGATCCAACATCTTCGATTTTCTCGCTATTCTCATAAAATAGTTGACCATCGATTCCTCCGATCTAGGATTAAACTTTCCATTGCTTAATTCAACTCTAATATTAGCCTGCCTACTAGCTCCCCAATATCTGGTTAAAAAGATGTTCCTAAAGGTCCTGTAATCATTATTGTTACCCATAGAAAGGCCTAGCCAATTGGCAGCATTACCCTTTAGGCATTTTCTTACTATCACCATCTTGTACTCCTCCGGTATACGTTTCACCATGAAGTACTCTTGTAACCCTTCTAAAAAGGCTTTAGGATCATCTGAATCTTCATTTTCAAAAACTGGAGGTGTCATTTCATTAAAGACATGGTTAGGCCAGTGTAAATTTAAATTGTCACTTGTCCCTGAACTATTTCTGAGATCAGAATGGGAGTTACTGTTACCTCTATTTTGCATCGAAATGTCAGCTGATACACCTGGTATTGCCTCGTTTCTTGCAACTTCATTATTAAGATTGTTGTGATTACATGCATTTTCATTTAATTTCAAATTCTCTAAGGCCTCTTTTACCTGAGTAATTTCTGTTACTACCCCTTTTATTTGGTCTGTAACATCCTCCAAATTTCTAGCCTGCCTTTCACTTTCTACATCAGATCTTTCCATTCTAACTTTACACCCCTGTAACTCTTCTCTAATTTCTTCCCTTTGTTTGTCTAATCTATATGTTACTTTTTCCCTTTCTTTATCTAATTTTTCACTCACTTGTTGACCTAATTTCTTTTCAGAATTCTTTACTTCTTGCCTTATTGTCTCTAATTCTCCCTTAACCTGTTCTCTATTTTCATTTACTTCACTACTAACTTTATTAATTTCCTCCCTAACTTCTTCCCTAAAGGTTTCGAAAGCTCTCTTCTGATTTTCCAATTGCATTCCCAATTCCTGCTGTCCCTTCTCTAATTTCTGTCCTAACTCTATACTAGTTTCATCTATCTTTTGACTTAACTCTGTACTCATCTTTTTCACTGTTCTTAATTCTATACTAGTTTCATCTATTTTTCGACTTAACTCTGTACTCATCTTTACCATTATCTTTTGAAACATATTCTCTATTTCTGACATAATTGCTGGCCTTTCTGAATTACTACTAAACATTTCTGAGCTACCTCTAGGTGTTTCTCTAACGTTCTGATCTTCTACTTCTTGGCATATTCTGCTACCGATTATATTTTGATTATATTCTTCCATCCTAACTACACTTTTCTCAATTTCCGGACTCTCAAAACCTAGAAAATCGCTATCACTGTCTTCCATTTCTAAGCTATTTACATGTGTTTTTCTACTCACCAATATTTCACAATTTTCACTATTTTTTTTAACTGCACTTAAACTTGTTCACTACACGTTTCACAGATGTTGACACGCTGGGCACCTTCTTGTCTGCTGGTTCGATGCTGGCTTGGTCGTCTTGGGGTTGGTCTATTCTCTCGACGCCACACGTTGGGTCACCTTCTTGTTTGCTGGTTCTATGCTGGCTTGGTCGTCTTGGGGTTGGTCTATTCTCTCGACACCACACGTTGGGTCGCCTTCTTGTTTGCTGGTTCTATGCTGGCTTGGTCGTCTTGGGGTTGGTCTATTCTCTCGACGCCCCACGTTGGGCGCCATTTGTGGCGAAACGTCGTTGTGTGGTTCTCGTTGTGTCGCCATTTGATGCGTAAATGTCGTTGGTGACGTGGTGTCGCCCTTTGATTTGGTTCGTTCCGGCTAGCTCAGGATGAGATCTCTTTCTTTATCTCGGGTATGCGTAGGTGTTATAGACTACCCAAGAAAACCTTTGTATATTGTTTATTACTTCTTATATACTTTCGGGAGTTATGCCGATTCTCTACACGCAGAAGAATCGCACTCACGTCTGCACTCCTCAACGTGCAATGCTGGTCTGGGGTGAGTAGTGACGCTTTCTGGCGTACCCACGCTAAGAAAACGTTCTCTCCAATTTTAAATGTCATGACGTCATCCAAGAAAGCCTCGTATCCAAAATGCTATTTCCTTTTCCCGCAATTTAGAAATGTCCCTTTCTATTATAACATATTCTTTTTTGAATTCCGAATATCTAGTTACCTTTTTATGATTAAACGATGTTTTCTTTATATTTTATTAAATATATCGCGCGACTTTTAAGATTGGCAGACCTGAATTTCAAACGTGAATGTAGTATGACGTCATGACTCGTTAATTTCAAACCAATAATGTGTTTATCCTACAAATTTAACGACTATTATTTACTCATATCTTGCTCACCTTACAACACTTCCTGCTCTATTATCGACATATGTTATTACTCAACACTTATCGCAAATTTCACATCCGGCAATTAAATTAAAACGTGTCTTTATCAAGCCCATTCGATTTGAAATCTAAATTTCGGTATCAAGCTTTTCCTTTCTCTACTATGTGAAGGAGAGGAAGTACTATATTCCACCCAAAAATTCGATGTCGAGATTTCACCGGAAATTTGTTTTGAGATCCCGTGAATCCACATAAAGCATTTTTAGAAAAAGGTCCGTCTATGTGTGTGTGTATGTGTGTGTGTGTGTGTGTGTGTGTGTGTGTGTGTGCGTGTGTGTGTGGGTGGGTGTGTGTGTGGGGGGGGGGTGGGTGTCTGTGTGTCTGCCAGTCTGTGGACAGCATAATTCAAAAGCGGAAAGTAGGTTAAAAACCAAAGTTGGTATTTAAGTTTAATGTCTTTCAAGGATGCTACACGGAGATTTTGAAGAAAATAGCCCCACCCTAAACTACCCTTTACACGGAACATTTTTCGAAAATTTTGATTTTCTTGAAAATGGCTCTAACGATTTTTATTAAAATGTCAATGTTTGAGATATTCTTATGACAAATGTAATATACTAGTATATTTTGAATTTTCTGGTTATAGCCCCTGTAATCGCATTTACTCTGGACGACTTTTGCATAACTGGTAAACCGTTAAGAGATGGACCAAATTATAGTATACAAAAAATGTAGATCTTGCTAAAATACACACTTAATATCTGAATAAATTTTCTTGTAGGGTGAACATTTCGGGGATATTCCTTGTTATGTGTGTGAGTTTTGGAAAACAACTTTCGTGAAATGGAACATCGTTGTTCATTTTTTTATATGTTAAGTGTGTTAACAGAACGGAATCTCAAAGTTTTAAAATATTTGACTATCGCACAAAGCCTACTGTTTTCTAATATTCCCCTTGCACCTACAAGGAAATAAGAAATAAGATAATTTGTACAAATGTTTATCTTAACTAACACGAAGAAGATATAGGAATAAGAGTTTGTAAGAATGGTTAGTAAAAGAGTAGAAAAAGTCATGTGGGTGCAACACATCATATTTTTTTATATTTCTATTCCAGCTTCGCATATATACTTGCAGTGGTCACAAAGACCCTAATTTTTATCTGTAATATTTCTTTAAATTATCTTTTCTAGAAGTATAGGTTTCATGAATTTGTAGAGTGAGCTGCATCCTTATAGGACAATATATGTTGAAGAACGTGGAATTTCCCATTGTTTTGTCTTTGAAAGTTTGTTTTCATTTATTCTGGTTCGTATTCCTCTGTCCTGGGCTTGAATCTCACTCGTTTTGACAATTGTCACTAGTTTTAACTTTCACTGAAGTGTTCAGGTATGTTCTATCTTCTTTGGCACGGGTCATGCTGGGGGTAGTGTTCGTGGACCTCCTGGCGTTGCGATTCCTCGCCGGCCTGCTCCAGCGGCTGCCGGCGTTCTTCCTTTCGTTCTCAGTGTCCATACTTTCCAACTGTGTTTTCCTCATGCCACGAGCCTACGTCAGAACACTTTACTTCTACCGAGCCCCATTCGGGGCTAACACACAGCACATGTACCTAATTATTTTTTCATGACCCTCGAAATAACTTCCTGCGGGACAAGGCAGTAGCCATGGGACATTAATAATGTAATTGTAAATTTGTACCACCTTTCTAGAGAATTCCCATGTGATGTATTCCCTATCGGAGTATTTATAAAGTATAGTAATTTTTAAGATGATCCAGAAGTGGTATAGCATTCTAAAGATTACACAAAATGTTTACAAATAATGTGTCTATAGGGAGGGAGGCTATAAGAAATTAATTTCTAACACTAATTTCTTTTAAAGAAAATCTTTTACCAGTAATTTAAGTAGATGCATACCATATTTTGATTTTTGGTGAATTAGTTGAAGTCGGAGGCCCAAAAAGTTAAAAGAATACCCAAATGAATTTAAGAGTCAACTTTCAAATACTTTCGGGGGTATACCTACGCCAGGTCACTCAGACGAATGCTGGAAAGGATATACATCCCCCGTTTACTTTCTCTCATTTCATTCTCTCTATCCGATCTTTCCAGGATATAATAGTCAGCTGATTCGCCCGAGGGCTGCCCTGCTGTGATGTTTGTGATCTGGAAATACGGTGCTCGGTTGAGTGGAGGCGCTGTGGTCGGCCACCCACCATTGTACTGATTGCTAAGGGTGAACTGGCTGGTGGCGGGGTTTGTGGCGATCTGGAACTCCGTCGGGCTGAAGAACTTGCCTGTACCAGTTAGGGACCCACCGAGGTAGTTCTGCCTGTTATGCGTTCTTGCCGCCCGTAGGGTACTCTCATATCATTATTCGGATAAGATCGGATAAGATCGTTATAAACTGAGTATCGAGTATCGATAAAGAAAAGATAATGAAATAGTGATATCGTCCGAGTATAGAGGGCACAGCTTATTGGGATATCCCAAAATACAATTGTGACATTTTCCCGGCAACTGTTCCTAAAATATAACCATGGTTCAACTACGGCCATAGTTGCTGTTACTGCATTTGTTATATTGCCACAAAAGCCCTTGTTTTTGAACCCGCTGCAGAGAATCCAACCAATAGATTTTAAAACAAGATTCGGTTTAGCTACCGCATTACTTAATTAAGCTGTGGACGCCATTGTATTGCTCGTGTTTGCGTGGTTTTGTCTTGAATTGTTTTAGAGCAGTAAATGCAGTTATAGTTGTTATTTTTGTCGTTGCAACACTGCAGTACTTTAATAGTATATTATGCAACGAGACTATAATGGTAGTAATTAACACACGAGTTTCCTAATTTTCATACGACCGTCTTAATTACCATTACAGTAAAGTTCATACGACAATTTATGCTCGACGATATACCTAATTTTATAGTTGAAATATTGTAAAATGTGCACTCACCAGGGACAATGACCTACATATTGCATCAGCTGATATTTGGAGTTCTGCGTAGGCGCTAAACGATCGATTCGTTTCCAGCAGGCAACAGCTACATGATGAAAACTAGAACCTGCAATGCTACGTAACATTGAAAAATTGAAGGCAAATTGAATATATTGGTTTTCAGACGAAACTTTATTTCATGTATAAGTTATTTATTGTACAATTAGTGAAATTAATTTGCGGGACTGTGCTTAGTGCAATATTCTTGGAAGTTGATGCTGTATTGAGGTTAATTTGTGTGTTTTATGTAAGTTGCACCTTACTTAGGCGGAGTAAGTTGCATCTCACTGTCAGTAGTGTCCGAGATTTTAGCGTTTTCTAAATTCGCGCTAGCTGCGTTTCTAGAATTAATCGATATTGCACTTTGCCAGCCAGTGCTACATGGGAATTCTCTTATTGGTGGAACACCTGTAATTTAATGCAAATTGAATTGTCCGATTGGATGAAGACCAGTCTTTTAATTAAAGTTGGAGCCTAAGGAGGCCCATTAAAGAATCGCTATCAAACTTATAATTACTAAATTTGGGCATGGTCGAGCACAAATATATATTACGATATTCAGCGCTAGGAAGTGATTTTATCTAAAAGTGTTATTTCAGAGCAAGATTTGTCGAAAGTCAGTAGGTTCATCATGTGTTATGTGATATTCGAGGTTATAAATAATGCTTTTATTGCATACGTTGGTAGTACTGCTTTTTGACGTAATTTCGTCTGCAGTTTAGTGTAATGTCGGCCATATTGAATGCTTGGGAACTGCCGACAAGCTGTGTCCTATGTACTATAATCGGTTTACTGTAAAGATAAAGTAGATGTAAGCAGAAGCATGTGGTGGAAACGAACCTCATTGGCTGGTGCATTTTAATACTCCTGCATTCTTCCACAACATATGTAGTTCCAAGGCCTATTTAGCTTCTTGATTTACTTATGCTCAATAAACCAATTATTATAATATAGAATATAACCTTCTAATGCAATAAACTGCAATAAAACAGTATATACCTTATCGCCAATCACAGAATATTCAGTGTTCAAGTTCTGAATACCAGTCGTTAACCGTAGGGTTTCTCTATTGCCTCAGCACCATCTTGGCGTGCAAAATGGAAGCAAGAAGTGTTTTTTATCTGCCAGGAAAGCTTTCAAGGAACGGTGAGAAGGCTATTATATTGCATATATTCAATAAGCTTTTGGTAAAATATCCTGCCGTGGCTATAAAGATCTGGTAAAGCGCGATAATGGACAGTGCCTCTTACCATCCAGTAACAGCGAAGTGCATTCCAAACAATGCATGGAAAAAAAATTGATGTTTTGCACTCTAATGACCTTCTCTACTCTTGTACCAGCCGCTCTTACAAACTCTTATTCCAACATCTTCGTGTTGACATAAACATTTGTACAAATTATCTTATTGCTTACTTCCTTGTAGGTACAAAGGGAATATTAGAATACAGTGGGCTTTGTGCGATAGTCAAATCCTTTAAAACTTTGAGATTCCGTTCTCTTTGCACACTTAACATATAAAAATGAACAACGATGTTCCATTTCACGAAAAGTTTTAAGTTTTCCGAAATTCACACACTCTACAAGAAAATTCGGTTTACCAGTTATACAAAAGTTGTCCAGAGTAAATACGACTATAAGGGTTATAGCCAGAAAATTCAAGATATACATTTCATCTGTCAAAAATATCTCAAATATATGACATTTTAATAAACATCGTTATAGCCATTTTCAAGAAAATAAAAAATTTCGAAAAACTTTCCATGTAAAGGGTAGTTTAGAGTGGGGCTATTTTCTTCAAAATCTTGGTGTCGCATCCTTGAAAGACGTTAAACTTAAATACCAACTTTGGTTTTTAACTGACTTTTGGTTTTTGGGTTATGTTGTCCACAGACTGATAGACTGACAGACAACACACACAGACCTTTTTCTAAAAATGCTCTTTTTTGGATTCAGGGGGTCTCAAAACATATATTTCCGATGAAAACTCGACGTCGAATTTTTAGGTGGAATACAATACTTCCCCTACTTACCAATAGAGAAAGTAAAGCCTCAAGTGCTAGCTGGAATCTTAAAATAAATACAATGTGATACATGTGATTACTGCAGTAATAATGGCTCTCATATGTTCAATAATGCAATGGTTTAAGTAACAACAAAGAGAACAGTTAAATTCAGGTAAATTGTGCAGTGGCAATATTGTTTACATGCGCATGTGCAGATGTTATGTTAACCAATTACGTACTAAAGGTGGAGCTCACTGTGGAGCGCGGATTGATTGTAGTTTCTATTATTGAGCTGTAGAACGTTCGTAATAAAATCTGCTAAAGTAATGAAGGAATTAAGAAGCAGGATAATATTACTGCTAAATGCTCACTACAACTGAAAGCAATTAACATAGAGAACCCATAATTACTGCAGTGGGGGAGAGAAACATACCTAACGGTTTTCTTGCTAATTAATGGTGCGAGAGGGAGCTGGTTTCATAAAAGTATTTACGATATAATTGTGGTGGAATTTTTAGTGGAAAATGCCCCTGCTGCGGTGTGGTGTAGCAATTTGAACGAAACACAAATTCCGTGTTCCGAATTAATTACGAAATCCCTCCCACGCTGCACGTGCTCATAAATCAGTTTGGCACGTTATCATTTCAGTAGCATGTTGAGCCTCAGGATATAGAGTCAATCCAGCTGACAGAATATGAACGGGCGTTCCGCCCTTATGGGGACCTGTACATGAGGCTGGACAAATAAAGTTGGCAGCCTGCATGTATGTGTAACGAGCTGTGTTTGCATTCCTGCCTGTATGTATACAAATAACAACAAAAATGGATGTAGAATGTGAATTAATGCAAAATGAAAAAGCTCTTCCTGAATTTTATAACAGTCGTGTGACTGTTTGTCAAGAGTTATAGAGTTTTTGATTCATCAAGAGAAAATTAAAGCTAGAGTACGAATTAACTGCCATCTAAGGATTAAAAGAAAGCACGTAAAGTTCATGAAAATAAATAAATAAAATACATCAAAACCTACCCAAAACGGAACGCGATCGCTCCAGTAATATTTTTCCGTTTTCACCGGTTTCCGTCTTACAAATCGTTGTACATATTTTAGTAAAACAAAGTACACAAAATCTGATGTGTTGCACTCACATGACTTTCTCTACTCTTGTACTAACCATCCTTACAAACTCTTATTCCTATATCTTCTTCGTGTTAGTTAAGATAAACAGTTGTACAAATTATGTTATTGCTTATTTCCTTGTAGGTACAAGGGGAATATGGGAATACAGTAGGCTTTGGGCGATAGTCAAATATTTCAAAGCTTTGAGATTCTGTTGTCTTTGCACACTTAACATATAAAATAATGAACAACGATGATCCATTTAACGAAAGTTTTAAGTTTTCCGAAACTCACACACATAACAAGGAATATCTCCGAAATGGTTCACTCCACAAGACAATTTATCGGGACAAATTGTATATTTTAGCAAGATCTACATTTTTTTGTACAGTATCATTTGGTCTATCTCTAACGGTTTACCAGTTATGCAAAAGTCGTCCAGAGTAAACAGGACTACATAGGCTATTACTAGAAAATTCAAGATACACATTTCATTTGTCATAAAAATATATTAAACATACAGCATTTTAATAAAAATCTTAGAGCCATTTTCAAGAAAATCAAAATTTTCGAAAAATGTTCCATGTAAAGGGTAGTTTAGGGTGGGGCTATTTTCTTCAAAATCTTCATGTCGCATCCTTGAAAGACATTTAACTTAAATACCAACTTTGGTTTTTGACCTACTTTTCGTTTTTGAGTTATGATGTCCACAGGCACACTGACACACACGGACCTTTTTCTAAAAATGTTTTTTTTTTTGGGGGGGGGGGGGGGTTCAGGGTGTCTCGAAACATATTTCCGGTGAAATCTCGACATCGCATTTTTCGGTGGAATACAATACTTCCCCTATGTATCAGTAGAGAAACTAAAAATAGGTTTAATTGTATGCTTTGTTGTGTTTTCAAGTTACATGTCATACATAATTGCAGTTTCTGCATTAGTTTCTTTTTTCCCACATATCCGTCGAAGTGCAGTGTCGCGATTTCTTCACAAGAGAACACTATGATCTGCTTTGCTTCCTGCATCAGCTCCAGGAGTTCTGGAACATTCTTGGAAGCTGCAAATTTCTGAAGGTCACTCACAATAGATAATGCTGCCCTAAAATTGCGTATTTTTGGCTCCTTTTTGTTGGTTCCCTCGTCGTCCACTCCTTCCATGAATTCACAACTGCTGTTTCCAGCAGCAATATCTGCTGCACTTTGAATGTCTTCAGTCGTGGCAAGTTCGATATCAAAGCACCTAACTGTGTATTAAGTACAATGAAAATGATAATCTTGGCTGGAGAAAAGTTCCTACCCCCCTGCCGGGAATCGAACCCAGGACCCTTAGCACATCAGGCAGGTGCTCTACCAACTGCGCCACGGGGCCAGCCAAACCGTCTTACTCTATAAAAATGTTGATCTCGTTAAAACACACAAAATATGTCCTAATGCATTTTTTTGTAAAGGCAGCATGGTCTCGTGATAACCAATGCTGTACCGGAACCGAGTTGCAAGGACAATGGCTTAGCAATATTTAGGCCAGCAGGTCACGCCTCAAGCTGTGAAGTAAAATGGATAGTATATACGAGTAGACAGGAGTTTTTCATTTCCTTTGCATTTACGACCATGCAAAAAACATCATATAGTAAAATATGTGATTAGTTTGTGGGAAAACTGTTGGACAAAAAGAGAAAATCTAATGCATTGCACTCACATAACTTTCTATGCTCTTGTACTAACTATTCTTACAAGCTCTTATTCGTCTATCTTCGTCATGTTACTCGACAGACACATTCGTGCAAATTATCTTATTGCTTATTTCTTTGTAGGTGCAAGGGGAATTTGGGAATACAGTAGTATAAAAAAGTAGGATAAAAAAGTAAATAACGACCTTCTATTTGAGAAAAGTATAAGCACTGCAAAACTCACACAAATAACAATGAATTATTTGAACATAAATTGTGTGTTTTAGCAAGATCTACATTTTTTGGTCTATCTCTTAAGGTTTACCAGTTATGCAAAAAATATCAGAGTAAATAGGGCTACATGGACTATAGTCAGAAAATTCAAAAGATAAATTTCGTTTGTCAAAAGTATGTCAAACATATGGCAAAATTGTTAGTGCCATTTTGAGAAAATCAAAATTTTCGAAAAGTGTTCCATGTAAATGGTAGTTTAGGGTAGAGGAATTTTCTTCAGAATTTTCCTGTCGCATCCTTGAAAGGCATTAAACTTGAACATCAACTTAGGTTTTTAAATGACTTTTCGTTTTTGAGTTATGTTCACAAACACACAGGCACACACACACACACACACACACACACACACACACACACACACACACACACACACACACACACACACACACACACACAAAGATCCTGTATGTTCAGTCGGTATACATGAACGCAATGATCTTCTAAGAATTCTCTCAATTACTTCAGTGGTTAATGATGCATCACCTTACATGGCAGTTGGCGTGAATGATGCACGCAGTACTTATTTAACATGACGACGCTGAAGCATGTTGGGGAAGATGGGCTGATAACGTAATTTATTTTTACGATGATGCTCCATTATTTCGCCATTTTATGAATCAGGCTAAAGTGTATTAGCGGATCTGGACGGAATATAATCGGGTTTGGGGCAAGGAGGTGGGAATAATGTGCAATTTCTGCAGGGCAAGTTCAACTGATGGAGCTGCCTTCATCACGGAGGGCGGGCCATTGCTGCCAACTGCTGAAACCATTACTGCAGAACTTTTAACTGACAGCGAATATAACGGAACGTTTCTGACATGTATTATTTCAATCTATACTCTCACATGACTTTATTTCACTGCATTCTTACTCGATGTTTTATTTTTATACTTCCTCTACCGTTTACCTGTACTTAAGTCCTGGATTCGCTCCCCGGTGAAAGCCCACTGTGACCCATGGGCTTACTGTCATCTGTTTCAGAGTTGTAGGTGTTCGCAGGGTTTGGGCTGGGTGGTGCATGTGCGCTTCTTCTCCAGCGTCAGTTGAAACTGTCTAATAATAACCACTGGGGGTTAGGTTCTCGTTGATGCGCTGTGGTCGTATCGGATGCGTTACAACTGAAATCGTCAAGAACCTCGTCAGTGGTTGC
Organism: Tenodera sinensis; assembly: GCA_030765045.1. Classification (NCBI taxonomy): domain Eukaryota; kingdom Metazoa; phylum Arthropoda; class Insecta; order Mantodea; family Mantidae; genus Tenodera; species Tenodera sinensis. The sequence goes on from CM060974.1 coordinate 38,360,472, forward strand.
GACCGTTATCATCCGGATCTGGTCGCCCTTCGGGTCTTTCCCTTGATCGCTCCCTCCGAGGGGTCACGGCACAATCATAAAGTGTCAGAGTACCTAATTGTGGTGCTATGCGGGGGCCTTTTTGTAGTACGTGCAGTTACTTTTATTTGAAAACTTTTATATCGGGCTGTTGCCATAAATACAAGTTTTGAGATCTGAGCCCAAAAGAAACAATTATAGAAAATGGACTATGTGTGTGCATGTACGACAAAAGGAAAGAGGGCCTGGGCGTGTTGAAGGGAATTGTTAACAGCGTAACTTATAAAAAAACTGTATTTTTGATAGATATCAAACTTGTCTTTAAGTTTATCCTCCTCCAAGGAAGTGACAAGAAGATTTTCAAGAAAATCCGCGCCTCAAACTTTCATTTACATGCGCAATTTTTTTGAAATTTTGTATTTTATGACACCACTCTAACGATTTTGATTGAAACTTCACATAATTAAGATATCCACATGACAAATAAAACACATATGCTGGATCCTCTGGAAATAGTGGAGAAGTCCTTTTTATCCTGAATGATTGTTTAACTGCTAAACCGTAAGAGAAAATCTTACAATATGAAAAATATTGATCTCATTAAAGCACAAAATTTATCACGTACCATTTTTGTAGCATTAACCTTTCCCGAAGTATTCATTATTATTATTATTATTATTATTATTATTATTATTATTATTATTATTATTATTATTATTATTATTATTATTATTATTATTATTATTATTATTATTATTATTATTATTATTATTATTATTATTATTATTATTATTATTATTATTATTATTATTATTATTATTATTATTATTATTATTATTATTATTATTATTATTATTATTATTATTATTATTATTATTATTATTATTATTATTATTATTATTATTATTATTATTATTATTATTATTATTATTATTATTATTATTATTATTATTATTATTATTATTATTATTATTATTATTATTATTATTATTATTATTATTATTATTATTATTATTATTGAACCGGATAGTTCATATCAGACAGTGGATGACTAAAATTAGTGCCTCCTAAATAACATTGTTATTTAGGAGGCATTGCTAAAATACGTGAATTGATGTTAAAATGAGCCCGGAATGCATAGCGCTTCGTCGGGTAACTCAACCAAAGCTATATTCTAACTAGGGAGTGCTAGGATATAACGCAGATACACTACCTCAACATCACGGAAGTGGGAACCCTTTTCAAGTGGTAAGTCACTATTCCTTTCTATTTTTTCTAGTGCTAATTACAGCAAGTAGAGGAATTATTGTATTCCAACCAAAAATTCGATACCGGGATTTCACCGGAAATATACATTTTGAAATTCCACGGATTAAAAAAGATATATAAAGAGGTCTGTATGTGGGTCAATCCACGTCAAATCGAACACCCGTAAAACACGACTTTTTCGTAGGAGGTTCAAAATTTTTTTATGAATAATAGGCATCAAATAAGGAGACCCGTATTTTTTTATTTCCGTATTTTTAAATTACTTGCTTAGTTATGGCTATTATAAATTAAGCAATTTCTGCGCGCTCCGTAATATAAAATCACTTGTTACTCTAAGGCCATATAGAGCTGAGAGTTGGGGTTTGGCGCACTGGAAAGTTTAAATACAACTCTTAACAACTTTTGATCAATCATTATTACACATAAATTTTGGACTGTTTTTTATGGTATATTTTGTAAAACCAAAAATAGAATTTAAATCGATGTGCTAAAAATCTAAAAAAAATACACACGTATTCCCTGACATTTTATCTATAAAATAAGATGTTGAAAACTATGGAGCTTGCATTAGTGCATTTGCTACAATTTTTTTTTTTTTTTTTTTTTTTTTTTCTGGAGGCGTGCAAGCGCTCACGGTCGAGTAACAAGCCAGGTGACTGCAGACAGCCTGCGAATTGCCGCGTCAGCTATACTAGTCAGATAACTTCTTCTTACTAAGTCAGTACAGTCCATGCAGAAAAATGTCTCCACAATCTTTCTGATACTCCTATGGCATCTGATACGTGCTTTTGAACTTTTGAATTTTTTTGAAAAAATCTTATGATGTAAGCAGTTCTTTGCTTTTAGCTTCTTCCTTCATGTACGTCCATACATTTGAAATAATTTCTCTACTCTGACTGTGTAATGTTTTGGTCCCCAATTTAGAACGTACAGGTGGCATAATTGATTTACGCTATGATCAATGTCTCACAAATTCACTATATTCACTCTTTATCGCAAAGGTCTTGTCTTCAACTGCACGCTGCACTAAAAAGCACCTTTGAATTAGGAAAACTGTCTCAGATCATACAGACATCACTACCCTCTCCCTCACTCCCCATGTGCATGGTTTCATTCGCACAATAATATAAAGCTGATGAAACAGACAAAACCTATGGATTCGCCAACAGTTTAAAATGCATATTTTAAAAACATTTTGAAGATACTAATAGTGTTAATATAATAGTGTCAGCTAGCAGTGTTCTCCTTACTGTACTGTTGTGAAGTTCATGGAACCTCAAGCAGTTGGCAGTCGCCGTAATGGAAGGTGGCAATTTTGTGAGGTTACGGTAGCCGTCACCGCTGCACTGATTTGCAAGTAAGTTAATTACAACTGAATTATTAGAGACTCCAATTTGATTTTTTTCTGAGAATATTGAATAAACTTCATTGTATTTTTAGTTTTTTTCAGATTTTTAAATGCATGTATAACACCAACTAGTGCCAGACAAATATAGGTTTTAACCTTCTACACAATAAAAATGAAAAATGTTATGTGTTGCACTCAACTCTTGTATTAACCATTCTTACAAACTCCCATTCCTATATCTTCTTCAGAATACTTATTTCGGAGTATTAAAATATTTGACTATCGCTCAAAGCAAATGTTTATCTCAACTAATACCAAGAGGACAGCCTAGGCTTTTTCACCATGCCTGACGTATATTAGATCCTGTTAGATAAGCCACGAGAAACTTTAGAGATGAAGGGGCCTCCAATAACTGCAGTACAACACGTATGTTGGCTACAGTGGGAAGCTTTATGCTTACTAAGTGAATCCCAGGAGGAAGACATGAAGGGAAGACCCAAAGTTCTTCTCTTTGCACGACTAAGATATAAAATATAAAATATAAAAATGAATAACGTTCAAGGATCCTAACAGGGCATCATTCTTACGTTAGCTAGATGCCATCTGCAAAACGAGGTTCCAGTTTAAATGAGACAACTCCCAGAGAGGAAGGAAGTGGGGTCCCCAAAATACCGCCAAGCCCAAAGGAGAAAGGTCTATCTGTTACGGTTTACCAGTTATGCAGAATTCATCCAGAGTAAAAAGGACGTGGGCTATAAGCTTAAAATTCAAGATATACATTTCACTTGTGATACAAATATCTTAAACATACGGCATTTTAATCAAAATTGTTAGACCCATTTTCGAACAACTTTTCAAGAAAAGTAATTAGTAATATATAGTTGATATAAACTGTGTGCTTTAATAATATACACATTTTTTGTGTAGCAAGATTTTGCCTATTTCTTGTGGTTTTATCAGTTACAGAAAACTATTTCTAAATGAAGAGGATTTCGGAGGCTATTCTTAGAAAACTCAAGATATAAATTTCATTTCCGATGGAACGCCTGTCGGGGAGCACATGGAACCTCTGACCAGACAGAGTGAAGACCTGGAAGAAGGTGGTCAGCCAAGCACCGGGTATGCTAGTGAGGAAGAGGATGATACGAAATTCAAGCGAAAACGATGAATAGAAAGTTGATTATGGAGCAATTGGTGGAATAAGTGGCGAGGAAAACCGAAGAATCTGGAAAAAAAAAACCGCCCAGACGCCGCTTCTTCCACCACGAATACCATGTGCTGGTCCCTGGGATCGAAACCGGGCCACCTAGGTGGTAGGCGAACGGTCTAACCGCACGGTTACAGCGCCGCCCTAACTTACACACACAGTATTTTAATCAAATTATTGTCATTTTTGAGGAAATCAAAATTTTAGAATATTTTTCCTCTAAAAGGTATTTTGAATTGAGCGATTTTCTTCAGAATCTTCGTGTCGCATTCTTGGAAGACGCTGAACTTCCATACCTAGTTTGGGATTTAATCGACCCTTTGTTCTTGAGTTACGCTGTACACAAACACACGCGCACACACACACACATACACATACACACACACACACACGTGGTAAAAAAAAAGGACAGAAGACAATTCTAAGACCATCTTTCAGTTAGCATATGAGAACTGCTTAAGAGAAGTACACTATTTCCTGATTGTTTCTTCTTCGCACTGGTCTATGTGACTCATGCTCACATGTGAAAGCAAGGTAGGGGGAATTCTGCAATATAAACCAGGAGAGGCCATAATTACATGAGTGCAGAAAACGGGAAGGAACAATTTCATGAGCTTCTGGTTAATGACTATGTCAATACTATAAGTGTGAAGGCCATTACAAATAATAATAGTCTTCTGCAGGGGGCAGTGTAGGGGACGAAACACTTCCAATATTGTCACTTTTTTCGATTACGTTATTTAATTGCAGCCTAGGACCCCTTGGGAAACAATCATGTTTAGTGAGTTCCCTGTCCCCCTTTTCTTCTTCTTCTTTTCTCCTCTGTTTTTCCTTCTCCTCGTTTCTCAAAGTGATCTTTGTTTCTTACTCAATTACTTCCTAATGCATTTTGATGACGTAATTTTTCTATCTCGGCTTTTGATGAATCTGCTAATAGCTGCTCAAGTGGTGAACCGTGAGGTATTATTCTTTCAAGATATACGTGGGTGGGTGTAAAGATAAACAGCACAATTTAAGTTGATTAATAAATTTAATAGAGCCTATTAATGATCAATATGAAGGGAATTGTCGGCTGTATAAGAGAGTAGTATTAACTGCTTTTGAAACTTAGCAAGAGAAACTGTAACAGTTGAATTACGGGAGTAATTCGGAAAGTAAGATCCGAATTGCCGTTTTCATTGATAGTGTTGCAGTTTACTGTTCACAGTGTCGGTTCAAAGAGTATAATATTATGGTTGGGTCTGCTGATTGTGAAGTACGGTCTGTGATTCAGTTTTTGATAGCAACAAATGCTTCATTAGCGGACATTCATCGACAGATCAGTGAAGTGTATGGCTCCAATGTCTGTAATAAACCGCGATCAGGCCGGCCTGCAGAGATCACAGAAGATTTGGTCAATACCGCGGGTGAAAGGATCCGTGAAGATCGGCGATTCACAATTTCCACTGGTCATCCAGTGGTTAGGTAACCACTTTTAAAAATGAATAGTACATTTTTGTTTTGAAATTTGTTAGTAAGTTGATTTAAATTGAGTAAGTGAAGAATATTATGTTTCTATGTGAGTTTATTATTATTAGTGATGAATATGAGTTTTGCTTCAAAATCGGGTAAATGTATTAATGTTATTTGAAATAATATATACATATATTATTTAATGTTTATTTAATTTTATGTGGTTTTGAAACATTCAAAACTGAAATTTCACTATTGAATGAATTTAATTTGGTTAGTTTGTAGTTTTAAACATTTTTAATTTTTTTTATTCCATTATTAACCTGCTAGTGCTCATATCGACACACACACACACACACACACACACACACACACACACACACACACACACACACACACACACACACACACACACACATTCACACTTCCAGACTGGAGAAGGAAATACTCTTGGTTAGAGAAAAATTACAACCCTCCAGCAGAGAATCGAACCCGGAACCCTCGCACAGTTGGCAGCTGCTCTACCGACTGGGCTACGGAGCCAGTCAACTTATGTTGCTGAAATTCGTATATGATTGGAATGATTTTCTCTTCATCATTGTTGTTGGGTTTAAATATGTTTTCATAGTACAAAGCTAGCAGGTTGCATTTTGATTGTGTATCAGTGGCGATGAGGTTATTTGCATGCAGTGAGGGAATCACATTTGGTTTTGGGAGAATTCATTTATTGGCTTGCCAAGAGTGTTGTCACAGTTGGAGAGAGATGATAAGTAGAACTGATATGATATAAGGACTCTTGGTAGAGATACAGTGGCAATTTCCATGCTGAACCTGAGTGCAATATACATTAATCTTTCCTAAAAACTTGTATAGTTATACAAACTAAACTGATAACTAAAATTAATAATTGCTTCTTTGTTGATACTCCAATAAACCAGAAAATTTGCAAAAATTGTCATATATTTTAGGTTCATATAACTCCTAAGGAATTAAAGTGGAACACCAGACATTGTAGCCACCTTAAAACATGTTGTTTAATACAGATGACCACAGCTTAAGACATTTTAGCCAATAACACTAATTAATATAAAGAATGACGTTTGATTTATTGTTTAATTTCCTAGGTACGTTCCGATAATTTTTAAAGGTATTTCATGGAAGTGTAACACAATCTTTTTTAACGGATGGAAGCCATTTTAAACTTATATTGCGGCTATGTTCACTTGTCTGCTGTATTCTGCCACCTGTTGGGTGTTTCTTACATCACTGGTAACAGTACTGCCAACTTACAGAACCGTGGCGATAAATCTCGAATTTTAATAACATTTTTAAGGTTTCCATTTGATTCTCCCTCATATACATATCTTCTTTTAAATCTATAGTGTGTATTTATGTGTGTATGTGTGAGATTAACATTTATTAAATATTCTTACAAGTAACACAAAAATATTCGATTGTGTGGTTATAGGGAATCACAGTACTGCTCAATTAGGTATTTGAATAGTTTGTTTTTGATCTGAGATAAGTTGGGTAACAGTTTCATATAATATGCAACTATGTTTGGTAGCAAGTTTTATCTATTCGCCATTTTGGCAATTACAATAATTACATAGGCTTCATTAGATACAAGTAATAAATCAGATACAGCATCTGTATTGTACACATATGTAATGTGCATCTACACGAAAATATCACAGCTCCATTTATTATAGCTTATTAGAAAAGTGCATCTAAAGTTTAACCCTTGGTTACTCGCATATTTATTTTCAAGAACAGACTTACAAATATGCAGGCTTGTGTAGCTTCTAAAGAATGCATAAACAGCAATATTTTTCTCTTTCAGTTCTGTAGCCACTCTTGTAGTGCGTGCAGCTGGAGTTTTGTTCTGCTGTGTGCTGTGTCACCCACGCGACCTTTTACTTTATAATCTCTGCAAAGTGTTGGTAAGTATACCATATACATTTTATTCTCTGTATTGTATATTTAAGCAATGCTTATGTTATATATTATCAGTGTTTTCAAAATCTAAGGCTTTTTATTCCGTAATCTGTAATTTAACTATATTTTTACTACAACTTATAACCTGTAGCATACTGATATCATTACTACCGTGGCCAACACAACAATAGCATAAAAAACAACAACAATAATAATATATACTTAATGTGTTATTTGCAAACATGTCTGCTAATAGGAAAAGGAGATCATGTCATCCAGGAAATGGTGTACAAAGTGTTCTAAATGGGCTTGTTCTATCCATTTGAAACACGTGTGTGTGAATTGCCTGTAAATGACTATTATATCTTATGAATGTCAGAAGAAATAAACCGAAAATGAGTGATGTGTGAGTGCAATTCTAGTAAAAATAGATGATACCTGGGAGGGTAAAGGATATAGGTGTCTTCAGATATACCTCTAATGAAAGCGCATCTTCTAAGCTCAGTTTCAAACAGAATATGTGAAATGTACTTAATTTTATGGGTAAATAAATTCATTTTTTTAATCCACAGAACCATCTTTATTAACAAAATGTTGAAAATTGTGCTAAAGAAGGGGTGTGAAATGGGTGACACCTCTCCCTCACGCCAGTAAACACATTACACTTATTTATACGAGTAACGAAGGGTTAAAAAGGGCAAGTGACATTAAATGGAAGAAGAACATAATGCATTTTTGCAACAAACCCAAACTTAAAATACATATCTGTGCCACATTCCACAATTAAATGGCGAAAACCACATCAACCTTAAACAAAATAGGAATAGGAAAGATACGGAGGAGGGTAAGCACTGAAGCTGGCTTGTTTGTATCTAGTACCCCAAGAGGGCCAGGATGAGATGAGAGGAGACACCGGGTGGCTAGATCCAGACAAACGGCAGAGACATTGACAGAGGTACTCAAAGTTTCCCAACTTTGACACCTCGAAGTCTTTAGGTCTTTCGGAGGTATCTCAAGAGGACCCCTGCGGGGTCCAACGCCCCATATGCTGCCCCCCACTCAGATCCCACCGACAACGGGGGACAGAAAGAGTTCCTCTGCGCATACCATCCCTGCCAAGCTGCATCTAACGCATTCTTTGACACGACGCTGAAAGAACCATCGGCTGAAGGATGAATATAATGATTAATGAAGTGAAATTGAAGGATAGGAAATTCGGGGGCTGTAATTATCCTTCCCATAGTTCGCCTACCAACGGGGAAACCTTCGAAAAAAAACCATGGATCAGGAAGTTCGGCTACGAGAATCGAACCTATAGACCCCCGAAAATGAGCCTTGCATGTTACCGCAGAGCTATGTCGCTCGGTTAAACAAATTATAGAAATTCATATTGTGCATTTTTACTCTAAATATCTATCAGGTGTCCTTAAGCCGAAATTAATCTACCTCATGCGTAATCATGCCCAAAATTATTAAGTTTCCTTTCCTGCCAAGGTTATCGTTCCCTTTGATCTACATCAAATGTAATGTTTTTCGTGAATTAATTGCACATTGCCTTGGTGTCTTTAAACAAGTTGTTGATTAATTTACACATGATCAGATTGTTTTAGTAAAGGTTTCAACGGCACTTTAGTGTCTGTTGATGTTGCAGGATGGTGTGTTGATTGTGGATTAAGACCAGTGCTGCATGGAACCTGTTTCATTGAACAAAACCATTAATGAGCCTTGTGTGTACATAAAGATATTAGTCCGCAGTTGAAAATTAATTAAAACTGGGCTGTGATCGGAATCGAGTGCTGCTAAAGTAGTTATATGCATCGGCAGCTGCATGTTTTTCTGTAAATTATAATATCCAGTATGCCGGCAGGAATGCTTGCATTATTTGAACAGTAGCTTGGCTTATCTGGAGCTGATATGTGTAGATTATGATTGTTAATGCACTCGTTGAGGGACGTTGTGGTTCTGTATCCAAAAGAGGTATATTTACAGGTCAAATCTTGAGGCAATCGCTGAAAAGAGTCAGGACACCAGTGATGTCCAACGTTTGCGAAAGAGGAGCATTTGGGTTTACCTCCTTCCACAGTACGCGGACTTTGCCTCTCTTTAACCCCCAGCCGTGCATTGTGTTGCAGTGGCGGTTTGGTTACATATACGTTTCGTTTGATTTGCCAAAGAACTATCAAATCTTATGCGATAAACATTTGTTCATTAGTGACTTCTTTGGTACTGTTTACGTCTAAGAAGAGTATCAATATTTGGCGACAAATACACCAAGTGATCTGTGTTCTCAAATATATTTAGTTATACTCACTCTTATACACAATATTCTTGCAAACTTATTTCTTTATCTACTTCTTTTTAATCAACGAAACCATTTCTAGAAATTATCTTACTGGTAATTTTCTTTTAGGTACAAGGGGAATTTAGAAATACAGTAGGCTTTAAGCGATAGTGAAACATTTTAAGAGCTAGTTACTATGCGATGGCTTTGAAGTCCCGTTCTCTTCGCAAGGCCAAGGACTGAAAAAAACAAATAACATATTCCTATTTGAAAAAAGTATAAGCATTGACAAATTCAAACAAATAAAGAATATCTCGGAAATGGTTCACTTTATTTGACATAAATTGTGTGTTTTAAGTAGATCCACATTTGTTTGTTTAGTAAGCTTGTGTCCGTCTCTTACCGTTCACCATTTATACAATAATCATCCTCAATGAAGATGTTTTCAGAGGATATACCCAGAAAATTCAAGATATGACTTAGTCATTGAATACCGACTGACTGCTCCTCCGACTGGAGGAGTGGAGTGGGGTATAGCATGAAGAAACGAACATCAATGTGTGTGTGTGTGTGTGTGCGCGCGCGCGAACGGAGGGGGACACCTGACCCCCACGTGGATCTATTGGGTATTAGAGGAAATTATTGTATAGATATTAGATGTGATAAATTATAATTTTGAGCATATTTAATTTGTGTACATTGCATAAAATTCTGTTTTAATTTTGGTGTCTATTTTATTTTTATTTTGTAGTATTTAGATTTTTATAATTTGTAGAATGTTGTTGTTGTAAATATCTTTGAAAGTTAAATAAGGATCTGGAATGTAAGTTCTAGTTTAAGTAATTAGGTGCCAGGGTTTATTATTGTAGGTTTTTATTTATTTTATTATACCTTATGTTACATGAGTGCAGATTATGTTATGGGGTAACTAAAATCGCTTTGGTACAGTATGTGTTATCCAATTTGGCAACACTGGCAGCAGTAATATTGCAGGGAGCAAGATAATCGAATTACAGAATCTCTCTCTACCCAGAAGAGAAAAGAGGTTATGAGCTTCTCTAAATGGTAACGTAGGTGTTGTGGGGTGATTCACTTAGCGGAATCAATCATCCTATACCTACCCTCTCTTTCCCACACTCATCCTTCTGTGCTAACCCAATTCTAGAACAGATATGTACTCCAGCCAACATATTCTCATTATTGGCTTTTCCGGTTCCAAACACTCCAGAAGATACCGGAAGCGTCTGTAAATCTTCCCATAACCCGAGAAAAAATTTTATATCTACCGATATTGCCAACAGTTTGTCATTCATTATACTTAATTACTACTTTCTCCGTATTGTTTAAAGCAAAACATTAAGCCAATTATTTATTCTTTGAAATACATACATTTCATAATATAGCATTCAGCATCTGCCTGGTCAAACTCATTGGAGGACTGATGGCAGAAACAGAAATTTAATATTAATAGAATATACTAAATTCCAACCAACTTTCGAGGGCTCTCAAAACAAAAAATTGTTAGAAAAAGGTCTTGTGTGTGCTTGTGAACAGCATAGTTCTTAAACGATATGTTTGGTAAATACTTGGAATTAAGAAATGAAATAATAATGGTAGTATTGGATTAATAACAAATAATTGTTACGGAAAACAAGCGAATAGAATCATTTTCAATATAAATACCAGAGGAACGTGACATACAGGGTGTAAATTACTGCTTCGGCCATCTATTAACCAGGGATTCTACATGATGAGTATAACAAATATGTCCAATACAATTATTGTCAATTAAGAACCATTTCAGAAAAAAAAATGTTTTCTGGCTTCTTGACGAAATAAATGATTTATTATTGCACTAACTGTCGTGCAAATATTGTGTGAACAACGCTGTAATGCATTTCTACCCCAATTCGAATTAATTTAGTCATAAATTAATGTTAAAATGACATGCAAAGTTTAATTTCTAGGAGAGATTTGGCTGTCATGTTAATACTAAATTATTACTAACTTCACTCGAAATGAAAAAAAAAAGCATTACAGCATAACAGTTAATGAAATAATTCACCATTTTTATTCATTCGTCGAGAAGCTAGATGACTTTTTTCGGGAAACGGATCTTTATTGACAATATATGCATTAGACAAATTTGTTATACTTATCATGTAGAACCCCTGGCTAGCGTAAGACCGAAGCAGTGCTTTCCACCCGGTATATGTAACATTAGAATCTATAAAATTCGTCCGACAGAGAATTAATTTGTAGTTACCAAATAGTTCAACAGGTTATTAGCGAAAGGCTGGATTCTGCAGACCAATTCGTAGAATTCACCGAGTAGTTAAACGCGAGTAATTAACGAGGTAAAACCATATTTCCAGATGCATTACCGTGCTTAGACGTGAGAGTCTCCCGGATGTCTTGAGAATTTTATAGAAGTCAGGGTGAAAACTTAGAGACATTGAACATTTACAAATTATGTTGCAACATGGCATTGGGGGCTATGAGTGTGGGGTTGAAAGAAGTTAAGGACTAAGATTATTGGAAGTAGCATCAGTTTGGGCTCAAATAGATCTCACTTCTTCTGGGTTCGACGGAGCGTCTTGGCGCTTTGGTCGCTTGATAAGATTTCATCGGTCGGCAACGTCTCATTTTAATTAACTGAAACATTAATTAAAAACGTTATAGCAAGAACCCGTGTCAAACTTTCTGAAAACCACATCCATGTATACCCTGGGATAGAAATCTCGGTGCTCGAGCTACAGCCAGAAAAAGAAACCAGCTGAAAACTTCGAGACATCGTGAAGGTGCAGTCTTCACTGGCGCCCAAATCAATTCATCTTGCATCAACGTGGTGCTGTATGCAAGTCGCATCTATATCGATTCGAACTGGTGCATTAACAAACAGCCTACAAATAGGTTTATCAAACGTAAGTGCTGAATGAAATTGGCAGCTTTGCCTTTGAAAACGAAAGCACATAACCCCTGTCTGTTCGCAGCAGGGCGTACCATGATATTAAACGGTTCTTCTGGGAAAGGCTTTACCTCATCCAAAGCACAAACCCAATACAACATTAACGCACGCATAGGTGGTCTGAGCACCGCGAGTAAACGTTCAACAGGTACAAAGCAGTTCCAGGTCCCCTTTAATTAAAACAAACCATTCCTGCATCTGAAAGGTGGGGATGAGAATACCATAATCTGTCATGGTTCTTGCAACAAGTGTGAGGGTGACACCATAAAACAATGACGCCATTTTCCTGAGGTACTGCAGAAACCAGATTTTTATCATGTTCCACTACTGCATCTGATGACGGGGATGTGATTCTAGCATTTTATCCTAAATCTTTGGAAATAGAAGTAACACAAGTTGCTATTTCTGGCTGTATGATGGAGGTTCCATGGTGTTGGCCTTTAAGGCATCCAAAGTTTGTGTATGTGACGATACGTAGTCATGATGTAAAATTATGTTTGTTGCAATAATCGACAGTAAGGGTCGGACTTTAGTAAGCTTTGGTCATGTTCGAAAACCCCATTGAGGCGAATGACTTTTCTTTCCAGGACCGTAACAATATATGCAAGATTCATCACCAGTAAACAATACTCCAAATTAAATTCCAAGTTCCGCCTTGGAATTTTTCCGCAGTTTTTCTGCACCAATCAATGCTTTGTTGTTCTTCAACGGGGTCACTTTGTGTGGAGTCCATCGACAAGAAAGCTCTCTCGTCCAATTGTTGATTTAAAATGTTTTGAATGGGACTCATCGATGCCCAATATCGCGGAATGAATTCATAAGATCTCTGTAGATCTGCTTCAAGCATTGCTCAAATATCGGCAGTATTTTCATCAGTAACAACAGTTCTTGGGTGTCCTTGACGAAATTCGTCATAAAGAAACAGCGATATGTTCTGAATTCGTTGTACCATTACAAACTCAAGCCTTAGATGATGTTTCTTTGCCAAATGCATTACTAGTCGAACTTCACATGGCTGAGCCGTTAAAGACATTAAACTGGTCGCTGTAAGGTTTAAATGATGTTAGTTAACAGACTATTACAAGTCGAATAATTAACATCTCAATCAGCTCGCAAAACATTAGAAAGCAACTGTGAAATACCGCAAGAAAAGCTGTTGCCTCATGCCAGAGCTTTTGTGTATGAGCGGAGTTTCCAATATAGCACAATAGAAATCGTTACAGCGACCGGCGTGTAGGCCACCCAACCTACTGCTCCGGATATACTCATATCCGAGCCACCCACTCAGGCACATTGTGCTGAGGTTCTCCATAAAATGAAGGAACTTTTTAGACATATGGTGTAATTCTAACCTAATTCTAACCAAACCTCCACCTGACCTTGTCTAACCTAACCTCTAATCTAACTCTAACTTATCTGTCGGTCTGGGGGGTTCATTTGACCTAATGATCCCAGAGTCGTGGCATGAGCAAATCTACTGTCAGGTAAAAGAGCTACAGGACAAACTTTCAGCACACCAGTGGTACAATTATGATATAGGGACATTAACAAATAAAAAAAAAAAAAAAATCTAACCTAACCTTAACGGAATCTAACCTAGGCTTTCACTATCTGCCAGCTTTTACGGGTCTACTGATGTACAAAATGACATTACTGCAAGCACCGGATTTTCATGAAATGCCTATCATCTTCGCGAAATGATAGATTTTAGCAAAAGTTTGGGCATATACACTGTTCTAAACACTACACTGGCACTGTCATTGTTCTATCCACTGTACTTAAAAGAAGTTTAACCTGGTGTTTTAAAGTTAGGAATTAAAGAAACATAATATGTACTGTATTGCACCCAAAAATTCTATGTCGAGATTTCACCGGAAATATATATGTTTTGAGGCCCCCTGAATTAAAAAAAAAAAGGAAATAATTTTTAGAAAAAGGTCTGCGCGTGCTCGGATGTGTGTTTGTATGTGTCTGTCAGACTTTCGACAGCATAACTCAAAAACCAAAGTTGGTGTTTTGTTTAATATCTTTCAAGGATGCGACACGAAGATTTGAAGAATAGTCCTCCACTCTGAACTACCCTTGACATGGAATATTTTTTGAACATTTTGATTTTCTTCAAAATGGCGCTAACGATTTCGGTTAAAATGCCGTATTTTCGAGATATTTTTATGGCAAATTAAATGTATATCTTGAATTTCCTGGATATAGCCCGTGTAGTTCTATTTATTCTGGATGAATTTTTATAACTGGTAAATCGTAAGAGATAGACCAAGTGTTACTATACAAAAATTGTAGATCTTGCTAAAACACACAATTTATGTCCAAATAAATTTGTTGTAGTATGAACCATTTCGAAGATAGTCATTGTTATTGGTGTAAGGTTTGGAGAACTTATACTTCTGTCAAATTGAATTAGGTTATTCACATTTTTATATGTTACCCATGTAAATAGAACGGAATTTGAAAGTTTTAAAAGATTTGACTATCGCTCAAAGTCTACTGTATTCCCGCAAGAAGATAAACAATAAGATAATTTGTGCAAATATTTATCTCGAGTAACACGAAGATATAGGAATAAGAGCTTGTAAGAATGGTTAGTACAAAAGAACAGAAAGTCATGTGAGTGCAGCACATAAGATTTTTTAACCCTTTCAGTCTCGGTGTGTATTATAAGATACATAGGCTTTTTTTTTTTTTTTTTTTTTTCTATTTGTACTAGTTTTAACTTTTTTCTCTGCTATATTATTGTTATACTGTCTGTCACCAATTAAACATGCATATTTGAGGCGTTTTGAATTGTAAAAAATTATGTTTTTTCCAATTTATATTACAGTGTTTTTTAATAAGAAAAGAAGCAAAATCCATGCAACCGCAGTCAAATGATACCCCGTCATCATCCACGCGTGCCATCACATCGGTTATTTTACGTGGGCCCTCTCTGTCCTTTACCACAGGCACATTTAACTGCGGTTGCCGAGACTCGAACTCACGACCTCAGGCTTTGAGTGCATGGCCAGTGAGATTTGACTATCTCAAAGTCTACTTATAGAAAGTTTACAAGAAAATAAACAATAAGATAATTTGTGCAAGATATAGGAATAAGAATTTGTAAGAATGGTTAGTACAAGAGAACCGTAAGTCATGTGAGTGCAACACATCAGATTGTTTTAAAATGTATCCTTTAATAAGATAACTTTTTGATGAAACATAAGGCTACTGAACAAAATATTTCAAGGACAGAGTTTATTTCAGTGAATCATGCAGATGCCCTTACACTTTCGGTATGTACTGTAAGTAAAATATTCATAATCATGGAGCTTAGAAATTTCAGCTCTTTGTACCCTTTAAGTAACTGCACAGTCAGATTTTTCAAACATACTGGTATACCATTCATTAGAATCCGGGCTCTGATCATTGCGTATAAGTTAAAGTGCTTCATGTTTTACAACCAAAGAAATTGGTAAATGTGTGCGTTTGCGTGGGGAATCGATGATGTTTCCGTTGACGTCTGCTGATTAAAAATGAGGCCATCAGCAGAGAGTCGTTATCAATTGATGACGAACACGTAGCTGCATCATCAATCACGGCGAGGGGAGGGGGTGCTTGTCAAAGATGAAAGCCGCCCGAGCACGTATATCCCAACGGATTTGCATCCCTCATCTTTCCGCACGGCCTGTTCCAAGTGCCGGACATAACGCGCATGTTGCGGAGTGCAGTCAACCTTTATATGGGACAATGTAATCAGGGCTATACAGCCTATGGCTAGGGGCGTACATGCATTTGTATGTCACGTTAAGCCCACCCTACATCCGGCTATCTTACATTTAAAACGCTCAATCCAGCTCCATGTATTTCAAATAAAGATTCCTAACGACACTCCCCAACATACACCTCCTGGAAACCGCCGAAAGAAAACGACTTTTAAGTTTACCTTTTCTACTGCTTACCTTTAAAATTTGAAACTGGAAGTGCATTCTTGGACTACCTGAAACCAAAAAGAAAGCAAAAAGCATTCATATAACTTTCTCCACTCACTCTTCTACCAAGTATTCTTAAAAATTCTTATTCTACTATCTACTTCATTTAATCGAGATAGAGGTTTGTAGAAATGGTTTTATTACATGCTAGTTGAAACTAAGCGTTGCTCGCGGTTTAACTGTTTATCCATCAACTTTTAGACTTTGGCTACACCTACTCAATAGCCTTGTGTTTCTTTAGAGACTTTTAAAAATACACTACTCAATGCGCTTAAACAGAGACTTTATTAAACTCTTAGAGTATTATAAAGAACAAACAATGAACAAAATCCATAAATAAAAATACCGGTATGACAGATTCAAAATTACTGTTGAACAAATGCATTACTGTAGTAAGAAAACCGAGTAGAGAATGCCGAGTGAATGTAATACCTACGTTGTATTTCTATTTCAGACATAAGAGAAACTGTATGAATTGTTTGTGACTGCCTCCGTAACGCGTTTGTCTCTGGCGCGGAGGACCCGGGTTCAATCCCCGGTACCAGCATAGGGATTTTATCCCCTCTGGGAGGTTTGGCACGGGGTGTACTCAGCCTCGTTAAGTCCCTGGACCAATTGAGGAGCTACTTGATGGAGAAGTAGCGGCCCCAGGTTGAGAAGACCGCATAACTGGCCGGGAGTGCTCGGGGCGCTGACCACGCCCCACCCTCTAGTACTGCACCCCACCAATGACACTTGTAGTGGGCAGAGGTGGGGGATGCAGCGGCTGGGCGGTAGGCCTTGGCCCTTCATGGGCTGTTGCTCCGGGGTTTAGAAATGAATTGTTTGTAGAAGGAGCAATTTGTTAGAATGTAATGCGTTACATTTCTATTTCAAATATGTAGAGAATTGTATGAATTGTATGTAGAAGAGGGAGTGGAAAAGGAGATGTAAATGTGTTATGTGTGGCCTGCATTCGGGAGGTCGCTGGTTCGGTCTCCTTGGCCATGCTTCCTGATCCATGGTTTTTTTCGGAGGTTTCCCCGGGTCGTATATCCTTCATCCCGTTAGGTTTCTTTCAGGGTTGGAAGCGTCGGCGAGCGTCGCGGTAACAGCACGGCATGAGGATCCAATGCGCTCTGGAAATCTCGTCCCCCGGATTGAAAGGCGACCAGTGGTTTCCGGACAAGTCCGAGGGGGAGGAAAGTTCCGAGTCCCGGCCCCGACCGTCATTTTTTGTGCGCCGCGGCCGGCGTCGCAATAATAATTTTGGTTTTGTATCTAACTGAATTTTTGTTGTTCAGTTACGCTTAACAAATAAAATAAAATAGATAAAATAAGTAATTGCGTTGTGTTAAGTGTTATGTTCTATGTTGCACGTGAAAAAATGTTTTAGAAATTATTTGTGCTTTTGATTAAATTATTTATGTATATGCATATAAATTTATTTATTTTCTTATTTATTTTTACTTTTACAGTTTGTAAATGATAAATGTTATGTAAACGATTAATAATATGTGTGCTTTGTGTTAAGTATTGTAATGGCATCTGAATTTAATTCATTCTTCCTTGTTTAAGGTTTTTATATTATGTACTGAATTTTTATTCATTAGTTATGTATTGTATAGTTTATTCATTTTTATTTTATTAAATTTTTTTAAGTTTAATATTTTATTTTTATTGCATAATCTATAAAAGATAAATGTGTTATAAAAGCTGAAATATTTAATAAGTTTAAAAATCTTGAATATTTATCCTGGTTTAAGAAATTAGGTGCCAGGGTTATATACAGGATGTTCCAAAATTAGACCGACAAGCTCTGCAAGCTGATGGATAACACTATTATAAACACTTTTTTTTAAGGAAAGTTTTTTTGCTGCGGTGCTTCGTTTAAGCGCTAGACGAGTTAATGTCATAGATTACTGCCTCCCACCCAGTTTAAGTATTTACGGCAAAATCAACTATTAGTATTGCATTTATCCTAGTAAGGCACACAATCTTAATCCAAGAAACAAACTTACTATTCAAACTAAATGTTGGAACGCACGCCCATTGTGATTATCGCAGAGTGCATCGGCATGACCTATTCTGCCGTACTCTCGCAAAGACACTAGTCGTTTCTCTGGTTTAAAAGTTTATTGCTCTAATTTTTATTTTATTTTATCTTTTTCAGTTATGCTATTCTAAGCACAAACACACATAAACAGACCTTTCTCTAAAACTACTGCTTTTTGTTTTTCCTTTCTTTCTTTCTTTTTTTATTTTCTTTCTCTTTCTCTCTCTCTCTCTTTTTGCATTTATTACGAATTTACCCGTGTGATATCAAAGGTGAGCTCAGAAAAACGAGCATACTTCATGCCACGTGACAGAAATGCAGTGAAATGAACCTGTTGATGCGTGTTGTATCCTAATGAGCTATAGGTAATTTTATTGAAGCGCATAACCAAATTAACTAAAGGAAAGCCGAATAAACAAACTTTGGTTTATTCAGAACCAGCTAACAAAGCATGGTTCTGCATGCATGTAACGTTATACAACCATGATAAACAAAATCCTGTGCTAATACTAGCTCCATCTATTAGCAAAAGCGTAAATTGCGCTAATGACCAATTTAAAATCCATGCATGCAGTCACCGGTGTATAAAACGATAGGCAATACATGTTGCAATGTCTATGCATGTTAATGAAATTACTGGCTTCGTCATACAGTGGCGCAGTGTATAGCTGAGTCAATGTTGTTGAACAACAGGTTAACGTGGCTGCACTGAAATGTTCACAATTAAAACGAAATTAACATCTCCCCTTCTCTATCCCATAGTGGTAAATAATATATTGATTAGAGAGCTCTGTGTAAACCTTTACACGTAATCAGAGGGAAAGTTTGCTATTCATTGCTTCACTCGCTCTAATGTTGACATCTGACCTCTCAGGAGGAATGCCAATTGGACATTTGACCTTTACAAAGGTTTCACTGAAACATTCCAGAAATTCAAACAAGTATTCGTTTTAAAAAGCTAAATAGGTTTATTGTTTTTTAAAACATTACCTTTAACATCAGCACACTTTTGCATTCGATGAAACCAGACCTTAAAACAATGATACATTTCAGTAGCCAGGTTCCTACACAGAGACCCAAAAACATCTGAACCGCTGCGCGATGTTTTTCCACTGGGAACACAGAAACACAATAACGCAGCTGTTGTACACAAGGTCACGCGGTTGACTTGTTTTTCTCTGCACTGAAAGTGCAGTATTGAGCTGACGTACTATCGTGTGGTTGAGTTATTACCAGTGTGCTATATTATTTTGTCCTGTACTTAGTTACAAAGTGTATTATGGCTCAGCATTTGTTTTCTACTGCACAACGTACATTTATTTATAATTCATATGTGTTAAGCGACACTGGGAGTGAAATTTTGGTCAAAATTGTCAAAAAGTCGAAATTTTTTTTACCTTAAAATATTCCTGGAACACGTGTTCATTTGGATCAGCTAACATTTTTCATATCCCCCACTCCATGTGGTCCTTACGGCCCAGTGCTCTTCCCTTAACGTACACAGCATGTTCCTATATAAAAACCTCTTTTTCTCAAAACTACATTTCTGCACATTCCAAAAGAAGGTCGCGCCTGAGTTTTCCTTCAACTTCAGTGAAAATTTCCAAAAGTATTCATAAATAGCAGCTAAACAAAACTATGATTCAATATTGATATCATCATTAACATGAATTCCAAAAACTTTTTTTTTTTTTTGTATGAAAAAAGTCAATAATTTTTAAGATTAAATTTTCTTTATTATTAAAACAAATATGTACAGCATAATCAGCAAACGTATTTGAAATATCTCTTCATACAATTATTGTTACCCATGTTTTAGAGTACCAGTTCTACCAATATAAATGAATTTTGAAAAGTTAATAGACGCGAACTACATTTTGAAAATGTGTCTATTAAATTCATAAAATAATTTATATATCATAAACGAATTATCCAATTTTAATGACATTTGGTGTACCTCCTATTCTCATATAAATACAAACACAGTAAAACTTTCAGAAAAATCTATCAAGAAATGTGGAACTTTCAAATTTCACTCCCAGGGTCCCTTAACTCAGTCAGCTCGCCAAGTGAAAGTGCGATTTGCAGAAAGATTTCCAGATGACCTGCAATTTCTATCTCTTGGGGTAATTTAAAGCATAAAGTGTACAGCACAAATACACACACACGCTGGAAGAATTAAAACAAAATATCCGCCAGGAAATTGCCAGTATTTCTCAACGAGATCTACGGCAAATGATGGATAGTTTCCAAAAGAGGTGCCAAAGCGTCTCCTTTAATAACATTGTTAATTAAAGCCTTTAAAGTTTTTAAAATGTATGGTTTCATCCACGCGGACGTGTACAAGCAAAACTCAACGTAGCCGGTTCAGAATCCTTTGGATCACCCGTTATAATCTTCCACTTCTTCATCTGATGATCAAAAAGTGATTCCCCGTATTCTATCTTTAATTTTTTGAACCAAAAAGAAATCACAAGGTACAAGGTCAGGGCTGTACACTGGAGGGTTCATAGTGCTGACCTTCAAGGCATCCAGATACTCTGTTGATAGTTTTGCTGATGTGTTGTCATGATGTAAAATTATAATTCCTTTTGGTGTTTTCCATGAACTTATACGAAAATTTGCTGTAAACAGACATTTGCGTAGGCTTAGGTCCTATTTGAAAGAACCAACGAGCTAATTGGCTTCTTTTCAGGATCATAACAATAAATCCAGGATTCATCACCAAGATGAGATTCAAGATTCCAAACCAAATTTGAAGTGCTACCTTGAAATTTTATCAGCTTTTTTTCCTGCACCAGTCATTGTTGTTTCTGATGGGGAAGCAATTTATATGAAATGCACCGAATGAATGAAGAAATGAATGATATAGGTTTAAGGGCCCTCAACTACTAGGTCATCAGCGCTCTGATCATGGCAAAAAGCGGAATGCATCGACAACAGTTTTCTCACTTGTACCAGTTGATCTAAAACGTTTTGGATTTCACTCAAACCAATGCCCAACGTCGCCCACATTATTCCATAGGCTGTCCAAAAAATTATTTTCTTGTTTCACGACGCTGTCAATTGCCAGGATCAAATTAGCGTTGCCGGTGTGCCAGAATTTCGTCCCGCAGGAGTTGTTTACATGCCAGTAAATCAACTGACATGGAGCTGTCGTTTTTAAGCACATTTAAGGGCCTTCGGTCTGGGTCTGATTTGAACCCGCACCTCGGGATCTGTAGGCAGCGCTTAACCAACTGAGCCACCCAGACCAACTATAGGATGTCCGACGATCTTCTTCAAGCATTTCTCGAACCACGGCAATATTTCCATCAATAAAAGCAGTTTTTGAGCGTCCTTCAGAGAATTAATCATCAAGAAAAAACCGACCTACAGTGAATTATAAATTGTCACTTATACGGGAATTGCTGAAGAAGTGCAAGACATTTCATTATGTTAATGAGGAGAAAAAAAACTGTATTTGTAATAACATTTTAAGAGGACAATAAAGTGACAAAAAAGTAATCGGACTGATTTTTTATGTTCTCTACTGAAAAATTCGATGTCGAAATTTCACCGGAAATATATGTTTAGAGGCCCTCTGAATAATAAAACAATTAATAATAATAATAATAATAATAATAATAATAATAATAATAATAATAATAATAATAATAATAATAATAATAATAATAATTTCCCTAGGGCGTCTTCCCCTTATTCAGAGGTTACCCTCATCGCCCGGCCGCTGCGTCCTCCAGCCGCAGCCAAGGCCACGGAGGAGTGCAGGTTGGGGGTGGCGGGGGTCATAATAATAATAATAATAATAATAATAATAATAATAATAATAATAATAATAATAATAATAATAATAATAATAATAATAATAATAATAATAGTAATAATAATAATAATAATAATAATAATAATAATAATAATAATAATAATAATAATAATAATAATAATAATAATAATAATAATAATAATAATAATAATAATAATAATAATAATAATAATAATAATAATAATAATAATAATAATAATAATAATAGTGTGTGTGCGCGCGTACGTGCGTGCGTGCGTGCGTGCGTGCGTGTTAGGCTGTCTGTCAGTCTGTGGACAGCATAACTGAAAAACGAAAAGTCGGTTGAAAATCAAAGTTGGTATTTAAGTTTAATATTTTTAAGTATGTGACACGAAGATTCTCAAGAAAATTTCTCCACCTTAAACTACTCTTTACAAGAAAATTTTGACTTTCTCGAAAATAGCTCTAACGATTTTGTGATATTTTAAGATATTTTCGTGAATTTTCCGGCTGTAGCTTTTGTAGTCCTACTCTAGATGACTTTTGCATAGTTGGTAAACCGTAAGAGATAGACCAAATCTTACTATACAAAAACTGTAGATCTTCCTAAAACACACACTTTGTCTAATTTGTTTTTATAGAGCGAACCATTTCGGAGATATTCTTTTTTATTTGTGTAAGTTTTGGAGCACTCTTACTTCTGTCAAATGGAACATCGTTATTAATTTTTTATGTTTACCGTGCAAAGAGAACCGTGGATTTTAAAGCTTTAAAGGATTTGACTAGCGCTCAAAGCCTACTGTATTCCAATATTCCCCTTGCGCCTACAAAAAGATAAATATTAAGATAATTTTTGCAAATGTTTATCCCACGAAGAAGATATGGGAATGAGAGTTTGCAAGAATGGTTAGTACAAGAGTTGTGAAAGTCACGTGAGTGCAACACATCAGGTTTTTTCGTTTTGTTAGAGAAGTTTCAAAGGTGACCTGGTTGTCTTCATGTTTAGCCTTGTATCAGCGATGCTTTTATTTTTCCTGCATACGAGAAGGGCTGATAACTTTCATTATTGCAGCAGCAGCTGTATGCAAGTGAATAAGTACTTCTAAACTAGCGGCACATGGTCCACAGCCACAAGGGGATGGGATGGGAGGTGGGGGGGGGGGGGGGGGGAGGTTTCTGCTACGCTACTGCGTAACTGTGTTGTCCCAAGAGAATGTGTAACCGAAGTGTTACCATGTCTTCAACTACCAGCACAACTTTAAATTGCCTTACTCAACTCACACTTTCATTTAGTTTAACTTTCGGTTCCAATTTGCATTTCAATCAGTGGACGGAATCCAGCGGTAACATCCAATCACTCGGAAAGAGAGGGGCCGAACGCTGCCGCTTCTACTTCTTCCTTTTTTATTGTTTTCCAACCAATTTAACTACAAACCGTACACTGCATACTTGAGTAAGCGTGACTTGGAATACTCAAGTGCCCATCTTCAAACATAAAGGCGAGGTTATTAGTAGCACCCCTGATTTTGTGTTGGATTGTAAAAATAATGCGATATAACCCTTTGATCCGGAGGGGATAAAGCTGTGAAGAGCCTTTAGGGAGTCCACACACGTCCAAGGGCGTACAGATCACTGCTTGTTAGCATTCTGTTCTCACTTATATTACTCGAGTTTCTGTAACGTTAAAAGAAATATGAAGCATGGAATTAGATTTCAAAATGCAGTGTCACAGACGGGATTCGATTTCCTAACCCTAATATATCCTTATATTCTGGTTAACACCGAAAAGAACTGACCTTATATTAACACGACCTTCTCCACTTACTTTCGCTTATTTTAACAGAACTTACACACAAAAATCTGATGTGTTGCACTCACATGACTTTCTCTACTCTTGCACTAACCATTCTTACAAACTATGTTAAGTAGATTTTCCGGGCTTGTGGGCCGTGGTCGAGTTGGATTGCCTTCCTCCGACGTTGCCAGGCTCGCTTGACTCGGGAAGCGATAGAGATTTTTATGCATAAAAACTCCTACAATCGAAAAGAAGAGAGACAGCAGATAAGCAAAACTTGGCTCCCGGCTCTAATAAGAGGGAGAAGAAAACCCGAGACACGGGAAGCTTTCTCTTTTATACCAGGATCAGAGACGTCCCATTTGCCGGCATTTGAAAATATAATTTGAGATCAATTTATTAATAATCTCATGTTGGTATTCATGAGAACGAGCGATCGTGAAAATTTATGTTACCAAGGACACTAATAAGAAACAAAAATGATCAGTAATATGAAAGTTTGCAGTGAACTTTAGTTTACGTGCAGCCGCTAAGTTAGACCAAAATAACAAAGGTTGACCCTGAAGATGCTGGACGCAGTTTTCAGCGAAACGTCGGAGGAAGGCAATCCAACTCGACCACGGCCCACAAGCCCGGAAAATCTACTTAACATTGTTGATAATGCCGGCCGTGAAAGCCTCAGCACTTATATTCTTACAAACTGTTATTCTTATATCTTCTTCGTGTTAGTTAAGATAAACATTTGCAGAAATTATTTGGGAATATATTAGGCTTTGAGAGGTAGTCAAAAGATCGCTTAAATTCCATTTTCTTTGCTCGGTTAACATATAAAAAAAGAATAACGTTGTTCCATTTGACAGAAGTTAAGTTCTCCAAAACTCACACAAATAACAAGGAATATCTCCGAAATGGTTCACTCTACAAAAAATTTATTTAGGCATAAATTGTCTGGTTTAGCAAGATCTTCATTTTTGGTAGAGGAAGATATTGTCTATCTCTTACGTTTACCAGCTGTGCAAAAGCCATCCAGAGAAAATATGACTACATGGGCTATAGCTAGAGAATTCACGATATACGTTTCATTTGCCATAAAATATCTCAAACGTATGGCGTTTTAATCAAAACCGTTAGAGCCATTTTCAAGAAAACCAAAATTTTCGAAAAAGTTTCCATGTAGAAGATAGTTTACGGTGGAGCAATTTTCTTCAAAATCTCCGTGTCGCATCCTTGAATGACATTAAACTTAAATACGTACTTTGGTTTTTAACCGACTTTTTGTTTTGAGTTATGCTGTACAAAGAATGACACACACACATACACACGCACACACACACACACACACACACACACACACACACACACACACACACGGACCTTTTCCTAATTTTATTTATTCAAGGAGTCTCGAAACACTTCCGCTGAAATCTTGACATCGAAATTTTGGGTGGAATAAAATACTTCCTTTACTTTACTATATGTAGTAGATAAAGTAAAAAGAGGAAAAAGAACATATACATACTACCCGTCTCTCCATTTCCTTTCACCTTCATTTCAAACCAATCTTTCAGGGTCGAAAGTGTTGGCGGTGGACGAGTTAGCGCTGCCGTGTGGGGGATTTGCTTACTGTAACTGCTGTTCTTGAAGGATAGGTGGCCTTGTAGTTGCCAGGGCTGCGCGGGGGGAGGACCGCTGTCGAAACCCATGCGGCTAGCGAGTACTTAGCGAGCCCTAGTGTCGAGATGAAGAATCCGCAGCACATGTTAGGGACCCTTACGTTCTTTCACTGCTCGCTTGGGTTCCCTCACGCCCATAGAGCAGTCTCATTCTATCCCTTCCTCCGAGGAGCCTGACTTCGTACTCACTCTACTTCTAACTCTACCTTCATAGTAAGTGGAGAAGGTATTGTCACCTAAAAACTCGATACCTAGATTTCACTAGAAATACACTTTTCGAGGTCCTCTAAATACTAAAAGAAAACCTTTTTATAAATAGGTCCGTGGGAGTGATTTGGGTGCCTTAGTCACTTAGGGGATTGCCTCTAATCCTAAGGTTCCAGGTTCATTTCTGGTTCAGACCAATGAGTGTGCTTATAAGCAATGTCAGTAAATTAACTGGTGTGTAGTAGAGCTCCTGCGGGACAAATTCTGGCACACTACGGCGCTGTAATCCTGGCACTTGAGCGTCGTTAGCGAACCAAAAATATTGTTAAAATAATGCGAGCACTCGCGCGCGTTTGTGTGTGTGTGTGCTCGTGGACAGCATAAACCAAACCGTAAAGTGAGTTACATACCAAAGTTGGTATTTAAGTTCAGCATCCTCCAAGGATGTAACAGGAAGATTTGCAAGAAAATACAATCCTAAATTAATCTTTAAATAGAAAATGTTTCGAAAGTTTCCATTTTATAAAAAATTACAAACCATTTTTATTAAAATACCACATGTCTTCACATTTTCATTACAAATGAACTCTATAGTTTGAAACAACGTCTGTAAACTTGTTCATTATGAATTACTTTTCCATAACTGGTAAGCCATAACACACAAAACACAACTGTATGAAAATTAAAAAAAAAAGTTCTCAGAAAGTCGCAAGAAAACCAACATGTAAATAAATTATGTGTTTTAAAGAAATCTAGTTTTTTGTATAAAAAGATTTTGTCGGGCGATGCCGTCGCCGAATGGTTAGAGCGTTCACCTACCACCTATGCGGCCCGAGTTCGATCCCAGGGACCCGCAAGTAGTATTCGTAGTGGACGAGGCGGCTGCAGGAGAGTTTTCTCCGTGTTCTCCGGTTTCCCCCGCCACACATTCCACCACTTGCTCCATTTCCTTCATCAATTTTCCCCTGCTTTCTCCCTGCTGACCTACAGGCATCTGACCCTAGGCACTGGCTTGTGAGTCCTAGGGGGTGTAAGTCCTACATAAGGGGAGGATAATCAGATAAGAGGGAGATTTTGTCTATCTCTTACAGTTTACCAGTTATGCAAAAGTCATTCAGAATGAAGAGGACGTTAGTTATTTTTGAGGAAACTTTATCCATATAAAGGAAGGGTAGTTTGGGATGGGGATCTTTTTCAAAAAGTCTTTATGTCACATCCTTGAAACACAATCAACTTAAATACCTCGGGGGTTTTTTTTCAGGACATTTCAGTGTGCCTCAAAACATGTATTTTAGTTGATATCTCGGTATTGAATTTTTCTGTGGAATAAAATACTGTAATATTTACTGAATGTAGTAGAGAAAGTAATAAACAGAAAGATATGTGAATATAAATTATGTTTTTAACATTTGTGTTTGGTGGTTGTTGATATGCACTTGCCGCCACTGAGAGATATGAAAACACATTTGCAGGGCTTGGAGAGCGGAGGGTAATCGCTTTGGCGTTATACGCAGGGTCCTCGTCATACATTCTTGTCCTCTCTGGCACGGAATTCCTCAATCTTCATTATGTCCAGTGTTCTCATAACACAGCCCACCAACTTGACATTCCCTCTCAAGATATGCGGGTGAATAATTCACTGCGTGAGTTTTCGTCGAGAGAAATAATGCTATGATACTCCTTGTGTGTGAATTTACGCATGTTGAAGAAACCCTCTCCGTTTGTTTTAGTCGTTGCGAGCGAATCAAATTCACTGTAACTTATACAGTAAATAAGAGAAGAGCTTTCGACATTTAACCATAGTTAACCAGAACCTTGTAGGAGTTTCCCGCGTCTAGAACATTCTAGAACGTTCTATGGAAAATTCTAGCGGATATATATGCGAGCGTTACTGCGGCGTCACGTCTGATGACGTCTACAATATAACGAATCTGTTGCTAGCAGCTTCAGTGGTGAACTTAAATCCTTTTCTCAGAGTATGCATGGGCTGGTGTGACGATAAATAATACAGTAGAATTCTGATAACTCGACATACCGTGTAACTGGACAGCAATTTTTTTATTTCTTTCCCTACTGGTAACTAGAGGAAGTATTGTATTCCACCCAACAATCCGATGTCGAGATTTCACCGGAAATATGTTTTGAGACCCCCTGAACCCAAAAAAAAAACATTTTTAGAAAAAGGTTCGTGTGTGTGTGTGTTTGTGTGTGTGTGTGCGTGTGTGTGTGCGTGCGTGCGTGTGTGTGTGTGTGTGTGTGTGTGTGTGTAGACAGCATAACTCAAACACGAAAAGTAAGTTAAAAGCCAAAGTTGGTATTTAAGTTTAATGTATTTCAAGATTTTGAAGCAAATAGCCCCACACTAACCTACCCTTTACATGGAAAATTTTTCAAAAATCTTGATTTTCTGAAAAATGGCTCTAACGATCTTGATTAAAATGCCATATGTTTAAGCTATTTTTATGACAAATAAAATGTATATTTTGAATTTTTGAGCTACAGCCTATGTAGTCCTATTTACTCTGGATGACCTTTGAACAACTCGTAAACCGTAAGACATAGACAAGCTCTTACTATGCAAAAAATGTAGATCTTGCTAAAACACACAATTTATGTCTATATGAATTTTCTTATAGAGCGAACCATTTTGGAGACATTCCTTATTATTTGTGTCAGTTTCGGAAAACAAAACGTTAGTGAAATGGAACATCGTTGTTCATTTTTAAATGTTAAGCGTGCAAAGAGAACGGGATCTCAAAGCTTTAAAGGATTTGACTATCGCACAAAACCTACTGTATTCTAATATTCCCCTTGCACCTACAAGGAAATAAGCAATAAGATACTTTGTGCAAATGTTTATCTCAACTAACATGAAGAAGATATAGGAATAAGAATTTGTAAGAATGGTTAGTACAAGAGTAGAGAAAGTCATATGAGTGCAACACATCAGACCTTCTCATGTCTTGGACTTGTTGAAGTGTTACATCATTGTCAACTAATGCATATTCCTTGCAATAAAATGTAACCGGTCTTTATTTTTGTAGTCAATTTAAATCATTCTCAGCTAAAAGTTAAGGACTTAATCGCATCTTCTTTTATAAGTTCTGCGCGCTCAAATTGAAGTACAAGGTCCTTGTAAATCCTTTCTAATCTTACAGTAAGAATTATTAAAATCTGTTCACTGGTTTTCAAGATTAGCATACATACACAAACATACACACAAATGTCCTCTGTATAGCATATTTATTTCCCCAACAGTGTTAGTAATTCTCCATTCAACCATTTACTGACTTATTAATTTCCAGTTATTTTTGTATTGCGTGAATGTTTAGACTCCTGGATGTAAATATGATATTGTATTGCAGCGGATGAAAAATGAGCTTATAGACTTTCTTTGGAACTCACATATTACAAATATGGTTCAGAAACTGTGATACAGAGGGCGACGCCGTGGCCGTGCGCTTAGACCGTTACTATACCACCTAAGCGACCTGGGTTCGATCCAAAGGAGCCGAATGTGGTATTCATGGTGGGTGAAGCGGAGTCAGGAGGGGTTTTCTCCGGCTTATCTGGTTTCCCCCGCTACTCATTCCACCAATTGCTCCATCATCACCTTTCCAGTCATCTATTTCACATCATCCTCCTCCTCATCAGGTAAAGAAAGAATTCTGAAATAGAATGTATGAGATCAAATAATATTATTATAATATTAATAATAATATTATCAACATTATCATTATTATTATTATTATTATTATTATTATTATTATTATTATTATTATTATTATTATTATTATTATTATTATTATTATTATTATTATTATTATTATTATTATTATTATTATTATTATTATTATTATTATTATTATTATTATTATTATTATTATTATTATCGCGTCCTTGTCAGCACCTTGAATATCTTACTTGAATTCACGCTCCTCGCTTGATTGTGTATATTCAAATAAATTTTACAACATACGGGTGAAAGTAACCCTCAACAGCTGCTCCGAAATTCAAGTTGTCCTAAAGGTTGTTAGGGCCAAACTATACGGTCCTGACCTCTTGAACCCACAAGCGTGTATTACGCAGTAGGTACCAGGCATTATGCAGTGTTGTATTGAAGCACACGCCCAACCCCTGTAAGCGCAGCAGGAACCCTTGAAAAGGGAGGTGGTATGACCGGATGTCCCATAGCGGAATTTCGGATGATCAGTTTTAAAGGCTGCAGGACCTCATCTATATTTTGTGGGGTGGGGGTAACTCTGCCAATTTAGATATTACATGTATTGTTCATATTCATCTCCCAAAGGCCTTTGAAAGCTTTTATTTCAAAGGGCACTATCCACTGACACTCTATGGTTGGACAGCATCATTTCCTCTTTATTTTAGGTAATAAGTAATTTTGTCAGACCGATAAGGCTGATTCACAACCACCAGTAACGGCAACGATAATCAGAACGTGAAAGTTGACATATCATAAAATTATTTTTATTTGTTTATTTATTTATTTATTTATTTTTTTTTTTTTATTTATTTATTTATTTATTTATTTATTTATTTATTTATTTATTTATTTATTTATTTATTTATTTATTTATTTATTTATTTATTTATTTATTTATTTATTTATTTATTTATTTATTTATTTATTTATTTATTTATTTATTTATTTATTTATTTATTTATTTGTTTGTTTGTTTGTTTGTTTATTTATTTATTTATTTAGTTATTTATTTATTTATTTAGTTATTTAGTTATTTATTTATTTATTTATTTATTTATTTATTTATTTATTTATTTATTTATTTATTTATTTATTTATTTATTAATTTATTATTTTTAGTAATGAGATTAATATTGAAAGCTAATCTTTTAACAAACCTATTGTTTAAAGATGAACGCAAATCTGAAATGTTTTATATTATTAAATTGCATTTTAATGAAACATGGTAAGCCTGCACTTAAAATGCATAATTCAGAATCTCATTTAAATATTTGGTTCATATCAGACCCTGTGCACGCATTTCTTATATATGCTTATGGTGTGATAAATATTTCAAAAGCTTCATTTTACAGCTTAATGCAGATCAGTTGTATTAATATCGGCACGTTGGCATCGTTACTTGCAATGCCTGTTAACAGAACACGAGGTTTATAGATTAGCTTCCAGGATAATTTTATCAGACATAACTACTAGTCTTTTTATGGTTCGCCATTGATTGGACGTATTTCCTGAGCACTGAATGGAAGTCTTTGTAGCCGTAATGTTAATGGTTTATCCTCTGTAATTTTGCATTGGAGAAGTCTTTCATTTTCGTAAAAATTACCTCAGATATTAGTGCTCGAAATTCAACTTCATTTAGCAATTTGCTTAGCTTCTGTTACTGCTAGCTAATGTACAGAATTGGGTACCATGCCACTCCCATGCCTACTGGCATTGCGGTCAAATTATCAATTTGATATATTAACTTGTTCTGGTCAATAGTAATTTTTGCGATATTGAACAGTGGAGCCCAAGACCAGAACATCTTCTGCTAAATAACTAGAATTTTGCAGGGCTAACATCAGTGAGTGAGTGAAATGAGTGAGTGAGGAATGAGTGAAGTGAGTGAGTGAATGAGTGAGTGGTGCTTAAGGGCCCGTCGACAGCTACGTCATTTGGGCCCCGATATCATCAATACTTTAATATTTTCGATATTCGGTGGCATCGAGTCTTAATGCCGGGATTATGATGACCCTTACTTAAGTAACTTCCGTGACGGAATGTAGCGTGAAGTAAGAAATGTCACTAGACCAGAAAGTCTATCAGGATCCACTTAACGTAATGGGATTGACTCTGATTGGTTATTATTATACTCGGCTGCCATGAAGCAACTCTCTTTTACTTTCTCCACTGGTAAGTAGGGGAAGTATTGTATTCCACCCTAAAATTCGAAGTCCAGATTTTACCGGAAATATATGTTTTGAGACCCCTGAAAAGAAAAAAAGCGTTTTTAGAAAAATGTCTGTATGTCTGCGGGCAGCATAACTCAAAAACGAAAAGTTGGTTAAAAACCAAAGTTGGTATTTAAATTTATTGTTATTCAAGGATGCGACATCAAGATTTTGAAGAAAATAGCCCCACCCTAAACTACCCTTTACATGAAAACTTTTTCGAAAATTTTGATTTTCTTGAAAATGGCTCTAGCAATTTTGATTAAAATGTCATAACTTTGAGATATTTTTATGACAAATGAAATGTATATCTTGAATTTTCTGGCTATAGCCCCTGTAGTTGTATTTACCCTGGATGACTTTTGCATAACTGGTAAACTGTTAGAGATAGACAAAATCATACTGTACAAAAAATGTAGATCTTGCTAAAATACATAATTTATGTCTCAATAAATTTTCTTGTAGGGTGAACTATTTCGGAGATATTCCTTGTTATGTGTGTGAGTTTCGGAAAACAGAACTTTAGCGAAATGCAACAACGTTGTTAATCGTGCAAAGAAAACGCAATATCAAAGTCAAAAATATTTTACTGTCGCACTAACCCTGCTGTATTCTAATATTCCCCTTGCACCTACAAGGAAATAAGCAATAAGATAATTTGTACGAATGTTTATCTTAGTAATATTGAGATATAGGAATAAGAGTTTGTTAGAATGGTTAGTACAAGAGTAGAGAAAGTCATGTGAGTGCAACACATCAGATTTTTAAACGGAGAATACATTATGGAGTTGCACATAACCTTATTTTGGAGCAAGACAACAAAAAGTCTCGTCGATTGGTCCAAATTTGTCACGTTACATCCAAACTTGACCACAGAACCATAGCTGGACCACAACTTTCTATTGAATTTGTTTTTTGAGAGCTTTTTGGTCCATATTTTGTCGAAAATTTAAGTTGGAAAGGGCGTTTAAGGTTAGCACACTTGGTAGAGCTTTAAAATTATGGAAATGTAAAAAATTTCACTGCCAACCGATGACTCAAAGTTTGGGGAATATTTATATACATAAACCTAAAAATCATCAATTTGATAATTTTTCGGTCACTTTTGATTATCAGGATTCCTTGAAGTTCTCCATAATCCTATTATAACTCTCGATTGGACTGCCACGCTACATAGTGCAGTGTTAACTAGTGGATGAGTTTGCAGTGTGCATCCCTAAAAACATTATCGTTGTTTGCGGTGCAGCAAAATATCGAATTCTTGTCAATTGTGAACAGGCCAAGAGTAGATGTCCCCAGGTGTTGACTTCTCTATTTGTTCAGTGTGGCTCATTAATGCAGCTGAGCTGGGGGACGTTCATTTGATAGTTATAGTGATTGATAGATGAGAGGCAGCACAACCGAGTCTCAATCTAAATTGCATGCATATAAAGCGGCACGGAGGGAAAGGGTTGGAATTGGAGGGGTGATTTTGCATGTGTTTTGAGGGCTTCGTTCCCAGCCCTCCCCGAGGGCTGCTTGCTCGCCCTTCTCCGTGTGGACAGAGGTCATGTTATCCGCATCAGAATCTCTGAGATTGCCTCTGCTTCAACGGGCCAGATGGAAAATAGCTGATTGCTGATTCCAGCTGGCACAGATTTCATCCTGGCCCCTGCCATTTGTGTTCCAAACGCAGTGGCGTGCTTTGTATACACAGATACCGCATCTGCAGATACCCATCTGAGTCTTCAGCTGCCACCTCAGATATGCGTATCATAATCATAAAAAATTATCTGCACCCACATTACTTGTAGAGTGGAAATGCTAATGGAGCTGTGCCAAAATTGTAGATATTCAGTAATAATTGTTTAAACTGAGATCCAAAGAGATAGTTTATTTGAAAAAAAAATATTTATAAGTAACGTATGCTTTACTTTACATAAGCATGGCATTGTTTTATTACTTTATCTAAGTAGAGAAAATATTGTATTCCACCCAAAAATTCACCGGAAATGTATATTTTGAGGCCCCCTGAATGCAAAAAGACCACTTTTACAAAAAGGCCCGTATGTATGTGTGTGTGTGTGTGTGTGTGTGTGTGTGTGTGTGTGTGTGTGTGTCTTTCTGTCTGAGCGGCTGTCTGTGTGTCTGTGGACAGCATAACTCAAAAACGAAAAGTCGGTTAAAAACCAAAGTTGGTACTTAAGTTAAGTATCTTTCAAGGATGCGACAGGGAGATTTTGATGAAAATTCCTCCACCCTAAACTACCCTTTAAACGGAAAATTCTTTGAAAATGTTGATTATCTTGAGAATTTCTGTAATGATTTTGATTAAAATGACATGTTTAACATATTTTTATGACAGAAAAAATGCATATCTTGAATTTTCTGGCTGTAGCCCATAAAGTCCTGTTTACTCTGTATGACTTTTCCATAACTGGTAAACCGAAGAGATAGACCAAATCTTACTATACGAAAATTTAGATCTTGCTAACACACACAATTTGTCTGAATACTTTTTTTTGTAGAGTGAATCATTTCGGAGTGAACCTTGCTATTTGTGTGAGTTTTGGAGAACTTACTTTTTTTTTAACATTAACGTCCTACAACTTTGTGTCATATCGGACGAATGAATGAAATGAAATGGGTGAAATGATACTCAAATGAGCCCGAGGTCCATGGATCTTTAAGTTACTAGACATTCGTCTTTTCAAGGTAGGGAAAACCTCGGGAAAAAACCTTACCCGGATAACTTACCCTAAGTGAAATTCGAACTCGCGACCTCTTGAACATGAGGCAGGCACGCTAACCATCACGCTACCGAGGCGGGAGGAGAACTTACACTTCTGACAAATGGAACATTGTTATTCATCTTTTTATATGTTAATCCTGCAAAGAAAACGGAATTTTAAAGCTTTGAAAGATTTGACTATCGCTCAAAGCCTACTGTGTTCCCATATTCCCGTTGTACCTAGAAGGAAATCAGCAATAAGATAATTTCCGAAAATGTTTATCTCAACTAACACGAACATAAGAGTTTGTAAGAATGGTTGGTACAAGATTAAAGAAAGTTATGTGAGTGCAATACATTAAATTTTTGATCAGGTACGTTGTGTTCATTCATCTTTTGTAAGATAATAGTATAAACTCATTTGTTGAAACTGCTCACAATGTTAATTACTTCCGCTTGGTACACCATATTGTACTGTTCTTAATAACCATTTCACCACTCCTGGACTGCACCAAATCATTTCATTCAGCTTATGATTTTCACGATTTATGTTACGTTTAATTTGTCACTTATTTGTTTAATGAGCTAAAATCTCTTATATTCACTTCTCAATTACTTCTGTTTTCTTGTTACATTATTGCTTAGCTGATGAATATTTTCTTGTTATATTATAACTCCATATACTATGTAGCTTCAAGGTATCATGATTAGACCTAGCTATTTAACCGACAATAAATAAAGCAATAAAAGTCTGATATGCGAAAATATAGCAATAACTTCGAATAATCACAACAAAGAAAGAAACAGTCTCAGTACTTAGTAGGTAAGTGACTTCTGGATATTAAAACTAGGCAAAAGTAAAATAAAGCCAGTTGAAGTTAAGTTTTTAAGAAGAGTTAAAGAATGCACCAGACTGATTTAATAAGAAATTAAAGAATTTGAACGAAATTGCCGTATATCAATTACTAGAGAAAATTGAAGAAAATACACAAATTTGGAAAGAAAATGAGTGAAGAAAGATTAAGAAAATATAATCCTCGTCGAAGAAAAGTTCTAGGGTGTAGATGGGAGTAGAGGTAGAGTAGAGGTAGAGGTAGAGCAGAGACAGAGGGGATTCCACACTGAACCAACTGTTGTGGCTATTGTATGCCATGTTGAAAATCGGACGAGTAGCGCGAACCATTGTGAGGGTCCCTAACATGTGGTGGAGATTCTTCATCTCCACACCAGTATTCACAAAGCAGCCACCAGTCCAATGGGTGTCGACGCGGTTCACCCCAGCTGGCTACAACGTCATGTATCCGTCGAGAACAGGAAAGTCCTCACACAGCAGCGCCAACTCGCCCATCGCCAACAACTCCAACTCTGCAAAACCAGATTGAAATGAAAGTGAAATGAAATGGAGAAACAGGAAATTCGAGGGATGTAATTATCATTCCCAGGATTTGTCTGATGACCCGGAATAACCCATGGGTCAGAGAGTTTGGCTGTGGGAATCGAACCACGAGCTCCCAAATGGATGCCTCGTATGGCATGCGAAGACGGAACAGTCAGAAATTCCTAACCCTGAACGAAGAAGAGAATTTAAAAATGTCAACCGTGCAAGATAGACCAGACAACCAGAATAGAATAAGGTTTTCCAAGTGATCTCTACTGCATACATTATTTCCGCTTTGCTTTCAAAATTTTCTAATTATATTTGTCATTCTATAAGCAATTTATGTACACAGTTGTGATTGGAGAAAATTCTAGTCAGAAAACTAAAATATTTTCTTAAGAAATCCACAAATGAATTGAAGAAATTCTATCCGCTTAATGCTATTACAGCCCGTTCGGAAGGATGATTAAACTTTTATAACGAAATCGCTTTCCATCTACCGTACTATTTTTGTTCCCCTGCTTTCAATTTCTTCTTTACCCCTAGCAAATTGGAATGTCTGTCATCCAAGACTGTGAATATTTCATCACTCCTAAATATAAGTACGATGGAGTGAATTAATGTAAAAGGAAGAGAAACCCCAGCAAATGCGACCTGGAAACATGGGGCAGAGACTAGTGTCGAATCAATATTAAACATAAATGCTATAGCAATTTGAAAAGAAAATGGGAGATGAATAAAGAATGAGAAACAGACATATAGTACAATTCAATGGAGCGAAGGAGCGTCTATGACCTCAGCAAAAACTTTCTAATGATAACTACTTTATCAATGCTATCGTATTATAAAAACTCTCAATGTTTATCCATCATTCGCTTTTCAATTTTTGCCTTCTCTACAATGTATAGTAAGCAGAGGAGGTATTTTATTCCACCCAAAAAGTTTCTATATCTGAAAAAAAGTATATGTTCGTCTGAATCCCCATGCATAATTCAGAAATTAAAAAAAATGATGTATTGCACTCACATGAATTTCTCTACTCTTGCAGTAACCATTCTCACCAACTTTTATTCCTATATCTTCTTCGTGTTAGTTGAGATAAACAATTGCAGAAATTATCTTATTGGTTATTTCCTTGTAGGTGCAAGGGGAATATGGGAATACAGTAGGCTTTGAGCAATAGTCAAATCTTTTAAAGATTCCAAAATTCCATTGCCTTTGCACACTTAACATAAAAAATCTGATGTGTTGCACTCACATGACTTTCTCTACTCTTGTACTAACCATTCTTACAAACTCTTATTCCTATATCTTCTTCGTGTTAGTTGAGATAAGCATTTGTACAAATTATCTTATTGCTTATTTCCTTGTAGATGCAAGGGGATTATTAGAATACTGTCACCGCGCCCGCCGCATCTAATTGCCGACAACAGCAGTGTCACCCATCGCATTATTGTCGGCACTACCGCAAAGGAGCCGAAGGAAAGAGACAGAGAATGGCCGCATTGTTGGGGCGCTTGCTTTGCATTTCACCGCAATAACTGAACTTTCCAGAATAGTGCCTGGGAGATATAAATAGCGGTAAAGTGCGACAGAGAGTCAGTCAGTCAGACGTATGTGAAGCGTTGAGTAGTCGTGCCGACGGAAGGGTCAGACGTATGTGAAGCGTTGAGTAGTCGTGCCGACGGAAAGAAGAGACGTATGCGAAGCGTTGAGGAGTCGTGCTGACGGAGAAGGGACAGTTTTGTGACGAATTTGGAGCCGTGCTGTGAGTGAATCGGAAAAGACTTTCTTGCTGTTGCAACGAGTGTAAAAAGTTACTGTTTACGTAAATAAAAGTGTATCTTTATCCCGACAACATCTGTCTTCTTTACTTTTTACATCCACCAAAGTCACAATACAGTAGGCTTTGTGCGATAGTCAAATCTTTTAATGCTTTGAGATCCCGCTCTCTTTGGACGCTTAACATATAAAAAACTGAACAACGATGCCATTTTACGAAAGTTTCAAGTTTTCCGAAACTGACGCAAACAAGGAATGCCTCCAAAATGGTTCACTCTACAAACAAATTTATTAAGAGATAAATTGTGTGCTTTACTGAGATCTACATTTTTTGTGTATTAAGAATTTGTCTATCTCTTACGGTTTACGAGTTATTCAAAAGTCATCCAGAGTAAACGGGACTACGTAGGCTATAGCCAGAAAATTCAAAATATATATTTCATTTGTCATAAAAGTATCTTAAATATGGCATTTCAACCAAAATAGAGCCATTTTCAAGAAAATCAAAATTTCCATGTGAACGGTATTTTAGGGTGGGGCTATTTTCTTCAAAATTTCGTGTCGCATCCTTGAAACACATTAAACTTAAATATCAACTTTGGTTTTTAACCCACTTATCGTTTTTGAGTCATGCTGTCCACAGAAACACTGACATACACACACGGACCTTTTTCTAAAAATGCTTTGTTTTTCTTCAGGGACCCTCGAAACATATATTTCCGGTGAAACCTTGACATCGTGTTTTTGGGTGTAATACAACACTTTCTCTACTTTTCTATACGTAGTAGAGAAAGTAAACAGGTTTTGTACTTGGAGAAACAAAAGGCGGGTTAGTTTGCGGTTTTCTTACAGGCACACATTGGAGAAAATTATGTTGTGGCAGTAATGACGTCATTGCTGCTTTGTTGCCATTACATCATTCATTGTTTGGCACTGGTACCAGAAATAGGGTAATTTCGTATGATTTATACCGTTATAATCAGCCATTTTAATACCAGAAGTGAGTAAATGTGTATTTTGAATATTCTTCGATTTTCTCTGTTCATTGATAACGACTTTTGCGTAAACTAGCAAACCTTAAGAAATAGACATTTTACTATAACATAAGTGTAAATTTCGTTAAAACATAATTTATCCCATATGCATTCTTATGGAGTACTGTCACAAAATATGTCTACTTATTTGTTTGAATTTTGCAATATATGGACTTTTCTCAAATGCTGTCCTGAACGTGCAAAGCAAATGGAATTTCAAAGACATGGTGACCAGCTCTTAAAAGATTTGGCTACCCCTTAAGCCTACTGTATTCTATTCCCATTGCACCTATTAGGAAATATGTAATAAAACTATTTCTATAAAAGTGTATCTTGATTCAGGTGAGTGCAACGCATATCATAATAAGGATTTATGAGCAGGTTATCTTACGTTTTCTGTTGTACACGCCACACACACGCACGCGCACACACAAACATACACACAATCATTCATCATAGTTCTGTTCCCCTGTTTCTGTTTAAACTCGTCAAGAAAGCCTACATTAGCACTTGCAAAATGCTCTAACTTGTTTTTCTGACCTGAAAGTTGACGAATGAGAAATGATTTCAGCGCCTTTGTTTCCATTTCCGTGGCTGTAATTTTCTATCTCACAAAAAACGGCTAAAAGAGGGTGAAAGAGAGAGTGAGAGGTATAAGGAAAACTCAGCGCGTTTTCCAAGAGAGAAACATTATTCACAGAATTGGTCTCCATCATGTAGAGTCACGCAAAACTGCAGTAAACTTACCGGGGTACACACGGTGAGCACAGGAAAAAAAGAAATGGTGTCAGGAGTGGGACGGAAAACATATAGAGTTTATTAATGTTCTAGCTTTAAGGATATTACTTCCTCCAACTGACTGGAAGAATGATTCCAGGTACAGGTAATGCACCATCTGGTAAATGGATTGTTAGCCGAAAGCAGACAATTTATGTGCACATAGTATAGCAGCTGAAATACGGAAGGCGGTTATAACTAGAGCTCGGCGTTCGCCCATTTGCCCACTTGCCTGTTTAGTTCTTTTGGTCAGAAAAGTAAGCTTTGTTATGTTTCCTGTTTATTGAAGTAAAATACAGTGTTAGGGGCATGAGTATGTGTGTTTCGCGTGATGGTAGATTAAAAATGGCGAATAAAGGGAACAATAACAAATGCATATATGGTGAGAGGTAAAGGAAATAATTGAACACATTATTTGTACAGCCTGGCAACAAAGTTGGCCTGAAGAAGAGAATGCTTCGTTTATTAATGCGACTTCGGCTCTTTCGCTTGCACTACGAACGTGAAAGTCCAAAATAGGTCGGCTAGAGAAAGCTGGTTTCGTCACGTCTGTGTCTGTTATAAGCTACTGCAAGTAACTAGGCGAGGGGTAGTATTCTTTCAAGCTTTCCTAGCATTATTTACCAGACCTTTTACTATCAACATTCCTGCCAAGCGTATGACTAAGAATTTATTTCAATAAAGACGTGGAAAATAATTAACACGAGACAAATAAGCCCAGCTACTTTTTACGTCACTTTATTTCCCTTCTCAATCTGCATTACAAAGCACAGGTACTCTGAATCAAAAAAAGAAGATAAAGGACATTATGTATCTGCTTTTGTGTGTGTGCATGTGTGTGTGTGTGTGTGTGTGTGTGTGTGTGTGTGTGTGTGTGTGTGTGTGAGCAACATAACTCAAAAACGTAAGTTGATATTTGAGTTTAGTATCTTCCAAGGATGCGACACGAAGATTTTCATGAAAATCCTCACCCCGGATTATCCTTTACATGGAACATATTTGGACACTCGAAGAGGCTATGGGGGAAAGAAATCTTGTTCCTATAAGAAGATGCACCAGGCGGTGCCCTATTGACTGCCCCACGCTCACAAAAATTATATTGCTAAAGGAATCAGACGATCTGTGTTCAAAGCCATTGAGAACTTGTGTTCCACTTTTCTTCTTCTTCTTCTTCTTCTTCTTCTTCTTCTTCTTCTTCTTCTTCTTCCTGTTCCTCTTCCTTTTCTTTCTCCAACCCCTCTCGTATGCAGGACTACCACTTGCAGGACTTAAGCTGACCTACAAGTCAGTGTTGGGGTCAGATGCCTCTTGAGGACCCTGGATCAGAGAGAGTAGTCAAAACGGATGATCGGCTCGAAGCTTAGTATAAGAGTCCCGCGAAACACGGGCTATAACATAATTTGGTTGAATAATAAAGAAAGCAATTATTTCACAATGCCCTGACCTTGCTGTGATTCACGCAGGGTGCATGTGATAGTTGCACTCATATGACTTTCTCTACTCTTGTACAGACTATTCGTACAAACACCTATTTCTCTATCTACTTCATGGTCATCGGGACAAACATTTACAGAAATTATCTTATTGCTAATTTTCTTGTAAGTGCAAGGGGAATGTGGGAATACAGTAGACTTTAAGCGGTAATCAAAGCTTTTCACAGCTAGTAGCTTGTAATTCCCTTCTCTTTGTATGGCCAAGACAAAAGCATACATATTGTACAATCCAAACAAATAACAAGGAATGTATCAGAGACGGTTCACTCCATTTGAAATGTATTTGACATAAATTGTGCTTTAACGAGATCCACCTTTAGTTTGTGGTAAGACTTTTCTATCTCTAAAGGTTTACCAGCTATGCAAAAGTCATCCAGAATGCAGGCGCTTCTGAGGAATTTCCAGAAAATCAAGATACGCATTTCATTTGTCATTTTAATCAAAACTGTTGGAGCCATATTTGAGAAAATATAGGGGATTTTTTTGAAAATCTTTTGTTCCACCCTTGAAAAATGCTTAACTTCTACTAAGTTTGGTATTTAACTTCTTGTTATTGACTTACGCTGTTCACAGCTAGGCACGCACAGGGACCTTTTCCTAAAAATCCATTTTTAGATTTAGGAAATCCTAAAACATGAATTTTCGGTGAAATCTCGATATAAAATGTTTGGGTGTAATTCAGTACTTTTCGAACTTACCATGCATAGTGGAGAAAATAATCTATATGCTATGACTTCAGTGTGATTCATATCAATGTGGTCGTATAGATGTAGGCAAATGACCAATGTAATTACGGCAGACACAAAATGTAATGACGGCTGATACCTGATCACTAATATTCTCTTTCCTGTTGTGCAAATACATTTTGTGGGCGTCAATTATATCTGTATCGCTGGATTTACAGTTCGTTTTAACTATACAACACCGCAAGGTGTGGAAAGCCTGTGATTGGATTTAGTGTTGACACACTCCTCCTAACACCCGCCATTAAACTTTGTGTCATCCATAATTCCTTGACTGGATGATCTACCTGTTCTTTTGGCACCTTTCCTGGGAAATGCAGTGACATCAAACAAAAGTTTTGGGTTTTGTGTTCTTTACCAACATAGAGAAATGGCCAAATTATAATGTAACGCGGCAGCGGCAACAGTAAAGGCTCGGGGCCGGGCTGCTTCATAGCACGGCGGTGCGTGCAACGAAGGCGAGCCTGCCTCCCGCGACTGTTGTGAGCACGTGACAACCATCAAAGCGGCAGAACCAAAAGGAGTTTTCGAGATTATTCGAGAAGTGTCCGGCGGCAGGTGTGTCTGCAGAAATTCACTATATAAGGAGGCGAAGCAATGACTAGAGTAGTATGTTACAGATAGGAATAAGTCAGTTTTAGTGTGTGTGTGTGTGTGTGTGTGTGTGTGTGTGTGTGTGTGTGTGTGTGTGTGTGTGTGTGTCAGCTGCATGTGTACAGTCGCTTCGAAAGGACGTAGCGAAGCAGTTAACGAGTGTTGAGCTATTGTACCATCAGATTCAGGTTGTTTGAGAGACAGAGGAGGTGAGGAAAGACGAAAGACGTGAGTCAAGGTTACCAAAAGAAAACAGTTGTGAATTATACAATCACGAAGGACTGAGAATTGTGTTAACGCCAGTAAAAAGAACTATGGATTTGTGCAAAAGTTTTAGAGGGGAATAAAGTGAGAAAAAAGTAATTTGATTGGACTTTTGTCACGCTGGTGTCAGAAGTGGGATCTGTCAAATTGTCAATTGCCACGATATCAATATTTTCCACTGGTAAGGAGAACACAGTCAACAAGTTGTACTTTAATGTGCTTCCTGGTCGCTGCGCAAGTGAAGTTGAATGACCAGTACGGCGACGATTTACTAAAACTATAGTGGATGAGGGCATTAAGCCTTATCAGACAGACATGTCAGCCATTGAAAGGTGATCTCTGCTAGGGATATATGTTCCAACTGGTCGACTATCAGGAATCTTAATGCGATTCGCGGAGTGGGACAAACTTTGTCATTAGTGTCGTGGACAAAATGGCCCAGGGGATATTGCCTTCCCTCATGACGCTTGTTGATGTGGTAGGGGAAGCCAAGCTAATGGCCTTCTTGAGTGAGGAATTGCCAACTCTTGATGCATTAGGTTTCCTCAAGTGTAGTTTATTATTACAGTTGTTGTTGTTGCCGATTTGTTATTTTCCGATAAGTATTATAACTCGCAGTTACAAGTACGCAGGTGTTAGCATCTGTGGGCCGCATTAGCGAGGTCGTGGATTCTATTGCTGTGGCCGGTCTTCCTGACTCATGGTTTTTTCAGGGTTTCCCCGAGTTGCTAGCTGAATTTTCTCTCTCCCCAGTTGCCTCTCGCTCCACAGACCGCAGTGTGGTTGAGTGGTTAGACCATTGGTCTCTCACCAAGAAGGTTCGATCCCAGGCGACAGTGGTAGTGGACAAAGCGGCGCAGGGGCGGGTTTCCTCCGGGTTTTCCAGTATCTCCCGCAATCTCATTCCATCGGTGCTCCATGCTCCTTCCATGTATCATCAGTGTCACCGCCTGCGGTGCCGTATGTACTAAAAGCGGGCATTAAACATTACCAACAAAAGCCAGGTGTAGTGATGAAGAGACATCGATGTTTCGGGAGTGTCCATCTCTCCCATCATCAAGATGATGAATGACTGCACTACACCTGGCTCGAAGCCCGAGAACGTCTTGAAAATCTCCCCCATTTCAACCCCAGTCTCACTATATCCTTCATCCAGTTGGTACTTTTAGGATTACTACACACACACACACACACACACACACACACACACACACACACACACACACACACACACACACACACACACACACACACACACACAACACACACACACACAAGGACCTTTTTCTAAAAATGTTTTCTTTGGATTCAGGGGGTCTCAAAACATTTATCCCCGGTGTAATCTCGACATCAAATTTATTGGATGGAATACAATTCTTCCCTACTTACCAGTAGAGAAAGTAAAAATGTAGATTTTGTTAAAATACACAATTTATGTGTAAATAAATTTTTGTAGAGTGACCCATTTTGGAGATATGCCTTGTTATTTTTGTTAGTTTTGGAGAACCTACTTCTGTCATATGGAATATCGTTATTCAATTGTTTATATG
This sequence comes from Tenodera sinensis, assembly GCA_030765045.1. Classification (NCBI taxonomy): domain Eukaryota; kingdom Metazoa; phylum Arthropoda; class Insecta; order Mantodea; family Mantidae; genus Tenodera; species Tenodera sinensis. The sequence goes on from CM060974.1 coordinate 38,404,689, forward strand.
TTAAGCGTGCAAAGAGAATTTGAAAGCTTTAAAAGATTTGACTATCGCTCAAAGCCTACTGTATTTCCACATGCCCCTTGCACCTACAAGGAAATAAGCAATAAGATAATTTGTACAAATGTTTATCTTAACTAACACGAAGAAGATATAGGAATAAGAGTTTGTAAGAATGGTTAGTACAAGAGTAGAGAAAGTCTTGTGAGTGCAGCACACCAGATTTTTACATATACATCTTCCCCTAAGCTTCTACTTATTGACGTGTATAACGGTTGTAGTTGTAAAATCGTCATAAGCAGGGTATTTAGTTAGTTTCTATACGAAACCATAGATATGACCTGCTAATGTTTCTGGTATAATGTTGCATAATCCTGTAAGCGAATATGAATTATCAAGCGCCACCTTGAGGTGTCTTGTCTTCAGGAGTATTGATTTGAACTCTAATGCAGTTTGTAGAAGGTACATAATGCAACAATGTTTACATTGACTCAGGTGCATGTGAAGTACGGCTTCCCTGTTCAATCTTGTAGGTATACAGCGAAGATGACGGGCAAACGTTGCATGTTCTACTGCGTTTTCGTCTATTCATTATTCCACACACTTTGATGCAGTGCAGCACGGATTTTTGATATTCCATTTGATCAAATAAGGTAAAATATTCCACACATCAATCTTATATTCCCCGCACTTCAACTTAAGTCTGCTTTAACCTTATGAAAAGCTTATGTGTTGCATAACACGTGACTACCTCTGCTCATTCTTGCATGAAGTATTCCTACAAATGTTTATTCTTCTGATTCTTATTTACCCACTAACGCCCAGCGGTCTATTTATAGTATATGTTTTGAGAACCCCTAAATCCAAAAAATTACAAAAAAGCTCTGTGTGTGTGTGTGTGTGTGTGTGTGTGTGTGTGTGTGTGTGTGTGTGTGTGTGTGTGTGTGCGCGCGCGCGCGCGCTTGTGTGTCTGTAGACAGCATAACTAGAAAACCAAAAGTAGGTTAAAAACCAAAGTTGGTATTTAAGTTTAATGTCTTTCAAGGATACGACACGAAGATTTTGAAGAAAACAGCTCCACCCTAAACTACCTTTTACATAGAAAATTCTTCGAAAAGTTTTATTTTCTAAAAAATGGCTCTAACGATTTTGATTAAAATGTCATGTTTGAGATATTTTTATGACAAATGAAATGCATATCTTGAATTTTCTGGCTATAGCCCCTGTAGTCATATTTACTCAGGGCGACTTTTGCATAACTGGTAAACCGTTAGAGATAGACCAAATCATACTATACAAAAAATGTAGATCTTGCTAAAATACGCAATTTATGGCCAAATACCCATTTCGGAGATACTCCTTAAAGCTTTCGTGAAACGGAACATCGCTGTTCATTTTTTTAAATGTTAAATCTGCAAAGAGAACAGAATCTAAAAGCTTTAAAAGATTTGACTATTGCAAAAAGTCTACTGTATTCTAATATTCCCCTTGCATCTACAAGGAAATAAACAATAAAGTAACACATCATTTATATAGTTTACATGAATGCTCAACAGTTATTTTGAGCACGTATGTCCTCCTTGATGCTATTTGATTATATGAACACAACATTGTATCTTAAAAACTGGAATATTGCATAGTTTATTAATTTACAATAATAAGCTGCAATTTACTGCAGTGCATATTATTGTTTATTTTTCCTTGTTACGTTTCCCTTTCCACTTGCTGTAATACAATAAACTGTTTATAAATGTTCGTATTATTGCATCACACAAGGAACGTGCCGGTGTAAGCAATTCTAATGCTGAAAATATGATCCTAAAGTCAAGTGATCTATTTATAGACCACTGGGCATAAGTGTTGTCTCACGTCAGCACATGGAAACTCTTACTTGACGCAACGCTAGCAAGAGTTTTACTCCCGTAACAGTAGCCAAGCATCTGCCACATGTGTAATTCGTCTTCTACAGTTCTTGTGTTTGCAACAGAGTGAACTAGAGTTCAAAATTATTCTATATTGTGTTCTTTGAAGCCACGATAACATGTAAGCACATGGATCCCGAAAGTGCATATGTCTTATAGATGTTGTTTTGGGGGATAAGTTTGCAAAAAAATGCAAACCATATAGTGCAAGTCCGTCGGTTGTTTCTTTTTGCTTTTTATTATTTTTATTACATTCAGAGATATGACGTGTAACAATTATAACATCATATTCAAAGGAATTTTGCTGGTTGCTATAAATGACGATAACTTTTCCAATGAAATTCATGATGTTTGTAACACAATTGATGTGATTCTTCCTCCTGATCCATACTGTCTAATGAAGATGAAGCACTACAGGTATATTAAATGTGAATGAATGTTTCCGGCCAAGGTGAAACATTCACTGCCTCTGAAAAGAGTGACCTGCAGGAAGCGAATGATTCTATGTTTAAAAAATCAACCAACAAATAGAAAACTTTGAGACCGACCAACACAACACAAAAAATATGATGTGTTGAGCTCACATGACTTTCTCTACTCTTTTACTAACCATTCTTACAAACTCTTATTCCTGTATCTTCGTGTTAGTTGAGATAAACATTTGTACAAATTATCTTATTGCTTATTTCCTTGTAGGTGCAAGGGGAATATTAGAATACAGTAGCCTTTGAGCGATGGCGAAATGTTTTAACGCTTTGAGATTCCGCTCTCTTTGCATACTTAACATGCAAAACAAATGAACAACGATGTTCCATTTCACGAAAGTTTTAAGTTTTCCGAAACCCACACACATAACAAGGAATATCTCCGAAATGGTTCACCCTACAAGAAAATTATTTGGAAATAAAGTGTGTATTTTAGCAAGATGTACATTTTTTGCATAGTATGATTTGGTCTATCTCTAACGGTTTACCAGTTATGCAAAAGTCGTCCAGAGTAAATACGACTACAGGGGCTATAGCCAGAGAATTCAAAATATGCATTTCATTTGTCATACAAATACCTTAAACATATGACATTTTAATCAAAATCGTTAGTGATTTTCAAGAAAATAAAAATTTTCTAAAAATTTTCCATGTAAAGGGTAGTTTAGGGTGGGACTATTTTCTTCAAAATCTTCGTGTCGTATCCTTGAAATACATTAAACTTAAATACCAACACATACACACTGATCTTTTTTCTACAAATGCTCTTTTTGGATTCAGGGGGTCTCAAAACATATTTCCGTTGAAATCTCGACATAGAATTTTTGGGTGGAATACAATAATTCCCCTACTTACCAGTATAGAAAGTAAAAACTGGTCTTTTTATGTTAGTAGTACCAGTTGTAAATTGTTGTCTTAGATGGGGCATTTCTAAGCCAGTCTGCACATTGTTTAGGTGATGTGTTTTCAGAAAGTCTTTAAATGATAATTCACAAAATATTAGAGGAAGTGGAAACATTAGAAGGTAGGTATAAAATGTAAACAACTTTCGTTTGTTTTTACAAACATGGTATGCTCGTCTTTGTAGTACGGTATCAGTTGGAAACTTAAAATTTAGTTTTTGAACTTTCTTTGTTCGCACAAGAACTTTAGGGTAGGAGTGTTGATTATTTATTCAGCTCGCATCGCTTTCTTTTCATATGGTAAAGTCGTCTTTGACTTTAAGAAGGGACGTCCTATTGCTCGTATTTCAGAGAAAAGTAGAGAGGTTTTTCAACCAAGTATGTTTTCTGCCTCGGTGCGGTATGGGAATCAATGCATTTCGCACAGTTGGGCCCAATTCCGCGTGCAGTAAGGGTCATTACCCACACCAGTGCCACACTCGAGGTATTGATCGTGCGTGAACAGGTACAGTCCCCTCTGGTTTCGAACCCCTTAACTACATCACGTCGTATGCCACAACCACGTAAACAGGTATTGGGATATAAGATTAAAGCTTTCCCGGCGATCATTACTAATTAAGCTTCTGGGTTACCAACCGTGTAATATCTATAAAATTAAGACTCTAAGGCTTTCACGGCCCGTATCAATACTAGAAACTCACTGAAAATTCAGCAATTGCAAAACATACCATAGAAGAAGAAAGTGAACACGTCATCCAGTACAACGTCCCACTGCTATTCCGCCAAGCCATCGAAATAGAAAAGCATAAAAACAACTTCAATCGCAAGGAGGAAGGTCTTAAACTTAACAAATTGTGGCAAACAGCACTAGCAAAAGCAAAAATCAAGAACTCCACACAAGCCAATCAGACGCATTCCAGCATAAGAGAACAGGTCGTACAGGTTCTCCTGTGCGGTATGTTTATCTGCACAGCACCTAGCCGCTTAGTGCGACTTCATCTGTGCAGTATGTAAGGTTTTCTGAGAATAGGTGTTGGGGTGAGTATGTGTTAGAAGGTGGGTGAGGCATTACCGTTACCTAAGGGCGTCCTTAGGAAGGTGGTAACATTTCCTTCTACGAGGTGCTCTGTGGTCGTATTGACTTAGTGCCCGTACCAGCTGATTGGTATGGGAACTCAGTTTGGTGTGCATGGTTCGGGATCGCTCCCTCACCAAGTCCATGATGTCCGTAGTCCGGAGTGGTTGTGAAGGATATAAGACGGGAATCTACGCCCGGTATCATATATTGTTGTTAACGCCTTATTCTGCACTGTCCGCAGTTTGCGTATGGTAGAGCGCGCCGCCGATCCCCAGGCTTCGCAGCCATACAAGATCAATGGCGGGATGATTGCCCGGTAAATGCGTGGTTTCAGATAAGTGGGCATGGTGGATCGGAGGATAGGATAGAGCTGTTGAGTGCAGCGTAGCCGAGTCCGAACTTTGCGCGGACGTGTGGAGCGTATGTTAGCCTGCGGTCGAGGAGAACGCCTAAGTAACAGCACTAGCAAAAGCAAAAATCAAGAACTCCACACAAGCCAACCAGACGCTAGCAGATCACAATACGCCACCAACATTGGTCCAGTCCGTTGCCTATCCGGACCAATCACAACAGACCTTCCCTCCAGCCACTGATATAAATACCGCATCCCACCTCTAGGATACTTCGACCTCGCCGCCACTGATGATGTCTGCCGTAGTCTCAGACGAAACGTCTGGGAAGAAGAAGAAACCCAGTAGACCACGGCCCATAAGCCCGGGATATATTGTTTCTAGTATCTATAAAATTGTTCACGCTTTCAACCATATTTAACTCCATGGCCGACCGGATTCTTAGGCAAATACATATTTTGTTTGCCTCCTAGTATGAACTTGAAACTAAGTTTAATGTTCTGGTTATTTACACCGAAGCAAATATTTTAAGTTCTATTTCACATAAAAATGCATATTTTCTTTATGCAAATAAATATTTTCGGATATTCAGGTAAATTACACAAAAATTCCATAAAGGAAACATTTTAAAAATAATTTGCACATAAATCGCATAAAAGCAGCTGCAAACCACTATTACTTTCTCTACTGTGAGTAGTACTGTATTCCACCCAAAAATTCGATGTCCAGATTTCACCGGAAATATATGTTTTGAGAACCCCTGAATTAAAAAAAAAAAACATTTTTAGAAAAAGGTCCGTGTGTGTGTGTGTGTGTGTGTGTGTGTGTGTGTGTGTACAGCATACTTCAAAATCGAAAAGTCGGTTAATAACCAAAGTTAGTATTTGAGTTTAATGTCTTTCACTAAGATTTTGAAGAAAATAGCCCCACTCTAAATTCCCCTTCATATGAAATTTTTTTCGAAATTGTAATTTTCTTGATTTTGATTAAAATGTCATATGTTTGAGATATTTGTATGACAAATGAAATGTATATTTTGAATTTCCTGGCTATAGCCCATGTAGTCCTGTTTATTCTGGATGACTTTTGCATAGCTGTTAAACCGTAAGAGATAAACCAAATCTTACTATACAAAACATGTAGATCTCGCTAAGACAATTTATGTCCGAAAAATATTTTTGTATAGTAGACCATTTCGCAGATATTCCATGTTATTTGTGTCAATTTCGGAAAACAAAACTTTCGTGAAATGGAACATCGTTGTTCATTTTTTTTATATGTTAAGCGTGCATAGAGAACAGGATCTCAAAGCTTTAAAACATTTGACTATCGCTCAAAGCCTACTGTATTCTAATATTCCCCTTGTATCTACAAGGAAATAAGCAATAAGATAATTTGTACAAATGTTTATCTCAACTAATACGAAGAAGATATAGGAATAAGAGTTTGTAAGAACAGTTAGTACAAGAGTAGAGAAAGTCATGTGAGTGCAACGATTATATAAAAGTGTATCTGTAAAAAATACAAGTAATTGTCTTTGACAGAAGGAAAAATTAATTGTCTAGCTTAGAATTCAAAATTGCACTCCATTTCACACAATTATTTAATTTTATGTAATGGCTACAAATGATCATCCATATATTTTAACATAATTGTAGTTACCGCTTCCCAACATAATAATTACTTTAGCTAACTTCGTTCACAGAGGAACAAAAGAGCAGAGTTCATATAATGTTCGTTGACCTCCTCTCTGGCATGGATCATGGAGTAATAGCACAATCAAATGTGGTCTTTGTTGTGTTTGGATCTTTGACAAAAGCTTGCCACAGAATAACATAATATTAATTTAACAGAATAATCATATTTATCTGCACAGAAGATAATTTAATATTTAGTGTTTCGTTTTGTGTGTATTGGCTGTTGCGAAGGGATAAACTGTCAAACCTCAGGCAACGCCAGGTAATTAATTATATTAATGTTATTTGTATATATTTTTGAGGGCCTAGGGATGTCGGTAGCTACGATTTGAGTATAATCCAGTACGGAATACGGTTCCTTTTGCATGTTAAATTTAATACGTATTGAGATCGATTTGGACTCGTAAGGCTCGAGAAGAAATAATTCAACCTTTTATAACTACAGTAAAACCTCGTTTATCCGGATCTCCGGATTTTCCGGATCAGATTTGTACATATATGGTTGTCAAATATTTATGCGTGCGTTCAGAAACTTATTTTGTGTAAACTAAGGAAAATATATCAAGCTACTTAAATATAGAACAAATGACATGAAAAGATGACTTAATTAAAAATCAGCAAGGTATTCCCGAACATCATTGATAACCACAAAAATAACAAATTGGTTAAGCGAACGAGTAATTTTGGAGGCTAAGAATAAAGATGTGAATGACTTAAACTTTATAATTCAGAATCAAATCATTGGTATTCTGCATTCATTCAAATCTATTGACTGTGTAACAAACGAAGACGAAGCCACTAATTATCCAACTGAAATTTTAAACTCCTTGGATGTGCCTGGTTTCCCACCGCACAATTTACAACTGAAGTCATCATGCTTCGAAATCTAAACCAACCAAAACTATGCAATGGAACGCGCTTGGTGATAAGAAAAGTGATGAATAATGTGATTCACACGACAATACTCAAAATTGAGTTAGTTCTCATTGGGAGGATTCCAATGATCCCAACGGATGTGTCCTTTGAGTTTAAACGCATTCGGTTCCCAGTTTGTCTTGCCTTTGCCATGACGATTAACTAATCACAAGACCAATCCTTGACTGTTTGTAGTCTCAACTTAGAAAACCCATGTTTTTCTCATGGTTAGCTGTACGTGGCGTGTTTACGTGTCGGCAAATCATCCGCTTTATTTGTTCTTGCGCCTGATAAAAAAAAAATGTCATATATTACATGGTGCTTCAACGAAGACAATTAAGCCCAGTGCATCCCATGCTGCACAATATGCACATAGTTTAATTCAATTATGTCTTTACTCGTGATTGGTATACTTTATTTTTGTGTTATCTTAAAAGTACTGAACTAAATATTTATTTTGTATTCATTGTATTTCATAAAATTACAAATTAAGTTCAGCTAATGTGACACGACATTCAGCTAGTCGGTCAGCTAGTTATATAATAAATTATTGTAATACATACTGTACTGTAAAATGCTACATGTTGAGCTTGAAGATTTAGTGGCGTGTCACACGGTGCTGACGCGGTATGTCTCATCAGTTATAAATAGCGCGGAAGAAAGCGTTGACCTTGATCCCTACACCTCCCTCAATCTCTTCAGTTTTCCTACTGTTTTCAAACGGCACGTGTCATTTAGTTTATCGTATGTGTTTCAACCGGATTGTTTTTGTGTCTTATCAAAGTTTTTGGGAGTGTAATTCAGTGTACTAGTTTAAAATTACATCAAAGCGAAAGAAGGCCGTGCTTTCAACAGATAAAAAGCTGGATGCTATTAATCGGATTGATAAAGGAGAAACATTGAAGAAAATAGCTGTTGAATTGGGAGATCCTGCGTACCAGCTGAAAAACATGGCGTACTTGGAGCGTCAGCCCGACATCACTCCAGCTGCAACTATTACCTAATGACAATCCTAAGAGCAAGAATACACAAATATAAACCATCCTGGAATGAAAAACTCAAAGAACCTCAACAAGAAAGGGAAGAATCCCGACTCAGGACTGAAATAACAACAGGTCCAAAAGATGTAATTACCTGGTGACAAAAGGCTACTAAGTTCAAAAGAGAAGCAAATGAAGCCAAAAAGAAAAGCTACAATTTGTTTCTGTTCCAATTGGGTTATAGGACAGGCAGTAGGAAAATACATATCTTCAATGGAAATTGCTACTTCTAGTGCCCCTTTAAGTTCTTAAATAAGAAAACTGGTCCTCATAGAATACAAAAAGCTTATGAGATTATCTTCAGATAATTTATGGTCAGAATACCCACAGACACCAAGGAAACTTAAAGGTCGAAACGGATATCTTCAACACATTAATGAAATTAGAAATATATACCACGGCGTAGGGAAGTGTAGACCCCATCGCCCAGTGTGAAACCACTGCAAACTGCCTCCCGAGTATTGGTGGGAAAACCAAAACTGTTCTGGGTTGGGAGAAAATGCCCAATACCTACCTCAAGAACTGAGGATCTACCCGATTATTTTGGGGATAAAACAGGGACCTTAAGCGTTGGGCTAATCCTCCACTTTAAATAAAGTCGGATTCAGAAGGAAGATGTGAGTCTCGAAAAGGGACGGATAAATAGACGAAGACTGCGTGAGAAATATGGAATAAGGATGGGAGCATGGAATAAAAGAGTGGTGTCTAATAAAGGGAAGACTTGGGGCCAGTTCAATAGACCAGCAGAGGATAGGATTGAGTTTAGGAAATGGATTCGAGGTACACCCCTGACATCACGATAGTGGTAGGGCAGGGAAGTTGAACGAGAAGACGAAATATGTAGCAAATATATATTAAAAAAATAAATGTATACCAAAAGGAATCCCACCGAATCTACAACCACCAAAAACCCACTTGAACACCCAGATAAACAATACAATTTGGAACTTCAAAAGGTACAGAAACGAACAACTGACCCACGAAACCTTAAACAGCTTGCCTTGGAAACAATACACACTTAACACCCAGATATTGGATGGCTTCATGTTTTCACAGATGACTCAATAACAAGAAAAAATTAAAGTATAGGAGCTGGAATAAATTCTAAACCTTTTAAATTCTGTGCCTCAGCTGGAAAATTTAAAACTAATTTTGATGGCGAACTAGAGGTAATACATATAGCAGTTTCACAACTCTATATAAGACAGGAATCACTCCACCTCTGCTATTAAAACCAGGAAGTTACCTTACCTCAAAAGTACGAGAAATTACAACCAGAATCAGAAACCTGAAATCCGCGAGCAAAGGAATTATACTTCAATGGATTCCTTCCCATGTTGGAATGAGAGGGAACGAAAAGTCTGATTTCCTGGCAAAGAGAACAACAAAACCAAACCCTCAAGGCACTACGATCTTATTCCACTCAGCAAAGCTACTCATTAAATCTAAATTTAAAGCCAAAAGGCTTGAATAGGTTACTTGAAGGCAGAAACAGGGACTCGTTGTTAAACAACACTTTCAAGCAGGAAGGAGACTAGCAGCACTCGGTCTGATGACTGGTCATGATTGTCTTGTAGAACACCTCTTTCGTATGAACACTATCATCGACTCTCCAAACTGCAGGCAACGCCATAATGAACTCAATATCTGAGAAATTGTAGTGCACTGCAGAGATTTTGGAATGGGACAGATGGACAGTTGTACTGGGAAGCAAAAAGACTACTGGCAATTTCACCAAACGTCTGAGCATTGGATTAAATAAATAAAGTAATTGTGGTTCTGTTGTATTTTATTATGCCGATGTCCCACGGTACAACTTATAGGTCCAAAGCATTGTGTACAACAATAGTGCATCGTGACATATCGAGAGTTCGATACAATTTTGTTCCATACAATTTCTCCTGTTTTTTGTATCCAACCTGTTTGTATACAATGCAATTGAGTTACATCGAATTTTTTCATCCAACAACTTAAAAACACCCAATCAGCATCTGTAACGTAACAATATGGCGGACTGCGCAGGCAACATATAGTCAACTGTTGTATATGTACGACTCGTGGCACTTTTAATTTGGTGGGTATTTTAATAAAACGTTTAATTTTCTCTGGAATATTCATTAACAATTTTTCATGACCATTAACATATATTACTAAGATGGTTATTACATAGCTGTATTTCATAAACAATAAGAAATCCAGTTAACAGTATGTTTAAATTTTATTGTATGTAATGAATTCAAATCTCCTATCCATCCATACTAAGATTAAAACCATTACAATTGTTCCTTGTATCTTTCGCGTTTGTCTCATATTTGTGTCCTGGTGTGTAATTTTGCCTTCGACACGATGTAAAAGGTTGAGAAATAAATCGTCAATTCGTAGAAAATTGGGATAGTGTTCCGGGTCCCCTAACCTCAATTCGTTTTGTAGTAGACCCAACATACTTCGGTCTGTGCCCTGTTCCCTTCTTTCTAATCATGACCGTGTCCACCAACATCTTTTACGTTTATTACACCTTTTCTTCCTATTCAGACTCGTAGAAACACATCCCAAACATATACTTAATATAGCAATCGCTAAATTAATATTTACGTCTGCCATGTTTATTTCTCACGCTTGCTACGTGAACTGTCATTTGTATTGGACCGAAATGGATCAGTGTGACAGACACTGTTTCTTTTGTGTGCAGTTCCATTGGATACAAACAGTTGGGTCAAAAAGTTTGACTTTTACACGTCTCACTAAAAAAACAAAATTACGAGCCTATAGCGTGTTACAAAGAGTGTAGCAGAACACAGCATCTTTGTCTTATTCAAAGCATGTAAATATAGTAGGCAGACCAATGCTATGCAACAAATTGTTGTTAAGGATTCAACACGATTTGATCAAAAGTTCACTTCAGGATGGGACAACATGAGAATTGCAGTACTCCATTGGGCGTAAGTAAACAGTGCTATAAATTCTAACAACTATTGATTGAGTGGCAAGGTTAAGCTATTATACCTGCGTCAATTTATAAAAGTGGAGAAAGGTTTGAGATATTGTGTTATAAATATGTACTTTTGTTACTAATAGCAGGGCTAGAAGTTGCTTCTGTGATAATTACACATTGAACTTTTGTGCACTAAAAGCTGTTAAAATATGCATGCATCTATGCTGCTAAAATATGTTAAATATGCACTAAAATCTAAAAAAAAATGTGTAGTTAAACTGATTGTAGATGTACTCAAATTATGCGTTTACAATTATGTCCTTCTGGTGGCTATATTTGGATCTATGATCATCTTCCGGAATAACTTTGACGTATCAGCATAATTAGTATGAGCTTGCATGATGAGAATGGTCTCTCAACGTCTACGAATGCTTTTATTATTATTATTATTATTATTATTATTATTATTATTATTATTATTATTATTATTATTATTATTATTATTATTATTATTATTATTATTATTATTATTATTATTATTATTATTATTATTATTATTATTATTATTATTATTATTATTATTATTATTATTATTATTATTATTATTATTATTATTATTATTATTATTATTATTATTATTATTACTATTACTATTATTATTACTATTATTATTATTATTATTATTATTATTATTATTATTATTATTATTATTATTATTATTATTATTATTACTATTACTATTATTATTACTATTACTATTATTATTATTATTATTGTTATTATTATTACTATTACTATTATTATTACTATTATTATTATTGTTGTTGTTATTATTATTATTGTTGTTGTTGTTGTTAACCCTCCAATCTAGTGTCATATCGGACAGTGTCTACAGATATAGGGCAGTACCAGTATATGTAAGTTTTTTTATTACTTTATTCTTTAACGACGCTGTCAATTGCCAGGATCACATCAGCGTCCCCGGTGTGCCAGAATTTCGCCCCACAGGAGTTCTTTTACATGGCAGTACATCTACTGCAATGGAGCTGTCATTTGTAAGCACACTTAAAAACCATCAATCTGGGCTGGGTTTGAACCGTCGAATGTAAGAACTAGCAAAGTCTGGTAAAATTACTTCAGAAGGTCAACACTGTCATCTTATAATAACCCCTAGCGCAACAGCCCATCACAGGCCAAAGCTTATCGCCCGGCCGCTGCGTCCCCACCTCTGCCCACTATAGGCGTGACGAGTGGGGTGTAGTACTGGATGGTGAGACGTGGTCAGCGCCCCGAGCCCTCCCGGCCAGTTATGCGACCTTCGCGACCTGGGGTCGCTACTTCTTTATTCAAGTAGTTCCTCAATTGCCCCCCCCCCGGGACTTAACGAGGCTGAGTGCACCCTGTGCCAGACCCCCCAGCGGGGGAAAAATCCCCTATGCTGGTACCGGGGATGTAAAGTCCTGTGGGTTAGATGCGAAACTAAAACATGTCAAAATGAGTATAGAACAAAAATACCAACATAATATTCAAAAGGAAATTTCTAATAAAAATTATTCTAACATTAAAGAAATAGTACCAAAATACAAAAACTTCCCAAGGAAAGAAGCAGTTGCTCCAGTGCACATGAATGTTTGGCGGAACCTCTGCATAGGTTTGGTTTTATAAGTGACAACGCATGTAAGATCTGCAACGCTGACAAGATTTTAAATGAAGAACACTTACTGGAATGCCCAGAATTGAGGAAAGCTCTACCATATGGGAAGATACATAATTTATATTGGCTGACTAGGGAAAAATTGATCGATGAAAATCCTTCACATTAGATCAACAACACATTTAAATTCCTCTGTAACGTTTCACTTTTGAATATTTTCTGGATCTAGGTTACTGTGTTATTTAGATCCAGGTAGCAAATAATTCAAAACGGCACAAAAATTGAATAAAATATCTGAATCCCAAGTGTAACAATTGTTTCTGGTGGTAAAGTCACTTCTGAAGTGATTCTCTGAAAACCTTTACTGGCTGCTCAGAAATACTTTCATAGTACCTACTTGAAATCAAAATGTTTACTTCAGAAAACTGTTTCCGTACTGCTTCTGCTACTTTGTTAAATCCATACACAATGCAAGTAACATGATAGGGATAAAATGTTTTAGGTCCTAGCCAATTCACTGCAGTCTGCTCCTTATGGGAATTTTGATTACTAAGCAGAACTGCACTAATTTGTGACGAATCTATATAGAATTTTAGTACTTAAAACTGATGTTTCAATCCTTAAAACAGTTTTATATATGTTCGGTGCATAACCAAAATTGAAAAATATGCAACAATACCAAAAATATGCTTTTATATGCACTATAAATCTTTATATACAGTAACAAATGGTGGTAAACAGTACTTTTGTCGGTCTGAGTGGCTCAGTTGGTTAGACGCTGGCCTATTGATCCCAGGATCGCGGGTTCAAATCCGGTCCAGGCCAATGGTTTTTAAGTGTATTTAAAAACGACAGCTTCATGTCAGTATATTTATTGGCAAGTAAAATAAGTCCTTCGGGACGAAATTCCGGCACACCGGCGACCCTGATGTGATCCTAGCAACTGACAGCGTCGTTAAACAACAAAATATATTTTCTTTTAAATTTAAAGTACTTATAGTTACTTTTCCATATCATCCGAAAAATCAGGTAGATTATGCATTCCATATAACTAATTATTCGTACAGTGAGTTAGGTTAGGTTATATTAGCTGTTTTAAAACAATGTTTTTATATATTGCAGCCCATGTTTTTGACTAATATATCCATAAAATGAGTACGAGGAGAGGATAGGTTAGATTAGGTTAGTTTTTCATAAGCTTACAAAACAAATAGTATGCCTACGTCTGTCTTGGATCGCTCGATGGATTTCCTCTGTTTCTATTTTTTCCTTCAAATGTTGGCCACTCTTGATTTTAAACAGCTGAGTCACAGACTGTCCTCTGCCTGTCACATAGCGAGTCTGCGTTTCAAAATATCCAACATTTACCCCTTATATTAGCTGATTAATTTTGTTTATATGTAATTAGCTTCTTTAAATTTATACATAAAGATATCGTTATTGTATTATGCAATCCTTTATGGAACATTCGTTTAATATACAGGATGGAAGTGAAATGATCCTTCAGACTTTAACAGCGAATTTCTCATCTTATGAATAACGAGAAAGTCTAATACCAAAATGTTGAAAAGTTAATAGTTCTCCAGAAAAATATATTTTTATCCAAAAAATTTATCATCTAGCTGAATTATTATTAATTGAAGGTTCTTGATTTATAGCCATATCCATAGAAAATGAATAAATGCCAACTTTTTCCTTTGGTGTATTTCAATAGATTCGGCGGTTTTTGTGTAAATTGAATTTAAAAGATCCCACAGTTGTTGCCTTTTTGCTGCAATAAATTGTGGGTTTTTTAAATTTAAGTTACACAAAAACCGTTGAATCTATTGAAATACGCCAAAGGAAAAAGTTGTCTTCTATTCAATTTTCTATCAATATAGCCATAAATCACGATCCTCCAATCAATAATAATTCAGTCAGGCGATGATAAATTTTTTCATAAAAATATTTTTTTTCCAGAAAACTATGAACTTTTCAACAATTTGGCATTAGACTTTCTTGTTATTCACAACATGAGAAATTCGCTGTTAAAGTCTGGTGGATCATTTCACTTCCATCCTGTATATTTCCGTTTGTAATACAAAGTTATAAAAAACTTACATTTATGTTAAGTAGGACACTCGTATATTTGCAATACCATGGATGTACTATAAGACACTAATGGATTGAATGAGTAACCTAAATAATTCGAAATTAAAAGTATTTTCATAGAAATAAATCGCGTTATTGATAAATGCTACCTTAAAACACAGGCTCGCTGTTTGGCCGCTAGAAGACAGTTTGTGGCTCAGCTGTTTAGCAGAAATGGCTGCCAACATTTGAAATACAGCGAGAGGGAATATATCGAGCAATCGAAGATGAAGGAAGTAGGCATAACCCTGACATTGCTTTTTTTTAATTTTTCAACGTAAGCAGAAAATACAACACTATGTATTTAACCATATGAATAATTCACCTAAGAAAACAAATATAATAGTGATTTTGATGTTTGTTCTTATTTCCGCGTAAACTTTTGCTCAAGTCGGCTTTATGAATATATTGCTAAAAAGTGTTAACGACGCGTAGGCTACAATATATAAAACCATAGTTTTGTTAAAACAACTTGTATAGAACTAACTTAACCTAACAAAACCTCTGATTATGAATACATTGGTAAAGATCTAATGTCTTGCACCCCATAATTTTCTACAAACACTTATTTCTTTATCTTGCTCACGTTAGTCGAGATAAACATTTGCAAAAATTATCTTACTGCTAATTTTCTTGTAGATGTAAGGGGCATACAGTAGGCTTTGAGCGATATTCAAACATTTTAAAGCTGGTCGCTATGTGATGTCTTTGAAATTCCTTCTCTTTGCACGGTCAAGAGATAAAAAGTGAATAATGACCTTTACATTATTTTAATCAAAATTGTTAGAGCTATTTTTGAGAAAATCAAAATTTTCCATGTAAAGAGTAGTTTAGGGTGAAGGAATTTTCCTCAAAATCTTCGTGTCTCATTCTCGAAAGATATTAAACTTAAATACCAACTTTCGTTTTTAACTGACTTCGTTTTTGAGTTATGCTGTTTACAGACAGACAGCATTTTTCTAAAAATGCTTTCTTTTGGATTCAGGGGGCCACAAGACATCGGTGGCGCCGTAGGATAGACCATTCGCTTCTCACCAAAGCGCCCGGGTTCAACCCCAGGCAACCGCATGTGGGATTCGTGGTGGACGAAGCGGTACTGGGGCGGGTTTCCTCCGGGTTCTCCGGTTTCCCCCGCCATCTCATTCCACCGGTGCTCCATCTTCATTCCTTGTATCATCAGTGTCACCGCCTGCGGTGCCGTAGTAGTAAAAGCGGGCGTTAAACACTACAAAAAAAAAAAGACATGTTTCCAGTGATATCTCGAAATCGAATTTTTGGGTCAAATACAACTCACTATAGGTACATAGTACAGAAAGAAATATCTTATTCGAATAGTTCTTAGCAAAACTCAGATGAATGTAACAATCCAGATTTTTAGATATTTGCATTCTATCTTAAGAAAATAATACAGACTATTGAAAACACAAGGGAAACTCTACCAAATAGCCAAATAGATTGACCTGGCCTACCCGAGCATACTTTCCCTTGATCGCAGATACATCTTTTGTCGCGAAATTGCTTGTACCACCTTCGGATTGGCGAAGCGGAAGAAGTAGGACGCCCAAATTGCCGTCTCAATGGCCGTCGAACCACTACGACACTCTTTGTGCATATTCAACACACCATCTACAAACAGTTGACAACGTAGCCATTTTCTCCAAACAACAATATTTTGCGCCAGACGGCTAAGCTATTTCTTACAGCCTTGCCTAGCTGAATGTGTTCCACTGCGTTACGATTTCTACCCTTTCCCTATACTTGACTAATTTATGCTTTTGAGTGTCCTCAAACAAGCCGTGTGTATTGCAAGTATAGGTGACAAAAGCGATAAAAACACGGATCATTAAAGGCCGGAGGGATGTGCGATCGTATAGGATACAGTTTAGCTGGACACAGAGCAGGAATGACGTCAGAAGTACACCGCGGCAAACAACTGCAAGAGTCGAAAACAAAGACGCAAGGTCAAGGTGTAGTATAACGCTACTGTTTTGTTTCTTCTCGCAGTGAGCTGCAGACGTGGAGTGATAGTGTTCATATGATGCTTGTAGGTTGTGCTGCAGTGAGGCGGTTTTCATGGTCAGGCTGTATCTACCTGCAGTTGTTTACATGCGCGAGCGATAACAGCAAATTCATGCGCAGTATACCTATGTAAAAACGCAGTCTCCGGCCTTTACTGATCATGATAGATGCATGTGCTTCGGTCATCTTGAGAGGTAGATTTAAACCGAAGAATTCGCCCGTCTAACTGTTGATAAGAATTTAGATACATTATAAGTGTATTAACTGCATTAAGAAATATACTTTACACTCGACCACGCCATAATGTAGCGTTTATACACCACTGTAATGGACCTCATATCCACCCCTTCATAACGATACGCTATCTACCAATCAAAGGTGCACCTGTTCATACCGATAATGCTACCCAACAATCAAATGTGCACTGTTCATAACAATACTTCGGTCCACCATTCAAAGATGCACCTGTTCATAATGATACTGCTATCCACCAATCAAAGGTGCACCTGTTCATAACGATAATGCTACCCAACAATCAAAATGGCACCTGTTCATAATGATACTGCTATCCACCAATCACAGTTGCACCTGTTCATAACGATATTGCTACCCACCAATCAAAGGTGCAGCTGTTCATAAAAATACTTCTGTCCACCAATCACTTGTTCATAACGATGCTGTTATCTTTCAAAACATTTCTCCACCCTAAACTACCGTTCACATGAACAATTTTTAGAAAATGTTGATTTTCTCAAAGCTGACGATTTTTATTAAAATGTCATATGTTTGAGATACTTCTATGGTACATAAAATATATGTTTTGAACTTTCTGGCTATAGCCCATGTGATCTGTTTACTCCTGATGACTTGTAAAACTGGTAAACCGAGAGACACAGACCAAATCTTAACATACAAAAATGTAGACCCCGTTAAAACGGAGATATTCCTTGTTATTTATCAAAATTTTGCAATACATATAGACGTTCTCAAATGAGAGATCGTTATTCATTTTTATCTCTTGGTTATGCAAAGATAACAGAATTTTAAGGTCGTTACATAGCGACCACTCTTAACACATTTGACTGTCGCTTAGTGCCCATTGTATTCCCTTGTACCTATAAGGAAATTAGCAATAAGGCAATTTCTACAAATGTTTATCCCTATTAATATGAAATAGATGGAGGAGTAAGAGTTCGTAAGAATAGTTTGTACAAGAGCAGAGAAAGTTATGAAAGTCATCATCGGATTCTTTTTTTTTTTTTTTTTTTTTTTTTTTTTTTTTTTTTTTTTTTTACATGCCTTAAATATTAGTGAAAATATAGCTTTATGAAATTGTCCAAAATGGTATTTCTCTCTGTTGCTCACGTATAAACGCGCAAGTGCTCTCGCTTGTTGAAATTGAAACCGCATTAATTAATTATGGACTAATTATCGCTGTATTTGCAATTATTCTGTATGCATTAAAGTTAACAGACCTTTTATCATGTGTATAGGAACAACATGCATTTGTTAAATAGGTTGCGGTAAAATGGTTTTGGAATTCCAGGATTCCACAAAAGGTTTCTGTAGGCGGTCACATGGTATATGAAAATGCTTAGGTTCATTTGTTATTACCGAAAAAAATGCATTCATTTTTACTCTTCAACCTTGTACTTAGGTCGTATCCTGCTGCTTACCAAGCGGGAAACCGGGGTCGATTCTCAGTACGAGCGTGGGGACTTTCTCCGGCTGGGAGACCTGATCCGGAGTGCACTCAGTCTTATAAGTTTTCTGGGGAAGGGGTGCAATTGAGGAGTTACTTTAAGAAAAATCAGCAGTTCCAAGTTGCAAAGACCACATTCATTGGCCGGGCACTAACCACGTCCCATTCTCCAGTGCCACACCCCACTCAAGACGCCCGTCGTGGACAGAGGTGGCGGATGCAGCGATCGAGTGATAGACCTAGTCCCAGCATCGGGCTATTGCCCCGCGGAATTTAGTTTATGCTTTCTCAGTTAGTAAGTAGAAGTATTGTATTCCACCCAAAAATTCTATGTCGAGATTTCACCGGAAACATGTTTTGAGGCCCCTGAACCAAAAAAAAAGAAGCATTTTTAGAAAAAGGTCCATGGGTATTGTCTGTGTGTGTGTGTGCGTGCGTGTGTGTGTGTGTGTGTGTCTGTGTTGCAGCCTGTAGACAGCATAACTCAAAAACAAAAAGTCGGTCAGAAACCAAAGTTGGTATTTAAGATTTGTTACCTCTTGGTCATGGAAGGAAATGGGAATTTCAAAGTCATTAGGTTAATAGTGACCACTCTTAAAATATTTGACTATCGCTTATTTCCCTTGCACCTTCAAGAAAACTAGCAGTAAGATAATTTCTGGAAAATTTTATCTCGACTAACCTGAAGAAGATAGGGATATAAAAGTATGTAAGAGTCGTTAGTACAAGAGTAACTAATAATCTTGGGTCTCCTCTTCGCCACTCCTGCGGAGAAATTTAAAATGAACATCGGGAGCAATTTGCTTCAGTAGGCACCAAAATACAGGATGGAAGTGAAATGATACGCCAGACTTTAACAGCGAATTTCTCATGTTGTGAATAACAAGAAAGTCTAATACCAAAATGTTGAAAAGTTTATAGTTTTTTAGAAAAAAAATATTTTTATTAAAAAATTTATCATCACCTGGCTGAAAAATTATTTTATGGCTATGTTCATAGAAAATTGAATAAACAACAACTTTTTCGATCAAGGCTTCACGGGTGATCAGCCGTGTTAGATTTAAGAAGTACGAGCTTTCGGCCATTGTAGACTCCATAGGCATCTTCAGGACTAAAAAGATGAAAAAGTCTCCTCAGTTTTCCAAATATATTCTATGTTTTGGAGGATGGCCATGGAGTCTACAATGACCGAAAGCTCGACCTTCTTAAATCTAACACGGCTGATCACCCGTAAAGCCTTGATCAATAGCGTTCGCCGTGAAAGCTTCAAATCTTATAACAACTTTTTCCTTTGGCGTACTTCAATAGATTCAACGGCTTTTGTGGAAATTAACTTTAAAGAACCCACAATATATTGCAACAAAAAGACAACTAATCGTGGGTTCTTTTAAATTTAATTTACACAAAAACCGTTCAATCTATTGAAATACGCCAAAGGAAAGAATTGTTGTTTATTCAATTTTCTATGAATATAGCCATAAATCAAGAACCTTCAGTCAATAATAATTCAGCCAGTTCATTATACAATTTTTTAATAAAATATTTTTTTACTTTCTCTACTGGTAAGTAGGGTAAGTATTGTATTCCACCCAAAAATTCGAAGTCTAGATTTCACCGGAAATACATTTTTTGAGGCCCCCTGAGTCCAAAAAAAGCATTTTTAGAAAAAGCTCCGTGTGTGTCTGTGTGTCTGTCAGTCTGTCAGTCTGCGGACAGCATAGCTCAAAAACGAAAGGTCGGTTAAAAACCAAAGTTGGTATTTAAATTTAATGTCGTTCAAGGATGTGTCACGAAGATGTTGAAGAAAATAGCCCCACCCTAAACTACCCTTTACATGGAAAATTTTTCGAAAATTTTGATTTTCTTGAAAATGGCTCTAACGATTTTGATTAAAATGTCATATGTTTGAGATATTTTTATGAAAAATGAAATGTATATCTTGAATTTTCTGGTTATAGCCCCTGTAGTCGTATTTACTCTGGACGACTTTTGCATAACTGGTAAACTGTTAGAGATAGACCAAATTATACTATACAAAAGATGTAGATCTTGCTAAAATACACAATTTATGTCTCAATAAATTTTCTTGTAGGGTGAACCATTTCGGAGATATACCTTGTTATGTGTGTGAGTTTCGGAAAACTTGGAACTTTCGTGAAATGGGTCATCGTTGTTCATTTTTTTATATGTTACGTGTACAAAGAGAACGGAATCTCAAAGCTTTAAAAGATTTGACTATCGCTCAAAGCCTACTGTATTCCAATATTCCCCTTGCACCTACAAGGAAATAAGCAATAAGATAATTTGTACAAATGTTTATTTTAATTAACACGAAGAAGATATAGGAATAAGAGTTTGTAAGAATGGTTAGTACAAGAGTAGAGAAAGTCATGTGAGTGCAACACATCAGATTTTTTTTCTAGAAAACTATAAACTTTTCAACATTTTGGTATTAGACTTTCTTGTTATTCACAACATGAGAAGTTTGCTGTTAAAGCCTGACGGATCAATTCACTTCCACCCTGTATAAGCAGAATTCTGTCCCGGGTTCAGTCTTGTCTTTTATTTAAAACGTCACGTAGTGAGGTAGTATCGTGGACATGTGCGGAATATTATTTTCTACCCAAGTCCTTCTCTCCAGTCAAGTTTAAGCGAAGTGCGGTGTAGATATTCGTAGTGCGTATCGAGGAATTTGTTTCTGGACAGATTTACTGAGGAGAACTGGTGTATCTCCTGCTCAAATAAAAAAGCGAAATGGACTGTGCGACGCGCAGCCGATTGTGCGTGCTCGCACATTCGTCATCGATTCATGAGCTGGGATTTGATGTATGATTGCGTAGGGAGATGGCTACACCGGCTCATTGGATTCAACAAAAAAGGGGAACCGTGCCTTTTGTGGGGATAAAAATAAAACGAAGGTAGTACAAGAATGCTAGGGTGCGAGCTAAATATGATGGATGTAGTAGTGGAGGTGCTGCAAGCCAAACAGATACCCAAAACAAATAATGACTTTTGGGACGAATATGCCCGGCGTCTCATTGTGAATTAAATCGGGACCAAAGTTAATTTTACGGCCTCTGTTTGTCTTTCTCGTGAAGTATTCCATTTACATTTCATTGTTCAAACACTTATTGTTGACCAAACGAGGCTGAGCGAGACAAAGAATAAATTAAATGCAATTTATTTTTAGCTCTTCCTGAAAGTAAATCCATCAGCGGTGGTGTTATCTAACTATTCAACTGCGCAGGAAAAACAAATTGAGGCTTAACAGGTGTACGGGTTCCTTTATACACAACTAGCTAGCCTTTGTTCATCTCATACTAATGACTAAAATATCAGAATGTGGGTACCAAAAAAGATCTGATGTGTTGCACTCCCATGACGTTTCCTACCATTCTTACAAACCCTTATTCCTATATCTTCTTCATGTTAGTTGAGATAAACATTTGCAGAAATTATCTTGTTTACTTCCTTATAGGAAAGGAGGATATGGGAATACGGTAGGCTTTGAGCAACAGTCAAACCTTTTAAAGCTTTCAAATTTTTTTTTTTTTTAATGATTTATTGATCGATCAGCGCAGACCATTGTTGAAATACACATATCAATAAATAAAATAAAATAAGTAACATTGAAATGAGGTAAACCCCATTGGGCCCCTCACTGACAGTATTAGTTGAAATTAAATCAGATCTTGCTGTGATGTCTGGTCCAGTGGTAGACGACTCTTGATGCATGTTGGAAAGCTGGATTTTCTGCCAAGAGAGTAGTGAATAGATCCAGGAACGTTCTTTAGATTGCTGTAAGACTGTTCGGCTTGTGAAGAAATTGACTGTTGAATGGTACTGATTCCAGTTTCTCTGTGTAGTTGATTGTTTCTGACAAACCATGGCGCATTAGTTGAGATACGTAAGATTTTGTTTTGAAACGTTTGGATGCGTTTAATTTCTGTAGCACTGGCTCCTCCCCAAATTGGACAGGCATATAGTAAAAGCGGCCTTAAAAGAGTTGTGTAGAGTAGTATGCAGTTTTTTAACTTAAGCGAAGATTTTTTGTTGAGAAGTGGATAAAGTTTTGTCAGTCTTATTTGGGCAAGTTTGAGTTTGTTACTTATATGTGGCTTCCACGTGAGTTTTCTATCAAACAGTACACCAAGGTATTTCACCGTTTCTCTGTCACTTTTCCAGGGTATAGAATTTGTTGCTATCGTTACTGATGGTGGATAAAAACTTTCAAATTCCGTTCTCTCACGGCTAACATATAAACAAATGAATAACAGCCAGAACTATAAGTTCTCCAAAACTCACACAAATAACAAGCCATATCTCCGAAATGGTTCACTCTGTAAAAAAATTTATTTTGACATAAATTGTGCGTTTCACCAAGATGTACATTTATGTATAGTAAGGTTTAGTCTATCTCTTACGGTTTACCAGTTATGTAAAAGTCATCCAGAGTAAATAGGACTAAATGGGCTGCAGCCAGGAAATTCAAAATATACATTTCATTTGTCATAAAAATATCTCAAACATATGGCATTTTAATCAAAATCGTTAGAGCTATTTTCAAGAAAATTAAAACTTTTGAAAAATTTTCTATGTAAAGGGTAGTTTAGGGTGGGGCTATTTTCTTCAAAACCTTCGTGTTGCACCCTTAAAATACATTAAACTTAAATACCAACTTTGGTTTCTAACCGACTTTTCGTTTTTGAGTTATGCTGACCACAGACTGACAGACACACAGCACACACGGACCTTTTTCCAAAAATGCTTTTTTTGGATTCAGGGGACCTCAAAACATATATTTCCGGTGAAATCTCGACATCGAATTTTTAGGTGGAATACAATACTTCCCCTACTTACCAGTAGAGAAAGTAAAACTGTTCTCGGTGACCTAAGGTTGGTCGCCGTAGGTTTTTGACAAAACAAGAAAAATGTAAATATTGTAAATTTCCCTAATTATAAATCCATACCAACCTTGATAAACAAGAAAGTGTGAAACTGTGTGTCCGCTGTGCAACAACCTTCACGTGCTGCTAGAGTGTTGCTCTCTAGCGTACCTTCGAGATTCTCTGCACCTGCCTGCCAGACTTGCAGAGGTCCTAGCGGACGACAAAACAGCGGTTGATAGAGTTTTTAAGTTTTTAGCTGAGTGTAACATAGGTTTAAGGATTTGAAGCTTTAGATGTGTCTTTTTAATGCTTTTTTTGACATGTTTATTACCTTGTTTTAATTCTGGCTATTGTCGCTTTGTTTCTTATATTTATGTATATATTTTCTTTTTTACTAGTAATTTTTTAAGGACGCTGATAACCATGTATTTGAGCGCCCTTAAACCTTAAGCCTTACTTCCACTATTGTTCCTATTCCTACTACTGCTCCTACTCCTACTTCTACTACTCTTACTCCTCCTGCTACTGCGTCGGTCTGGATGGCTCAGTTGGTTAGACGCTGGCCTACTGATCCCAAGGTCGCGGGTTCAAATCCGGCTACACTGATGGTTAAGTATGCTTAAAAACGACAGCTCCATGTCAGTAGATTCACTGTCATGTACAACTCTTGCGGGACGAAATTCCGGCACACCGGCGATCCTGGCGTCGTTAAACAACAAAATAATCACCAACACCATTGCCACTACTACTACACCCTGTGATATGGTGGCCAATGTACTTGAGGAGCTTGCAAAGGGACCCGGTTGAATTCCCGGCAGGGGGTGGGAGCATTTTAATTGCGAAGGAACGTCTACCCTAGCTTCTAGACGGGATGAATTCCGATTCACCCTCCCCCCTCCCCCTCATTGCTTTGCTGCGGAGGTAATGGCAAACCACCGCAGCTCACCGTGCTTAATACCCCTTTGTGCAAATCGCAGTTTATACCCTCGGGTACGCGGGCAGAACACGCGAGCGCGCACACACACAAACATACACACAGTATGGTGGTTTTTTACATTCACCCATTTTGTATTTCATTAAATCCATGAAATTTGGTGAAAATAGCTGAAAATTTTGATTTTTACTTTTTTGCATTTTTATTATGCTTATACTTTGTACTTTAAAGGTACACTTTAGTTTTCTCAATATCAGATATTTTTAAAGCTCCAGGAGGGCATCTAAATATCCTAGTGAGCATTCCTCGCTGAACTTCATGCCACAGATTTGAAATGCATTTTTCGTTTTCACTCGCTTCGATTTTGGTCTCTAGCAAGGAGTTTTGCTTCAGAAAGGTTGTGAGTTAGCTCTGCTGAAATGAATTCGATATATCGAACTGAAATGTCGTGAATCTGACACAGGTTTTTGTTCCAAGCAGAGAAATGCCGTCAGTGTTCTGTAATTCTGTAATCTTGCCAGGTTATTTCACTGTCCTATTATATATTAGGCAGTGTTTAGGTCGATAATAAATTTTAAGTTATTCGTTAGTCTATAGTAGAGCCATAACAAGCAGATATTTTTATGAGTTTTCTGTAAAATTTGCGAAAGTGCATAGTGTCGAGGTTAGCTAAGAACAATAAATTTCTAAGGAAAAATGAAAGTTTTCATATTAAGAAACAACCAAGAAAACTTAAAATTCTCAAAAACTGCTATTGTGGCCAAGAAGGAAGCAACAGAGGGTCCCACATATGGTGCTGGGGAATTTTAAGTTGATTGAATTTACAAAAACATACTGTTCAACTATAAAATTCACTTTTCTTAGTTCTTTCTCTAGCATTTTTCATTATTCAAAATGCTCCTCGGACCCCAGTTTATAACTTATTAGCTTGAAATTTTCAGGAGACCCTCAGAGATTAAGGTATTAAAATTTGTCGTGTGCTACTTAAACAATATTAAATAATTGAGCTGAAATTAAATATTTTCATAACTCATACTGAAAAAAGTGAAAATATTGATAAATTGTATACAAAACATTTTTTTTTCTCTTAAACTAATCAAATCTCAGCGATTTTGGTATGACAATTGCTTTATATTTGTATACTGTGCAATAAACTGTAGGGTCATTTCATATAAGCATATCGGACAGTAATTTATTATTAATAAATATATTAATAACTTTAAATGGTTGTATACTATTTACTTTATGCTCTGAGTGTGTGGAAAAAATCAGAAGAAAACTGTGGATTTTTTTTTTTTTTTTTTTTTTCAATTTTCATAGATGGATTGCCTTAAATGATAAGGACATCTGTAGTAATAACAGGATAGATAAGTATTATTGAACTGAAGGTACGAGTAATTAATAATAATAATAATAATAATAATAATAATAATAATAATAATAATAATAATAATAATAATAATAATAATAATAATAATAATAATAATAATAATAATAATAATAGACTAATAATAAATTAGCTCAAATCATTATCAATACATACAATGTACACAATTGTGACCATTAGTCACTGATGCCAGGTAAACACGGTCCCCTGATTTGTCTACACACGCCAACAGACTGTGCAAGGAATTGGGACGGTTTGTCATCTACGACGTCACAGTGTATGTCCAGTAATTGCTAAATCTAATATCCTTTCTTCCTGACTTTAATGCCTGGAAATTACAGTGCTTGATAATAAGAAATTCAGTAGCTCATGTTCGAAAATACACAGTTCCTCGTATTTTTGTTAATTGAAATTTAAATCAAAGTAAATTATTAATGTTAATTGAGATAAACGTTTGCAAAAATAATCTTATTTCTCGTTTTGTTATAGGTGCAAGCAGAATCTGGCGTTACAGTAAGTATTTTTGTTCATTTAACATTTGCAGAAAAGATCTTATTTCTTATTTTCTTGTAGGGGCAAGGGGAATATGGTGATAAAGTAAGCTTTAAATGATCTGCAATATTCGGATAAATAACGAGGAATATTTTCGAATACCTCCACAACGAAAGATTGTATGACATAAATTATCTCTTCGCAAGATATACATGTCCTGTATGATAAGACTGTGTCTATCTCTTACGGTTTAACACATATGCAATAGTTAGCCAAACTTCAGAGAGCTTATTAGGACATTCACAGAACAGTCAAGGCATACATTTAAAGTTTCATAAAAATATCTTAAACATATTGTATTTTAACCAAAAATTGTCAGAGCTATTTTTGACAAAATCAAAATTGTTGAAAAATGTTCCACGTAAAGATTAGTTGGGATGGGGGCACGATTTTGAAAAAAGTGCTTGCAATAGTAAGTCACCATTGGGGTAATTGTCTCTCATATGAGACTGACTTTCTGGCTTACCGAGAAAAATACGAACTGGTTTGAGAGTTCAATGCCATTCTGGTAGGTTTTCACGGTAGCTTAATGGTTAGAGCACCCGCCTGATAAGCGGAGGTTCTGTGGGTCAAATCCCAGCTGTGGCATTGAATTTTTAAGTTCCAGTTCTACTTCTCTAACATTGCCCACACACGGCTTGTGTGTTTAAAAACACCAACAGTAAGCTTGTTGGCATAAATACACATTTATGTCCAAATAAATTATTTGTAGAGTGAACTATTTTGGAGATATTACTTCATTTTTTACTTTCTCTACTGGTAAGTAGGGGAAGTATTGTATTCCACCCAAAAATTCGAAGTCGAGATTTCACCGGAAATACGTGTTTTGAGGCCCCCTGAATCCAAAAAAAGCATTTTTAGAAAAAGGTCCGTGTGTGTGTCTGTCTGTCTGTGTGTCTGTCAGTCTATCAGTCTGTCAGTCTGTCAGTCTGTCAGTCTGTCAGTCTGTCAGTCTGTCAGTCTGTGGACAGCATAGCTCAAAAACGAATAGTCGGTTAAAAACCAAAGTTGGTATTTAAGTTTAATGTCGTTCAAGGATGTGACACGAAGATTTTGAAGAAAATAGCCCCACCCTAAACTACCCTTTACATGGAAAATTTTTCGAAAATTTTGATTTTCTTGAAAATGGCTCTAACGATTTTGATTAAAATGTCATATGTTTGAGATATTTTTATGACAAATGAAATGTATATCTTGAATTTTCTGGCTATAGCCCCTGTAGTCGTATTTACTCTGGACGACGTTTGCATAACTGGTAAACCGTTAGAGATAGACCAAATTATACTATACAAAAAATGTAGATCTTGCTAAAATACACAATTTATGTCTCAATAAATTTTCTTGTAGGGTGAACCATTTCGGAGATATACCTTGTTATGTGTGTGAGTTTCGGAAAACTTGGAACTTTCGTGAAATGGGTCATCGTTGTTCATTTTTTTATATGTTACGTGTACAAAGAGAACGGAATCTCAAAGCTTTAAAAGATTTGACTATCGCACAAAGCCTACTGTATTCCCATATTCCCCGTGCATCTATAAGGAAATTCCCAATTTCTGCAAATGTTTATCTGGACTAAACGAAGATAGAGGAATAAGAGTTTGTAAGACTGATTAGTATAACAGTACAGAAGGTCATGTGAGATTAAAACAGATTTTTAATTTTCAAACATAAAAACTACAATTTTGGGCAAAAAGGTCATCTGTGTATGTCTAAGCATGGATCTTGAATTAAAGGAAACAGAGAAGTCTAGGAAAAATTTAAAACCTAGAGTTAACATCTTAGACATTTCTTTTTTTTTTAGTTTACAAAGTATTAGAGCAAAATGCCCAAACTTTAGGGTGTAACGTATGGCATACATGTGCTTAAGAAAGGGGTGTAAACACCAGGGCGGTGCCCCTAGAGGATTTACAGCTCTCCATCCCCCACGTTGTAATATAAAATGCTACATCGGCAGTTTTCTAGCCTATTTTATCTTCTAATCATCTTTATTTAACAGCGGTCCCCAAAGGTATCAAAAGGCCCATAAACTAACTTTTAGAGCCTTGGACGTGTGCATTCTTCTAATTTCCATCACTTTCACCGGAGTGCTTTTTTGTTAGCACTTTGGAGGGGGGGAAGGTGTTAGTGGAACAGCTATGTAGCACTGTTATGTTAAAGCACTGGGCAGCTTGCCTCAGTTGGCATAGCAACATGGCGTGTGTGACAGTAGTGATGAAAACGCTATCACCGGAACCTATAACTGGTGAAATCTGCTACTGAAGGAGACTTTTTTCATCGCTGCGTGTATAAAATTGCATCCTATGTGTGCTAATAGAGCAAAAACCGCTTTATCGAAAGCCGGCTTAACTAAAACGGCGCAGGAGGAGCCCCCCCCCCAAAAAAAAAAAAAAAAAAATCTGGTGTGTAGCACTCCCAGGACTTTCCCTACTCACTTTTGAACAAATTAATATTATAAAGTCTTTTCAGTCTTTTCTTGTATCTAGTTCATATTAACCGGCATAAAAGTTTGTGTAAATGGGATTATTATATATTTTCTTAAAGGTATAATCGGAATAGAAGAATTCTTCTTTACCTGATTACCCTGCCCCTCTATGTCCGCTGTGTGACAACCTTTTGTCAGTACGTCACGTGCTAGAAGAGTGTTGCTCTCTAGCGCACCTTCGGGATTCTCTGCAGCTGCCTGCCAGACTTGCGGAGGTCTTAGCGGACGACAAAACAGTGGTTGATAGAGTTTTTAAGTTTTTTAGCGGAGTACAATATCAATTTTATGATTTAAAATTTTATTTATCTCTTTATGCTTTTGGACATATTTATCACCTTGTTTCATATCTAGCTATTGTCACTGTTTTTTACTTTTTGTGTATATTTTTCTTGTTGCTAGTATGTTTATCTTTTGAGTGAAATTTATATCTGGCTATTGCTATGAATCTTTTCAGGGCGCTGATGACCTCGAAGTTGAGCGCCCTTAAACCAAACCAAACCAAACCAAACTTATGTAGGACTTACAAGCCAGTACCTAGGGTCAGACGCCTGTCGGGGGGCAGAGGAACCTCTGGACCAGACAGAGTGAAGACCTGGAAGCGGGTGGTCATCCAAGCACCAGGTATGATAGTAAGGAAGAGGATGATATGAAATGCAGGTGAAATCGATGAATAGAAAGGTGATGATGGAACAATTGGTGCAATGAGTGGCGGCCAAAACTGGAGAACCCGGAGAAAACCCACCCAGACGCCACTACTTTACACCACAAATACCACATGTGGGTCCCTGGGATCGAACCCGGGCCACCTAGCTGGTAAGCGAACGCTCTAACCACTCGGCCATTGGCGCCACCGAATAGTAGAGTGAGGAAGTGAATGAGTGAGCGAGTGAGTGAGTGGTATGTAAGGGCCCGTCGACAACTTGGTAATTTGGACCCCACCGAATAGTAGAAGAATTCAGTGAACCTAATCTGATTGTTGACTTTCCCTACTCATTCTTGTGCTAATTAATGGTATAAATGCCTTTCTAGTCCATGTTAATCGAGATAAACGTGTTACCAATACTGGTATGTATAATTGTTTCATTTGTATATTTTCCTTTAACCTTTTTGCCCATATTAGTAGTGAAATGCAATTCAACTAAGATTGATGTACTGTCAGGTAAGAAATATTCCCTAGATGAAGAAGTGTTGGAAAACTCAATATTTGTTGCTTTAAGTATGCCCCAGTATCTTCTGTTGATGTTGAAAGAAGCTTCTATGTTTGTAAGTCCGTATTAAATGACAATAGACAGTCCAATTTAGTATTCAATGATAAAGCTTAAGTGTAATGTGCAAGGAGACCAACAAATCGAAGGCAATTTTAAGTTTAGGTTATTTTAAATATATTTTAAGATTATAAAGTTACCACAAGCAATATCACAATACTTCTAAGCTAACCAATAAATTCTCGAGCGAAGCGAGAGTCAGACCGTTGAATGATACTGGACCATCTCATATATAAAATATTGATTTAAATACTACGCAGCAGAGATTTGACCAGAAAATATTAAATTCTATGAAAAATAATCTGCAATATATTCATTTCGATTAGTGTAATTCGACTTACTGAGCACTGCCAACTTAGGGAAACGAAACCCAAGAATTCCATGTATTTCGATCTTCTTTTGTTATAAGAGAGAACCAGTTTATAATCTGAGATAAAATTCACTTTATTTTTAACATTAACAGATGACCTTTCTTGTGGAAAAACATACTTCTTCTGTCCGTGAGCATGTAACTGAACTATTCCTAAAGGCTGAACCGATTTTTATCAACTTGTGTGTGTGTGTGTGTGTTTGTGTGTGTGTGTGTGTGTGTGTGTGTGATAAAGATGATTTGAGAATGGTTTAGATTCACAGTATGACCCGATGGAACACATTCGTTTTAATTAATTTATGTGTTGTTAATCTTTGAATGATTTAGCTTCACATTAAATCCGTCAAGCAGCCCTGCGATCACGTTTTAGAATTTCCGCTATTTGGTGCTGCGATCGGATTCTAGGAAATTTTGTCACAGCTGAGGGTTAATATCACATTAAAGGTGCGCGCTCATTCAGAACAATTAAAAAATCTGATGTGCTGCATCACATGACTTTCTCTACTCTTGTACAAACTATTTGTACAAATTCTTATTCCTATATCTTCTTCGTCTTAGTTGAGATAAACATTTGCATAAATTATCTTATTGCTTATTTCCTTGTAGGTACAAGGGGAATATTAGAATACAGTAGGTTTTGAGCGATAGTCACATCTTTAGAAGCTTTGAGATTCTCTTCTCTTTGCATACCTACCATATGAAAAAATGAACAACAATGATCCATTTCTCGAAAGTTTTAAGTTTTCCGAAACTCACACACATAACAAAGAATATCTCCGAAATGGTTCACCCTACAATATAATTCATTGAGACATAAGTTGTGTAGTTTAGCAAGATCTACATTTTTTGTAGAGCAAGATTTTGTCTATCTCTAACGGTTTACGGTTTACGGTTTAAATTTTCTTTTAGGGTGAACCATTTCGGAGATATTCTTTGTTATGTGTGTGAGTTTCGGAACACTTAAAACTTCCGTGAAATGGAACATCGTTGTTCATTTTTTATATGTTAGGTGTGCAGAGAGAACGGAATCTCAAAGCTATAAACGATGTATCACACAAAGCCTACTGTATTCTAATATTCCCCTTGCACCTACAAGGAAACAAGCAATAAGATAATTTGTACAAATGTTTATCTCAACTAACACGAAGAAGATATAGGAATAAAAGTTTGTAAGAATGGTTAGTACAAGAATAGAGAAAGTCATGTGAGTGCAACACATCAGATTTTTGGATATAGAACATTTGAACAGGACAACGTCTGTCCGGTCCGCTAGTTAATTATTAAAAGAACAATTGTAAATGTAAACCCCGCGCGACAGCCCACGAAGGGCTACCGCCCAGCCGCTGCGTCCCCCACCTCTGCCCACTACAGGCGTCATTGGTGAAGGTGCAGTAATGGAGGATGGGACGTGGTCAGCGCCCCGAGCCCTCCCGGCCAGTTATGCGGTTTTCTAGACCTGGGGCCGCTACTTCTTCATCAAGTAGCTCCTCAATTGGTCCCCCCGGGACCTAACGAGGCTGAGTGCACCCCGTGTCAGACCTCCCAGAGGGGATATAATCCCCCTGCTGGTCCCGGAGATCGAACCCGGTTCCTCCGCGCCAGAGGCAAGCGCGCTACCAACTGCGCTACGGAGGTGGTCAAAACAACAATTATCAAATTGTTTTCAACAGCTGGCGATATTAACTAAACAAAAGAATGACCTAGTGATAATTTGAACAAAACAAAAGAATGACCAGGTGATAATTTGTATAGGATAACTTAACGCCTCAGTGTATAAAAAAGCCATTTTAATGTAATTTTTTGTAATATTCTTTAGCTCATTCAAAATCAGCCATAGATTTATTGATTCTACAGCTCTGACAGTTTTCTTTAAGCTGCCAGCGTACAAAATATGGCCACCGTTGGTTTAAAGAAAGCTGCCGGAGAGAATAAGTAATCTCAAAGTTGTGAAGGAAATGTGACACAGAGCGATGAATCATGCTTAAGGAATATTCCGGTGCTAACCTGAGAGAAAGCAGTAAACATTGCACGTTATCGCATTTCCACACGCTTTCCTTCCATTTCCCTAAAGTGGCTCTCACAAACCCGCCCATAAAGAGACTGTAAAGTCTCCACATAGTCATGTCTGCTATCCATTAGTTGTATTAGCTGTTCTACTCTCATGCATGAAGCAAATGTATTCCAACCAACCACACATTGCACCTATTTGATACATTAACCCTTCTAGAAATGACAGCAGAATACCGATATTCTCCATGCTACCGAAGTACCTCTAAATACTTTGAAGAGATGTCAATTTAAGGGTGTCAACTACTTGGTCAAAAGCGCCTTTAAGGAACTGCTTATAAAAAATCTGATGTGTTGCACTCACATGACTTTATCTACTCTTGTACTAACCATTCTTACAAACTCTTATTCCTATATCTTCATGTTAGTAGAGATAAACATTTGTACAAATTATCTTATTGCTTATTTCCTTGTAGGTGCAAGGGGAATATTAGAATACAATAGGCACTGAGCGATAGTCAAATATTTTAAAGCTTTGAGAACAACGATGATCCATTTCACGAAAGTTTTAAGTTTTCCAAAACTGACACAAATAACAAGGAATATCTACGAAATGGTTCACTCTACCAAAAATTTTATGAGACATAAATTGTGTGTTTTAGTGAGATCTACATTTTTTGTATATTAAGATTTTGTCTATCTCTTACCGTTTACGAGTTATTCAAAAGTCATCCAGAGTAAACAGGACTACATGGCTATAGCCAGAAAATTCAAAATCTACAGTTCATTTGTCATACAAATATCTTAAACATTTTTATCAAAATCCTTAGAGCCATTTTCAAGATAATCAAAATTTTCGAAAAATTTTCCGTGTAAAGGGTAGCTTAGAATGGAGCATTTTCTTCATAATATTCGTGTCGCATCCTTGAAAGACATTAAACTTAAATACCAACTTTGGTTTTAACAGACTTTTCGTTTTCGTGTTATGCTGTTCACAGAATACACACACGCGCGCCCACACACGGACTTTAGAAATGCTTTTTCTGGATTTAGGAGGTCTCAAAACATATTTCTGGTGAAATTTTTCTTTCCTTGATTACCCTCCCCTTATGCCCCCTAGGACTTACAAGTCAGCCTAGGGTCAGATACCTGTCGGGGAGCAGAGGGACTTCTGGACCAGAGTGAAGACCTAGAAGCAGGTTGTCAGCCAAGCACCAGGTATGATAGTGAGGAAGAGGATGATATGTTATGAAATGCGGGTGAAATAGATGATTGGAAGGAAGAATTGGTGGAGTGAATGGCGGGGGAAACTGGAGAACCCGGAAAAAACCCGCCCAGGCGCCGCTTCGTCCACCACGAATACCACATGCGGGTTCCAACTATGTGGTATGCAAGCGGTGTAACCACTCAGCTACGACGCCGCATTATACTTCCAGACTCAGGGAAGGATGAGGAATAATCGACATCGAATTTTTGGGTGGAATACAATACTTCCTCTACTTACTATACGTAGCAGAGAAAGTAAAAAAAATGACTTCAAAAAATGGTTGTCAATTGACATTTACTTAATTTATGAAAATTAGTGCACACAGATATAAATTAAGTTACATAATACTATTACTGCTGTAAAAGTAGGGAGAGTACGTATAGGAATAATGATGAAATAATTTAGAAAATGGTTTAAAACTCCCTATATTTGTTCCTTATTCTTCGAAGAATCTGAAAACGAAATTACAAAAATCGATTATTTAGCAGATCTTCTACAACAGTAGCATCAGTTCTTTTGTGTTCTCAGATTATAGAAAATCCATTGCTATAGCTTGTGTAAAAAGTCGTGACTTCATATGTGCAAGAGAGGAGAAATGAAGAGAAGTGGTGAGAACAAAGGAGGAGTAGGGTACTAGAAGTGCAATCAGAAATCGGAGCAGTCACATACATAACGCACGCACAGCAGGTGGAACACTAACCCCCACTTTTCTTATACTAGTGGGCTGGTCAGTGCTATTGCACATCTTTGCTACAGCACTAGGGGACTCATGATGTTCAATACAAGCTGTGCTTGAGAGAACTTCACAGCTTATGACACGATGCAACAGTTAGGATAACATCACCTGTTTGTAGGCATTCATTAACGGAAAGCTGGAAAACTTACCAGTATTATCCTTCGTTGGGACATGAATTTATAACTGTTATAATGTCTGCTCCCCTGACAATACCCACCCTCCATTCAAGCAGCCCTCTGCAGATTAAACTATTACATAAGTGTTGTAATAATAATAATAATAATAATAATAATAATAATAATAATAATAATAATAATAATAATAATAATAATAATAATAATAATAATAATAATAATAATAATAATAATAATAATAATAATTAATAATAATAATAATAATAATAATAATAATAATAATAAATAATAATAATAATAATAATAATAATAATAATAATAATAATAATAATAATAATAATAATAATAATAATAATAATAATAATAATAATAATAATAATAATAATAATAATAATAATAATAATAATAATAATAATAATAATAATAATAATAATAATAATAATAATAATAATGATAATAATAATAGACGGCCTCCGTAGCGCAGTTGGTAGCGCGCTTCCCTCTGACGTGGAGGACCCGAGTTCGATCCCCGGTACTAGCATGGGAATTTTTCCCCTGCTGGGAGGTCTGGCACAGGATGCACTCAGCCTCGTCAGGTCCCGGTGGGACCAATTAAAGAGCTACTCGATAGAGAAGTAGCGGCCCCAGGTTGAGAAGGCCGTATAACTTGCCGGGAGGACTCGGGGCGCTGACCACGTCCCACCCACCAGTACTGTAACCCACCAGTGACATCTATAGTGGCCAGAGGTGGGGGACGCAGCGGCTGGATGGCAAGACTTGGCCCTTCATGGGCTGTTGCGCTGGGGTTTAGTTAATTATAATAAGGAAAGACATATGAAATGTAATTAACAGAAGAAATAATACGCGATAGAGCAAAGTTAAGAAAGTTAATACAACATTTCGAAGGTTTCCAGTTGAAGAAAGGAAGAAAACAACTACAATTCGTACAGAAGAAAGAAGAAAATATCACAGTGAAGGGATGAAGAAATATTGGAAAAATAAAAGGGGGAAAAAAGAATTGAATATAAACGCGGTGGGTTGCTTAACGTGGTCCGCAGGTGGTTCCTGAAACGAAACAATAACAACAATAATAATAGTAATAAGAATAGTAATAATAATAATAATAATAATAATAATAATAATAATAATAATAATAATAATAATAATAATAATAATAATAATAATAATAATAATAATAATAATAATAATAATAATAATAATAATAATAATAATAATAATAATAAATAATAATTATTCCTAATAATACAGTGTTACTCTACGAGTAATTTCTCATGTTTCAGTTGTGAAGTGTGAAGACGCATATCCAATCTTGTTCTCCGATGAAGCTCCCAGCAGGTGCTCCGGAGGTAAGCTATAAGATTCTTTTCTCAGGGCATGTTTGGGCGGATGTGGGCGTAAACAACATCAACTAAGTTTAGTCATAAATTTAATAGAAACTAATAATGATATATTTGAAATGAGTTGCCGATTGTCAGAGTTCAATTAATTAAACGTTTCTGAATCTTAGTACTCGAAACTGTAACCAGTAAATTATATATGCCAACTTAACGATTTATAAAAAGACTGCTTCCATAATAATGCGAAACTTATGTTGCCTGGCTGTGACAGAAAAGTCTATAAATTCCGAACGCGGTCTTTAAGCGCTATGACCGCCGATACTCGATCGCAGCAAAATATGTCTATAAAACTCTAAAACATCAAGGGAAAAAGCCCAACTTTAATCAACTTCAGTTCCTCCTACATGGCGCTGACCACGTCCCACCCTCCAGTACTGCACCCCACAAATGATGCCTGTAGTGGGCAAAGGTGGGGGACGCAGCGCCTGGGTGGCAAGTCTTGGTCCTTCATAGGCTGTCGCGCTATGGGATCCAGTTTAGGATGCTTAAAATTGCGCAAAAGTGATTTAAGTGACACTCATGTGTAATTCATACTTCACTTTCTTCTTGTGGTATTAAGGGATACTGGGAGTGAAATTTTGGTCAAAATTGTCAAAAAGTTGAATTTTTTTTTTTTTTTTAACGTAAAATGTTCCTAGAACACCTGTGCATCTGGATCAGCTAACATTTATCATATCCGCCACTCCATGTGGTCATCACGGCCCTTTCAAATAGTGCTCTTCCCTTAACGTACACAGGATGCTGCTATATAAAAGCCTGTTTTTTTCAAAACTACATTTCTGCACATTCCAAAAGAAGGTCGCGCCTGAGTTTTGCTTCAAATTCAATGAAAACTTCCAAAAGTATTCATAAATAGCAGCTAAACAAAACTATGCTTCAATATTGATGTTATCGTTAACATGAATTCCAAAAACAGTTTTTTTGTATGAAAAAAAATCAATAATTTTTAAGATTAAATTTGCTTTGTTATTAAAAAAAATATGTACAGCATAATCAGCAAACGTATTTGAAATATCTCTTCATACAATTGTTACCCATGTTTTAGAGTATCAGTTCTGCCAATATAAATGAATTTTGAAAAGTCAATAGACGCGAGCTCTATTTTGAAAATGTGGCTATTAAATTCATAAAATAATTTATATATCATAAACGAATTATCCAATTTTAATGAAATTTTGTGTACCTCCTATTCTCATAGAAATACAAACACAGTAAAAAATTCAGAAAAATCTATCAAGAAATGTCCAACTTTCAAATTTCACTCCCAGTGTCCCTTAATCGTTTTTCCGCAGTGCTTTTGCATAGTGTTTTTATTTTTTGTTCTTTGTAGAATCCTAGAGTCTTTATGTAAGTGTCATAAGCAGGGAGCGAGGTTTGAGTGCGAAATCCATCAAGTTAACCGTGCATCTACAATGGGAAGTGGAAGCGCCGGCCGGCGACCTTGCAGAACAGCCCTCACGCTATCTGCCGGCTCTATACTCCGTGCTGTTAACTTATTCCTATGTTTACTTACTAAAACCCCGCCCTCTGGTCATAAATAATAACTTTTAGCCCTCCTTTGGTAACAGGGGTTACGGGTAACCCCAGACAAGATTATTTTTGTTGGTAATGTTGGTATTTTGAATGACTCGCACTTGTTGCTCCGTGTATTCTTCTATATAGTCCACACGCTTCATTCAACAGAGCTGGTTTGTTCGGACATCATTGTTGTGATCAGATACGCTATTGTCGAGTTTACGCATAACCCCTGTTGCCTTCCGTGTTTGTGATGTTTTTACATCATATCTTCCAAAAGGATGTCTAGCCGTTTTCACGTCATGAAGGCACATTGGCTCTTATGGAGAATCCGCGCAGCGTTCCGCGATTATTGGGTTTTCGTTCACAACCAAGCGTATCATAGTTGCTGTGTCTGGGGTTCTTTTCCTTTAAATTATCACTCTAAGAATTACATGTTTATTTCTGACGGGCTTGTAGGCCGTAGTCTAGAAGGCATTGTAGATACTAAAGTTTCGCCAAGTACTACGCTTGGCATCGTCAGGGTAAGTCGAACCGTTGTCTGTACTGGTTAGAGTGCACTGGAGGCAGAGAGAGGGATATGGAAGAAACGACCGTTAATGGCCATGATACCAACCTTAAAAAACCCGAGCCCTGTCTTCTATAGTTAACTACTATGCCGACTACAAAGGGAAGCCATAGAAATCTACAAACACAAAGACAACTTCAATCGTAAGGAAGAAGCACTCCGTGTACAGAAAGCATGGATACCGGACTTAGACAAACTTTCAGACACACACAACAGCTGTAATAAAACCCCGTCTACACCCGGCCCGCCAACGGATACGAGCCAATCACCACCTTAGTCAACGCAACAATGCCCCGCTCACCTCCACCATATAAGTGGGCCAACGATCATTAACGATCGTTTCTTACACATGCCTCTCTCTCTGCTTCCACATTCGAACTCTGTGCAGACAACGGATCGTCTTACCCTGAAGATACCAAGCGCAGTACTTGGCGAAACGTTGGTATCTACAACGCCTTCTAGACCACGACCTACAAGCCCGAAAGAAATAAACATATCTAATAGTCAGGACACCGGCCGAGAAAGCCTAGGTTTATACACTAAAAATTATTGTTCGCTCGCCACTTGTAATAATTTCGCCCTTTTTCTGCGATCCGTTGTGCACTAATCACTTAACTGCAACGCACTGGATTACCAGAGAACATGTAAAACTCACACACGCCCCAGATTCCCGAAACCTATTGAAAACATCCACTGAAGTACGACCCCTTCAACTGTCATTAACATCTAGTTTTTATCATCTCCAAGACAAGAGGACCAGGTTTCTTGGTGCTGCATGGCTTGCACACTAAAAACATTCGCCTTTAAACGGAGATTAATGGATGCCTTGGTTCTGGGGATCTTCTATGTATATGTTAAACTAATTTCATTATTTTCTTGACAACTTCGTCGCTGGAAGTTTTTACGTGGAGTTGAACGAGAATTAGTCAGCGACGACATTCTCCACTACATAAACAAAGAATCATAACACTGTGTTTTCAACTTTATTTGTTATAAAGAAATGTGTTTAGATACATTGATATAATCTAAATATCAACGTGGCCTATGAAAGCAAGCGAATAACAGTATTTTCATTACAATTACTTCTGTTTAAAACCACGTTTTAACGTTCGGAGCGAGAAAGATGTTAAAAGCCTGCTTTCAAAAGTTTTGGTGGATATTCATCGACACATTTCATACCTAAATGCTCGTTCCTATGTTATCTTAGTCGCATTTGAAAACATAAATTTGACTACGGCTCACTTGATTCTTCCATAAGAAAAGCATAGTCCATGAGAGCCCATTGTTCCTTTATGACCTACAAGTTCCTATAGGAAGGTAAATTACACACATTTTTCTGATGTTGTGCTTCGTATCTTCGAGGTATGGGATACAGACTTTGACGCTGAAGCCTCACCAGTTGTAGAAGACAGCCCATCTGAAGGAAGTTCTGAAGAAGAGGAAACTGCCTCTTCCGCAGATGAGCAGGTAATAAATCCATCTTCAAATAGAATAGAGGTAAGAATGGCTTCATTTGGTCTCTTATGTCTCAAGCCCAAAGCTGTTACTAAATTGTCTGAGCGACCATTAAAGTTGATTCGCAAGGAAGTTGCCAGTGAAAGAGCTCACATGAATGGCAAATAGCCCAGCGTTCATAGAATCCTAAGTCTCTAAAGAATTGAGCAGAAAAATGCAGGAATAACCGTCGCTCGCAGTTGACTTATCCCAAACATGACACCCGTGCGCAGTCGGGCACTTTAAAACAGGTGCAAGTTTGCCTTGGGCGCAGTCTGGGCCCTCCGAATTGAACATGTCAAATAAGGAACTGAATATCTATTCTACGACAGCAGCCATGGAAGGCGACTAGTCACGTGACAAAGTTATATGGACCAAACCTTAGATACGTGGTAAAAAAATCTGATGTGCTGCACTCACATGCCTTTCTCTACTCTTGTACTAACCATTCTTACAAACTCTTATTCCTATATCTTCTTTGTGTTAGTTGAGATAAACATTTGTATAAATTATCTCATTGCTTATTTCCTTGTAGGTGTTGTTGTTATGTTGGTCTTCCCAGTTGCTGAATTAAACCTGGGACATCACTTGATGCGGTATTACCCGCTCCTCAGTTCCACTATCCTACGCGGAATGCTGTTTTCAGGTGATTTCTGGAGCAGCTGCTCTGGCATGTGATCTTAATTTCTGGGTATGCGTGGGTGTTTGCGAATAAAGCCAGAACTCTCGTTGAAACACTTTTATTCTCACCAAAATAAGAATGCGTGAGATTTGCCGATCGGTATTAGCAACGTTAAGTCGTTACTGCGTCTTTACTAAGACCGAAGATTGTTACTATTAAATATGTGTCCTCACACTCGAGGATTCGGAATGCAAGTCCCGTGACTGAAGCACTCGCTCGGAGATCTGGGCGACAAGTGTACTGACCCGTTCCGTCCGGGTTCTGGAGGGCAAGTGTCTCTGTGCGTCATGACGCTATGTCTTTCACCCCCTTAATTACCTCTCTAGTAGCAACAGGGTTTCTCCGAAATGTCCCTGGTCAACACACCTGCACTACCGATTTCCTTATTTTAGGCTGACTACCTGACGCTTGCCCCTAAGGACTTGTCTGTAATATTTCGTGCTTTTGACAATTTTAACCACAACTAATCCTCCCAGATCTCGTACACGTCACGATTTTATCATTTTCTGATTATTTAATTCTGCCATGTGATGCAGTATTACATCCATAATTATGGCGTTCGCAATTTCGGCTTCACACTGTAAATAACAAGCTGGTGTTCCATGGTAAATTCTTTATCTCTATTCCTATACCAAGAAAATGTGTTGTCTGGGCCCAGCATATTTTTCTCTTTTAATCTTGATGCTAGTAATTCGTCTTGTCGTTGGTAAAATCTAAGTCACTAAGTCGTTCAACTCTTCTTGACTAAAATGCTGTGACTTGTCTTCAACAGTGTGTGCTGGGAAATACTCAACATTGGAATTTTCTGTTGACCCAGAGACTGAACTCTCAGTATCCTCTAGTTGAGTTGGTGGAACAGGAATAGGGAGATCTGCTCCATGTGGCACAGGAC
The DNA here is from genome assembly GCA_030765045.1 of Tenodera sinensis. Taxonomy (NCBI): domain Eukaryota; kingdom Metazoa; phylum Arthropoda; class Insecta; order Mantodea; family Mantidae; genus Tenodera; species Tenodera sinensis. Next base: position 38,446,101 of record CM060974.1, read on the forward strand.
TTACAACTGATGCAGCACCATCTGGATATTTAATTTTTGATTACTTTCTCTACTGAAGGAAGTACTGTATTCCACCCAAAAATTCAATGTCGAGATTCCACCGGAAATATATGTTTTGAGGCCATCTGAATTCAAAAAAGCATTTTTAGAAAAAGGTCCTTGTGCATGAGTGTCTGTGTGTATGTGTCAGTCTGTGCGTCAGTCTGTGGACAGCATAACTCAAAAACGAAAAGTCGCTTAAGGGACACCGGGAGTGAAATTTGAAAGTCCCACATTTTTGATAGATTTTTCTGAAATTTTTCCTGTGTTTGTATTTATATTAGAATAGGATGTACACCAAATTTCATTAAAATTAGATAATTCGTTTAGGATATATAAATTATTTTATGAATTTAATAGGCACATTTTCAAAATAGAGCTCGCGTCTATTGACTTTTCAAAATTCATTTATATTGGCAGAACTGATACTCTAAAACTTGGGTAACAATTGTATAAAGAGATATTTAAAATACGTTTGCTGATTGTGCTGTACATATTTCTTTAATAACAAAGAAAATTTAATCTTAAAAATTATTGATCTTTTTTAATACAAAAAATGTTTTTGGAATTCATGTTAATGATAACATCAATATTAAATCCTAGAATTGTTTAGCTGCTATTTATGAATACTTCTGGAAATTTTCATTGAATTTGAAGCAAAACTCAGGCGCAACCTTCTTTTGGAATATGCAGAAATGTAGTTTTGAGAAAAACAGCCATTTATATAGGAACATCCTGTGTACGTTAAGGGAAGAGCACTACTTGAAAGGGTCGTAATGACCATCTGGAGTGGGGGATATGAAAAATGTTAGCTGATCCAAATGCACCGGTGTTCCAGGAACATTTTAAGGTTAAAAAAAAAAAAATTAAAAAAAAATTAAAAAAAAAGGTCGCCTTTTTGACAATTTTGACCAAAATTTCACTCCCAGTGTCCCTTAAGAACCAAAGTTGGTATTTAATGTCCCTCAAGGATGCGACACGAAGGTTTTGAAGAAAATAGCCCCACCCTAAAGTACCCTTTACAAGGAACATTTTTCGAAAATTTTGATTTTCTTGAAAATGTCTCTAACGATTATGATTAAAGTGTCATATGTTTGAAATATTTTTATGATAAATGAAATGTATATCTTGAATTTTCTGGCTATAGCCCCTGTAGTCGTATTTACTCTGGACAACTTTTGCATAACTGGTAAACCCTAAGAGATAGACCAAATCTTAAGATAAAAAAAAATGTAGATCTCCTTAGAACACACCATTTATCTCCAAATAAATTTTTTTGTGGAATGAATCATTTTAGAGATAGTCCTTGTTATTTGTCATAATTTTGCAATAATTATAGGCGTTCTCAAATGGGATGTAGTTATTCACTTTTTTTTATCCCTTGTTTTTAGATATTTTGAGGTTTTTAAAGGTCTTTTTCGGCAATTTATGTGTATTCAACTTCCCAGCCCTAATGATAACGGACTGGATATTTGTTTCCATTTGGGAGTGTTCCCAGAAGCTTTGAAATGTTACATTCATGAGTTACGCCACTGAACAATACTGTTTTGCATGTTCACGTAATTGGAAACCACGAGCAATGCAGTGACTCACGACTCACATTTTTCTTGCTGCTGGGATATAGGTCAGGGCCAACATACAGGTAGCATCATGCGTCAGCACTACATTTCCGCGAATCACGCGATAAATCACGATGGGTGCTCGTGAAGATTGAACGTTTCCCAGAAGTAGACTCCACGCTGTAGTAACGGGGTCCTCGTGACTCAACATAGCTGTGTCATCAAAACAACTGACTGCGATGGGGTGACTGGCACGTGCATTTGTTGATGAAACGGAAGTAGTTTCTCTGATTGTCATTACCACGGCTGTGATGACATTTCGTCTTTCAATTGTTGCATCACAGCCATTGCTAACGCGTACAGAATCCTTGTTATAAACATACATATTTATTAGGTCATTTTGATTTTTTACTTTCTCTGCTGGTAAGTAGGGGAAGTATTGTATTCCACCCAAAAATTCGATGTCGAGATTTCACCGGAAATATATGTTTTGAGGCCTCCTGAAACCAAAAAAAGCATTTTTAGAGATAGGTGGTGTGTGTGTGTGTGCGTGCGTGCGTGTGTGTGTGTGTGTGTGTGTGTGTGTGTGTGTGTGTGTTATTCAATGCGTTAAGGGGGAGAAGTCATATATTAGAACTATTATATAAAGGTCCGGTAATGATTACTGAGAAATTCGGAGAGCATACTTATGAATTAGTGGACTTAAAAACAAACAAATCGATTGGGAGATGGCATAAGCAGCTAATAAGGCCGTGTAGAAATTCCTCAAATAGTATTGAAAAGTAAGAAAAGAAATGGTGAGAAGTTAGTTGAAAGAATGGTTGCATCATGAAAACGAGGGCCTAATTGTTTCTATGTAAACTTGTAAATAACTGTAAGAATAACGTAATTAATATTAAGGAAAGTGAATATATCGAAAAAAAAAAAAAAAACAGTGAAGTGGATAATGTGCGTGTGAAAAAAAAAATGAAAAATGAAACAAGCAGAACAATCCATGACCATGAAAGACTTTTGATAAAAATAATTATATAGAATCAGAAGAACAACGAAAGAAGAAACATGTAAAATAATATTAGATCACTATGTAGTATTAAAAATATAACCCTATGTGTGTTGAGTGCTGATTTGTGCAATGTAAATATGTGAAGGGTATTATATATGTACAAGCTATGTCTTTAAGAATTTGAGTGTAAACCCTTTTAAGCATTTTTATGTAATTGACGAAAGATTTGCTGAACAATCTCGAAATTTCAACAAGAAAATGATTTTCGGGCAAGACATATACATTATCATATTCTTACATAATATGATAACGTATATGGGGGGCATTTGTAGCAGCTTTTTTTATAAGCGCTTATGATATTCAAAAGATATCAAAGTGATGAAATCAATTAATAATCAAGAATAACATTATATGTATTATGGGATAGGGTTCGCTAGCAAAGGGTTAAGAATATTGTACCACATGTGAAGTTATGTCAGTCGGGAAAGGCATTACCGGGAGTCATTAGCGAACGTACCCAAACAGATGGCCCATTAAGGTAAACGCGATACAATTAGTTTTGGCAAGGTCTACTACATTAAGAAAAGGAGCCTCCTATTGTATTTTAGAAAGTATCGGGAACCCGAGGGGTTTCGCCACAGGGCAAAGTCTTCACTTAATTGAAGTGAGGGCCGTTATAGATGTTTGGGAAGCTAAAAGGACAGTGACTGACGGACGGTAGGAGCGAGACATCGTTACGAGGGAGATATACATGTGAGCAACACGGTGAAAGTTCGTTCCAACAGTTACGTTAGCCCGCATATTTCTAGCATTTATTTAAAATTGTTCAGCAAGTCTTAAACGTGTAATAAACCAATAAAGTGTTCTACCAAAACTACAATGTCGCTCTCTGTAATCACCACGGATCCCAGAGATTAAGACTCATGTGTGAGCAGCTGTAGGCACCCATAATAAGAAGGAGTCAATTAATCGAGTGACATAAAAATGCTTCAATGCCTTTCAAGGATGCGACACGAAGATTTTGAAGAAGGTCGTGTGTGTGTGTGTGTGTGTGTGTGTGTGTGTGTGTGTGTGTGTGCGTGCGTGTCTGTGGACAGCATAACTCAAAACGAAAAGTAGGTTAAAAACCAAAGTTAGTATTTAAGTTTAATGCCTTTCAAGGATGCGACACGAAGATTTTGAAGAAGGTCGTGTGTGTGTGTGTGTGTGTGTGTGTGTGTGTGTGTGTGTGTGTGTGTGTGTGTGTGTGTGTGTGTGTGTGTCAGTCTGTGTGTCAGTCTGTGGACAGCGTAACTCAAAACGAAAAGTAGGTTAAAAACCAAAGTTGGTATTTAAATTTAATGTCTTTCAAGGATGCGACACGAAGATTTTGAAGAAAATAGCCCCACCGTAAACTACCCTTTACATGGAAAATGTTTCGATAGTTTGATTTCCTTTAAAATGGCTCTAACGATTTTGATTAAAATGTCATATGTTTGAGATATTTTTATGACAAATGAAATCTATAACTTGAATTTTCTGGCTATAGCCCCTTTAGTGCCATTTACTCTGGACGACTTTTGCATAACTGGTAAACCGTTAGAGATAGACCAAATCATACTGTACAAAAAATGTAAATCTTGCTAAAATACATAATTAATGTCTGAATAAATTTTGTTGTAGCGTGAACCATTTCGGAGATATTCCTTGTTAGGTGTGCGAGTTTCGGTAAACTTAAAACTTTCGTGAAATGGAATATCGTTGTTCATCTTTTATATGTCAAGTGTGCAAAGAGAACGGGATCTCAAAGCTTTAAAAGATTTGACTATCGCGCAAAGCCTACTGTATTCTAATATTCCCCTTGCACCTACAAGGAAATAAGGAACAAGATAATTTGTACAAATGTTTATCTCAACTAACACGAAGAAGATATAGGAATAAGGATTTCTAGGAATGGTTAGTACAAGAGTAGAGAAAGTCATGTGAGTGCAACACATCAGATTTTTTTCTTTTGAGTGAACTATTCTTTATTATTTGATTGAGTTTGCCAATACTTATGCTTTTCTCAAATAGAAATGTTATTCTTTTTTTATGTTTTAGCCTCGCAAAGAGTACAGAATTCCAAAGTCATTGCAGAGCAAGCAGCTCTTAAAACCTTTCACTATACTTTAAAGCTTAGCGTATTCCCATATTCCCCTTGCACTTACAAGAAACCTAGCAATAAGGTAATTTCTGCATATGTTTGTCAATTAAAATGTAGTAGATAGAGAAATAAGCACTTACAAGAATAGTGTGTACAAGAGTGAGTATAGCTGTACATATATTTGCGAACAAAGTTTCTCCAAACTGAACTACATTAAAAGTTTGTAAGGCAATATGTTACGCGACGATCACTTGGTGTATGTTCTAAGACTATACACTTCAACTTTGTCGCCAAATACTGATAGTCTTCTTAAACATAAGCAGTACTAAAGAAATAACTAATGAACAGATGTTTATCGCATAAGATTTTAAAGTGCTTTCACAACGTACTTGTAAACAAACCGCCGCTGCAACATTATGCACGTCTAAGTGACGAAATGCGCGTATAGTGGAAGGAGGTAAATTCAACCTTCTATCATTCGCAAAGGTTGAACAAAGCTGGGCTATAAATTACAAACAACATATCCCATATAGTACCATATTGTCACCGCGCCCGCCGATCTAATTGCGGACAACAATAGGAGCGTACGAGACAATAGCTATTACATGGCGGTGCGGTTTCTGGACCGTTCCGCCACAGGCCGCCGACAACAACAGGAGCGTACGAGACAATAGCTATTACATGGCGGTGCGGTTTCTGGACCGTTCCGCCACAGGCCGCCGACAACAATAGGAGCGTACAAGACAATAGCTATTACATATAGTACCATATTATTAAAGTTACTAATTTCTAAAGTAAGAACAAATTAGAAACTAAAAACTTCACTTATCTTAGTAATGTTGCAATTCTTTATGCAAGAAACTGACCCTGGGTTTCAAGTTGTCTCCAACTCATTCTCAAAGCTATTCTCTTCAAATTGTGAACATTATTTCTTTGTATTTGCATTAATCTGTTATACGTAGATAGTAGAGAAAGTAAAGTAAAAAAGCTTTTACACAAAAATATTTGTGGTGTGTGTGTATTTGTGTGTGTCTGTCTGTGTGTGTGTGTGTGTAAATAACATAGCTCAAAAACAAAAGCATCTTCCAACGATATGACACGAAGATTCTCAAGAAAATTCCTCAACCCAGGCTACCCTTTATGTGGAATATTTTTGAGAATTTTTAATTTTTCAAAGATGGCTAAGATGCGAATATGTTAAAGAAACGAACAGAGTGAGTCATTACGCTTATCCGAGTCAATAAGTGCATTGACCTTACCTTACGCAGTAAAACAGCAGCGCTGTGCTATGTGCGCAGACGCGAAAGTATTGGTTTTATTTTGATCTCGACCTTGAACATTTGATTTCAAAATAGAATGGTGAGTCCACAAGGTTTCACACTTTGCGACAATTCTCTGAAGTATATGAGCAATATATTTTGTGACAATCAGGTTATGAATTATGATTTTCTCCAATCTATGAATTGTGCATAGAATTTATTCCAAAGGTTTCTCGCTTTTTGTGCTAATTGGTTATTACTTATTAGTCATGTCGCATGCCTTTGCAGACATTTCATTCGTGTCCCCCATGTTTACTTTTTCTAAACTCGCTCTAGTTCTTCGATTGAACGTACGAGAATAATCGATAGTTACGCTTTCTTCTATTGGTGGAAACCTGCGCTTTAATGAGGTCCATTAAAGTGCAGCTACCAGATGCATAATTACTACATTTAAGCATGCTCGAGCATAAAGGCATTATTAAACATTAGGTATTATTTCCATCTCTTTAATCGTGTTTTATGAGAGAAGATACTTATTTAGATAAACTTAATAAGCAAAATGTTAATTAAATATAAATTTTCACCGTAAATGTTGGAGCCGTTTCCGTGACAAAACCTTTAATATCCTCGCTTTTTTTTTTAATTGGCCTATTAACATAGACATTATGGCCAAAATAAGGTTGGACTAATTGTGACTGTTACGCGTAGCCTAAGATAGCTAAGTCAACTTTCTTTAGATTTTCTGAAAGCTCTTGACGAGACCTTTAATATTCTGGCTTGTTTGTTGACATTGGCCTATTAACATAGACATTATGGCCAAAATAAGGTTTGGACTAACTGTGACTGTTACGCGTAGACTAAGATAGCTAAGTCAACTTTATTTAGGTTTTTCGAGACCTTTAATATCCTGGCTTGGTTTTTTAAATTGGCCCATTAACAGATAAATTATGGCCAAAATAAGGTTTAGAATAATTGTGACTGTTATACGTAAAACGGCAGTTTTTCAGGAATGACACCTATATAGATAAACTTAATAAGCAAAACACTGTCTGAATACAAAATTTGATCGAAATCGTCAGAGCCGTTTCCAAGTTGCGCGGAATATATTTACTAGAATTATTGCTCGTTTAAATATATAAAATTCCCAAACAACGTACTAGCAGGCACATATTCCCGTCGATATAAAAAATGCGTTACATTCACATAATTTTCTCTACCCACTAATTTATTTTATAGACGCTCTACAAACTACTTTTGCCATAGCTTATTCTTCTATCTCCTTAGGGCTAATTGTCCTAAACTTTTGCATAAATACTTCCATTACACGCATTTGATTATAGAGACAAAGGGAATAGCAATGGTCAAATATTTAAGAACTGGACGCTATAAGTTTGCTTCAAAATGTCACACCCTTTCCATATCATCAGGAAGAACAGCTGAATGATAGCAACAGTCAGAAATAGTACGTGCTAAAAAATTTAAATCGCTAACAAAAGGTTCCTCGGAAATTGCTAACGATACAAAATGTTATTTTTAGAATAAATTTTGTGTTTTTAAGAGATCTTTATTTGTGGTGTTTTGTATTTTTCTTATGCTCCACCAGTTAAACAAAATTGTGCAAAATTCCTTCAGAATGAAGAGGACTCGCAGACTATTTCAGGAAAATTTAATATATCCATCTTATTTGTGGTTTAAATGTGTTAAATATATGGTATTTGACTTAAATCGTTAGGGTAATTTTTGAAACAATGAAAAGTTTGACCCATTTTCCATATAAAGCATAGTTTGGGGTGTAAAGACTTTTTAAAATATTCGTGTAGAAAATTTGGAGGATATTGAAGTTAAATACAAAGTTCAGTATTTATCCAAAATAAACAAAAAGGCAACAAATTGTGGGTTCTTTTAAATTTAATTTACACAAAAACTGTTGAATATATTGAAATATGCCAAAGGAAAAATTAGTCATTTATTCAATTTGCTATGAATATAGCTATAAATCAAGAACCTTCAATCAATAATAATTCAGCCAGGTGATGATAAATTGTTTGTTAAAAATATTTTTTTCCAGAAAACTATAAAGTTTTTAACATTTTGGTATTAGACTTTCTTGTTATTCACAACATGACAAATTCGCTGTTTAAGTCTGGCGGATCATTTCTCTTCCACCCTGTAGTTAACATAAATATTTATACACAATAAGTCGTCTTCTTAGAGCCGTAGTAGCGTTGCTGTTTATCAAGCAGGAGACCCGAATTCGATTCCCGGTACCGGCGTGGGGGACTTTCTCCCGCTGGGGGACCTGGTCAGGGTACACTCAGCCTTGTTAGGTTTCTGAGGATCTAATTCAGGAGCTACTTCACTGCAAAGTAGCAACCATAGTTGCCTAGACAGCATAACCGGCCAGGAGGGATCAGGGCGCTGACCACGTATCACCCTCCAGCACTGCACCCCACTCATGATGCCTGTGGTGGGCAGGGGATGGCGGACGCAGCGGCTGTGCGATAGGTCTTGGCCCGGGAACGGCTGTTGCGCCTTGGGTTCTTGTTTTTACACACGAAAGTTCAATATAAATATTTAAAATTAGCATTTTGCATTTCTGTTTCTAAAAATACTGCTTTTATATTCAGGGGCCCCCAAAACATGTATTTCCAATGAAATCTTGATATCAAACGTTTGAATAGAACACAATACTGCTCCGTACAGAGAGTAAAATGGGGAACTATGACCTAAATATTGTTACTAAATGTGTAAGCCCTCTTGAAAGTCCATTCATAGTTGTGCAAACCTCCAATCCACTAAATTGCATAACTTTCCATGGATATTCCTCTGGAAGAAAAAAGACGAGCGCCACGCCACTGATTCTGCTGCAGGGAATTTCGTGCATTAAACCATTTACTGTAGCCGATATAAAGCTAATGGATTTCAACAGCTAAACGCAAACAGTGCCCATTTCGTTATAGACTATTAAATCATGTGAATGACTCTGAATTTCAGAACTGCGTACGAGCCAGCAGCCTTGCACCTGCTGCCATTTATTTGATGAGGATTGCAGTATTTTATTTCGTTTCTGGAATACTGTATTCGCCACCTGTCACAAATAAACATGACTCTCAGAAAGGCAGTAAAGCATTTAACTCTTCAATCTGTGGGAAAACTAGGCTTATAGCACCTGTCGTAATGCAGGTTTCATCGAGAAAACTTCCAGAATGCAATGTTTCCAGAAACAAATGCAATGTGTTTATTACTGACGGCTACTTTCTAATGTTTTTGGAGCTTACTGCCATAGAGTTTTTATTTTATTTATTTTATTTTAACATCTTCCTGTCACAGTTACAGGCTGCCAACATGACAAAGAATACTTATACAAAAGTAACAAATTAGTTCACAAAACATGAGATATAAAAGCTAAAATTCGGATTCATCGGAAATATATTTTGAGGTGCCCTGAATCCAAAAAAGGCATTTTTAGGAAAAGTTGTGTGTGTGTGTGTGTGTGTGTGTGTGTGTGTGTGTGTGTGTGTGTGTGTGTGTGTGTGTGTGTGTGTGTCTATGTGTCTGCCAGTCCTTCGACAGCATAACTCAAAAACGAAAAATCGGTTAGAAACCAAAGATGGTATTTAAGATAAATGTCTTTCAAGGATGCGACACGAAGATTTTGAAGAAAATAGCCGCAACCTAAATTACCCTTTACATGGAACATATTTCAACAATTTTGATTTTCTTGAAAATGGCTCTGACGATTTTGATTAAAATGATATATGTTTAAGATATTTGTATGACAAATGAAATGTATATTTTAAATTTTCTGGCTATAGCCCATGTAGTCCTGTTTACTCTGGATGACTTTTGCATAACTCGTAAACCGTAAGAGATAGGCAATATCTTACTATACAAAAAATGTTGTTGTTAGCTAATGCTGGATTTCTGACAATGAAGTCATTAATCCTCTTGCTCTCCAGTATTTTTCAACATAAATACTGAAGAGACTTAGCAGTAATAGTAACCGCTTTTTAGAGAGCACCATATTTTTATGTTTTGGCGGTCACATCGCTCTCTCACAACCCCCAGAATGTCTGGAGGACCACGGGTTTACGGGCCTCACCGACCTGACCGGGAGAATTATCAAAGTAAATTCACCGACCATATCCTCTGATTACCAATCAGACCAAGGTAAGGTCAGATAGAAAAGTTACAGTGAGGAGCAAAACACCAGTAAGTGGAAGTAATGTTCTGCTCAGCTTGGGTACCTTGTGGTCGACATTCACATATCCCCTAGACGGAGACCCCAGAGTACATTATGCAGTTTAAAATGTGACAAAGAAAGCTCGGAATTTTCACTCTATGTACGATCTTCATGTATTAAATTATGTGATTTCAAAGATGACAAACAGGTAAAGTTCTTATCACTTGTGAGACTTTTCATAATCATGTGTCAAATTATGTCTTTTCAAATGTGATGAAAGAAGAAACTTTTTCTCACAAATATTACATTTATGAAGCTTTTTACCTTCATCAATTAAATTGTGCAACTTCAGAGATGCCAACTGAGTAAAGCTCTTTTCACAAATGCTACACCTGTGTGGCTTTCTACCATATACAAAAATGTAGGTTTCGCTAAAACACATTTATGTCTGAATAATATTTTTTTTCCTGTTTTTTTAGAGTGAACCATTTCGAAGATATTCCTTGTTAATTCTGTCACTTTCAGAAAACTTAAAAGCTTTAGTGAAATGGAACATCGTTGTTCATTTTTTCGTTTTTTATATGTTAAGCGTGCAAAGAGAACGGGATCTCAAAGCTTTAAAATATTTCACTATCGCTCAAAGCCTACAGTATTCTAATATTCCTCTTACACCTTCAAGGGAATAAACAATAAGATAATTTGTACAAATGTTTATCTGAACTAACAAAAAGAAGATATAGTAATAAGAGTTTGTAAGAATGGTTAGTACAAGAGTAGAGAAAGTCATGTGAGTGCAGCACATCAGATTTTTTCTTATTCTGGCCTCGTTGCTACTGTGGCATTAAAAGTTAGACCTATAGTATCCTAAGAGTTTCAATTAATTCTTTACGGGCATTAAGTAATAATTTTTATACTCAACCATGCTATAATATAGCACCTAGGCGGTCCGGGTTCGAACCCAGGGACCCGCATGTGGTATTCGTGGAGGACGAGTTATTTAAAAGTCATCCAGAGTGAACAGGACTACATAGGCTATAGCCAGAAAATTCAAAATGTAAATTTCATTTTTCATACAAACATCTTAAACATATAGCATTTTAATCGAAGTCGTTAGAGCCATTTCCAAGAAAATAAAACTTTTCGAAAAATTTTCCATGTAAAGGGTAGTTTAGGGTGGAGCTATTTTTTTCAAAATTTTCGTGTCGTATCCTTGAAAGACATTAAGCTTAAATACCAACTTTGGTTTTTAACCGACTTTTCGTTTTTGAATTATACTGTCCACAGACACACACACATACGAACGTTTTTCTAAAAATTCTTTTTTTGTATTCAGGGGGTCTCAAAACATATATTTCCGGTGAAATCTCGACATCGAAATTTTGGGTGGAATACAATACAATAGCAGTAGAGAAAGTAATAAGCACTTGCTCGGTGGTTTATTTTTATCAGACACCAATTGTGTTCGACGGGCGAAAATACAAAGAAGTATTTATTTTCAAATGTTGAACACCATCAAATACAACGATTAAGAATTTCCCCCTTCAGAAGGTTTGCTGGTAAGCCTAAAGCATAGCGGATAGAAGAGAAAGTGTGAGCTCTCCCGCTAGTTCACTGCATGATCCCTGGTCCCGTGGCAACTGACCGAAACTGCGGCGTGGCGATCGCAGTCGCCTTAAAATGCGGCCGAACTGCCTAGTATGTGATTCGGAAGTACAGACAATTTTATACGTATGCGTTGTGTGTTGTGAGTAATTAGGTACATAACTTGTGAAATTGCTTCTAATTTTGTGCATAAATGTGTGTGTTCTTCAAAACGTAAGTTTCAAGCAACATCAATTGATTAAAAATGCCAACTTGTTTTGTACCCGGGTGTCGTTCATGATACACAAATGTTTTACAAATGGGAAAAGTCTATTCCTAGGAAAGACACTAAATTATCTGTTAAATCTAGTATTTGTGACAAACATTTTCCAGAGGACTTTTTAGTGAAATTTGATTCATTCGTTGTCCATGGAAAACTAGTTGAAATCCCTAGAATTAAATGGCGGTTAAAGCCAGGGGCAATTCCCTGTATATTTCCTAATTTACCCAGGTACTTAACTACAGTGCATAAATCCCGAAAATCTCCACAAAACAGAGACAAAAAATTACTGAAAAAGCAATATTCAACAATCAGTTAATGACCAGATGCAGGATCCAGTCAACCAGTTCTTATTTCAAACGCGCCGTCCTTCAACAATGAGGAATTCACAGAAAACAGTTCTAATTCCTCCAAGGTCACAAATACAAGTGTCAATAATGAAATTGCTACACTGAAGAAAAGAATTAGAAACCTCAATAGAAATTTAGTTAGAACTAAAATCCTGCTATCTAAAGAGATAGTAGAAAAGAAATTCACTACTAATTGTTGCGAACATAAACGCAATTTAAATTATTTAAGTAAAAACAAAAGCTGGTTCTAGATACAATGCTTAAAAAATACATAATTTGCATTATGGTTTAATTTTTCAGCGTAAAATCATGTAAGCAGATATTTCCCACTGTTCTTCGTTAATTATAATACCCATTGTTGTAAAATACCATCCTATATTATGTGTCAAGGAAAGACGATGTTTCAAAACAGTATTTCCAATATTCCTGCTTACGATTTTAGGTATTTAAAATGCTAACTGATAATATGAAACCCATTTTCACCATGCATTCGTTAACTAAAGTAAAGCGACCGCGACACCAGTGCCATCTTGCGAGCGAACCATAGTAACTCCCGAAGAGCTCACACTATCTCTTCTATCCGCTATGCCTAAAGGTTGCAGGAATCAATCGTCAAACCAAGGGCAACGCCGGGTATTTCAGCTGGTCTTTAAATAAATTTTCTTGTGAAACGGTTGGTACTTGTAAAAGAGGTCCTCGAATGAACAAAAGACAGTGGTATTCACAGGTGCTGTTATCGACAAAGTCCGAGGACCAAGTGTATGACTAAAGGTCCTTGAAACTTTCCCAATAATTCAATCAGCCAATACTTTATGTCTCGTTATCTTTACATCGCCAAATTTTTGCAAAGCTGTTCGGTCTGGAATATCAACGGAAGTTGGAGTGACCGCTACCGTTCCCCACTCCCCCCCTCGCGGGCCATCGGAATTCAATTATCGGATATCAGTGGAGTGGGCGGGAGTAAGCTATGCTGAGGCATCGGGTTTCCGTATGTAACGGCAGCGAATTGCATGTGAAATCCAGACATTCTCTCCTGCGGGAAAGTAAAATTAGTTTTTAGTTGGATATCGTGTTTCATAAATCAATAACACGTACATGCTCTTCATTTCCTTCTCTGTTTATTAACCAGTGTTTCATTGGAACTCTAAATTGGCAATTCGATGCCCTGTTCTTAACTTACGGTTAAAATACCTGTCTGAAACTTATCTGACCCCGTAGCTGAGTTAGCCTGCTGTGCACAGGGTCCCGGGTTCCATTCTCGGTGGGAATTTTTCTTCTGTACTCAAAAGTATACCCTATCCTGGAAGAGGAAGGGTTACATCTTATTTCTATTTACTCTAGGCAAGAAATACGACACAGGAAGTGTAATTATGTATACAATTTAGTGTATCTTATATATTTAAACGAGCAATATATATCCCAGGTGGCCCACTCAAGCCGGCCCTCGTGCATGAAGTCAGGAACCACGAAAATGCCCCACGTTGGGCGCCAATTTGATGCCAAAAGCGGAGAGTCGATTGAGCATGAAGCCAGGAACCACGAAAATGCCGCAGTTGTTCGCCAATGGCGAACGTTGACAATGATCACGTGCTCACCGCGAGATTGGCATGATGATGCTACTTGATCAACGAATAAATTCAAATGAAGAGACGTGAGTTGTAGCATGGGTAAGACAGACGCCAGCGGGAGCTCGAAGTGAGTGGATGGATGTGAGTTGAATTTGGAGTCTTAGCGTAGCATCATCTTCAGCATCATTCATCATCCTATTTGCATAAAAAATGGCGCCTACCACGTGTAACTTCTTCGTGGCATTATCACCACCTTCTGTCGTCATCACTCCTCCTTATTCGCAATTTATGCTGTGGAAGGATGGATGTCGGTGGATAAAAGCCACACGTTGTTGTTGATGCCACTTATAGAAAAGATGCGTTTATTTTACTCCCTTTTGCATCCTTGCCATGGCAACTCTGGTAGCCAACTGGATTATTGTTTTCTCAAGGGTATATATAGGAAAAATATGAAAAACTGACACAGACTTGCACATTTGCCGTCGATTGAATTTCTGTCTCAGCAGATAACCCTTCGTGCGTTAAGAGTTGCACAAATTCCAGAGGTAAATGCAGTCAGTGGCGTGCTATTGTTTAACATTACAGATTACAGACTTTAAGTTGCCGTAACAAATCCATACAAACATGAAGACCATTGGAGCTCATTTTTTATATAATATGTGTATTCATCATTTAGAACTGCATTAATAAATTAATTAGGTCAACATTTTTATGGTACTTTTCTTTTCTTTTTTTACACGGGAAACATTTAATTTAGATATAAAGAATGATTTGATACCCATAATTTGCGTTGCTGTTTAACTTAAAACACAGCTTTAAATCGTTAAGTGCTCGCGTTTATCAATATTATACACCTTACAACTAATGGGATTTCTCCAGAATACTGCACTTTGCACCTGTTTTCTCACTCTTCTGCTAATGGTTTATTTGGTATGCCTCTTTTAGTATCAGGTTTTGTTTCTTTTGTATGTCCATGTTTAGTTTCAGTGGGACCAGGACTTCGTTCCCTTTTCTTCCTTAAAACACATTTATCCATCACTTCTTTAAAAGCACAAACAGAAAGACAAACGGTATATAATGTAATACAAAACATGCAAATCAATACTGAAGTTTACTGTGGTATACATACGATATGGAATGTATGGATTTAAATCATTAAAATTTAATTTAAAAAAATAATACTTCATTTAGCAGATTACTATAGGCCCCAATTTAATACATATTTCGCTTTTATAATCATCACTAATAGTATAATTTATAAAATGTTCTACTGGTACAATTTTGAGGAACTTACCATATATTGCTCAAACGTAAATTTCGATTGGTTCAGTTTTGCGACATTGGTTTATTTTCTAGCTTAAGCCCTGGTGCGCATCTACTGAATACCAAAAGTAACTTCTATACAAATGGTAAATATGCGTTGTCTGTCTTTCATGTATGTTTTTGATAAAGTGAAGTTTTAAGAGGTTGAATCAGAAACTGAAAAATTTAACCTTTTAAGCATTGCCCACACATAGCTTGTGTGTTTAAAAACATCAGCAGTAAGCTTTTTGGCATAAATAAATAAGTGAAGTTTTATTTTAAAAAACCTTAAGTTGCTCTCACGTGACTTTCTCTAGTCTTGCAAAAATTATTCTTACTAACATTTATTCCTCTATCTGCTTCATGTTAATCGAGATAAACATTGGTAGAAATTATCTTATTTTCTTATAGGTGCAAGGGGAATACAGTAGAATTTAAGCAATAGTGAATATTTTAAAGACTGGTCGCTAGATGACTAAAATTACGTTCTCTTTGCATAACCAAGAGGTAAAATAATGAATAACGACCTCCCATTTGAGAACGGTCTATAAGTATTGCAAAATTCTGACAAATAACAGGGAATATCTCCGAAATGGTTCACTTCACAACAAATATTAGACATAAATTGTGTTTTAACGAGATCTACATTTTTGTGTAGATTGTAAAACTGGTGCCCGTTAAGAAAACAGTTACATGAAAGCCACATATGTGTCCTGTGTAACGATCCAGCAGAAATGAATGAAGAACACTTGAAGACCTGTGAAGCATTAAGATCAGAAGAAACTACAGTTCAAAAGTATTGGAAAGCACGAATGCTAATGGCTTCATTGCCAGATGCAAGGCACTAGAAAACAACAACAACAACATTTTTGTGTAGTAAGATTTGGTCTATCTCTTACGGTTTACTAGTTATGCAAAAGTCGTCAAGAGTAAACAGGGCTATGTGGTGATACGGAAATTCATTTGACACTGGTGGTCGGCGCACACTCATTTGACTTCGGTAGTCTGATGCGTCTTGACCAAGGGCTTCTTTGCCTCGAGGTAAGACCAGGTCAACAATTAGTGTGTGCTGCGTAAAAGCAGCAATTTCTGTGTTAACCAATGGTCGACATACCTCCATTGATGTCATTGATTTGTATAAGTATTAAAACTCATAAAATCATCTGCCCCTGTGTTTTCTTCTTACCAGCCCATGCATACCCTGAGGATAAAGCTCATTAGCTCTCCATTTTAGCAGCCGTGGTGAAGATGCAGAAACAACTTCAATAGTCGACTAACGCAGGAAAGCAGAACAGAGTTTCCAAGAAACGTCGAAGAAAATAGCATCAAATAGGCGTCGAATAATTCATCATCAGATTGGCGACACAACGAGGAACTATTTAATTCTGTATCGGTGGGATATAGCAAGGAAATTCAACATATACACTTAATTTGCCATATAAGTATCTTAAACATGTGGCATTTTAGTCAAAATCGTTAGTCATTTTCGAGAAATTCAAAATTTTCGAAACATTTTCCATATAAGAGTAGTTTAGGGTAGGGGAATTATCTTCAAAATCTTCGTGTCGTATCCTTGAAAAATATTAAATTTAAACATCCATTTTAGTTTCTAATCGACTTTTCGTTTTTGAGTTATGCTGTTCAAACACACAGAATTCAGGGGGCGTCAAAACATGTACTATTTCTGATGAAATCTCCACATCGAATTTTTGGGTCGAATACAATACTTCCCTACTTACTATACGTAGTAGAGAAAGTAAAAAATAAGTATCAAAAATCTGATGTGTTGCACTCACATGACTTTCTCTACTCTTGTACTAACCATTCTTACAAATTATTATTCCTATATCTTCTTCGTGTTAAGATAAACATTTGTACAAATTATCTTATTGCTTATTTCCTTGTTGGTGCAAGGGGAATGTTAGAATTCAGTAGGCTTTATGCGATAGTCAAATGTTTTAAAGCTTTGAGATTCTGTTGTCTTTGCACACTTAATATATAAAAAAATGAACAACGATGTTCCATTTCAGGAAAGTTCCAAGTTTCCCGAAACTCACACACATAACAAGGAATATCTCCGAAATGGTTTACCCTACAAGAAAATTTATTCAGACATAAATTGTGTATATTAGCAAGATCTACTTTTTTGTATAGTATGATTTGGTTTATCTCTAACGGTTTACCAGCTATGCAAAAGTCGTCCAGAGTAAATACGACTACAGGGGCTATAGCCAGAAAATTCAAGATATACATTTCATTTGTCATCAAAATATACCAAACATATTGCATTTTAATCAAAATCGTTAGAGCCATTTTTAAGAAAATCAAAATTTTCGAAAAATGTTCCATGTAAAGGGTAGTTTAAGGTGGGGCTATTTTCTTTAAAATCTTCGTGTCGCATCCTTGAAAGGCATTAAACTCAAATACCAAGTTTGGTTTTTAACCGACTTTTAGTTTTTCAGTTATGCTATCAGACTGACAGACACCGACTAACACACACACAGACACAGACCTTTTTCTAAAAATACTTTTTTTGAATTCAGGGGGCTTCAAAACATATATTTCCGGTGAAATCTCGACATCGAATTTTTAGATGGAATACAGTACTTCCCCTTACTTACCAGTAGAGAAGGTAAAAAGACTAAGAAAAATCGAAAATTATGATTCCTGTATCTACCCATGAATCAAGTCCTAAAAGCACTTATTTTAAGCATACAGGAAACACAAAATGAAGGTTTATTCCACCGAAAAATCCGAGTGGTACTAATAATGATGACAGCCGGTAGTATCTCTGTCACAGATAAGTCATAAATACATTATATCCATGTTTGCTCTAGTTTAGTGTTTATGCAGATATTGAGCACACAGACGTGCTTAAGCATGCCTGAGCATTATTACCATCGGCAGCCATGCGTGTGTTTGCCTGCCTCTGTTTGCACGTAATTCCACTACATGGCTACAGCTAAATAAGGACCGTCATGTAATCGTTGCTGAGTGCCAATTAAGTACAGTTGTCCGCAAAGGATCGTCATTATTTTTAAATTCAGGGTTTGCCTTCTGTGCCCCCAAATATCTTAGTTGCAGGCCTCCGAAGCTCAACGTTTGATACCAAATTATTGAAGGGCAACATTAATCTTTGTGTATATGTGTTTTCCTTAGAGGTTTCTATACCGTTGCACCGAATTCGACCAAACTTGGCACAGATAACCTTTGACACAAGGCAAAAATTCTATTTCACACAGTAAGTTTAGTTGACGTCCACAAAAGCTAGCAATATAATCTATATTGATGCGGTATTACCTGCTCCTCAATACCACTATCCTAAGCGGTATGCTGCTCTCAGTTGATTGCTCAGCATGGATCTTCACCTCAGGGTATGCGTGAGTATTTGCAATAAAAGCCGGAACTCTCCTTAAAACACTTTTATTTACGACCAAGTAACGTTTTAGATTTGCCGATCGCTATTAGAATTTTGTTACGTCTTTACTGTGTCTTGACTAAGACCGAAGATTGTTACTCGAAACTGCCGTGTGTCCTTTCCTCACACTCGAGGTCCGGGAGGTAAGTCTGACTTACTCGCTCGCGACCTGGAAGGCAAGTCTTACCGACCCTTTCTCTCCGGGTTCTGGAAGGCAAGCGTCTCACCGACCCTTTCTCTCCGGGTTCTGGAAGGCAAGCGTCTCACCGACCCTTTCTCTCCGGGTTCTGGAAGGTAAGCGTCTCACCGACCCTTTCTCTCCGGGTTCTGGAAGGCAAGTGTCTCACCGACCTGCTCTCTCCGGGTTCTGGGAGGCAAGTGTCTGTACGTCATGTCGCTCTCTATACCTTTCACTTCCTAATTACCTCTCTAGTAGCAACAGGGTTTCGCCGAAACGTCCCTGCTCAACACACCTGCACTAAGCGATTTCCAAGAAAACTGGTCTTACCAGGCCTCGCTTGACTACCTGACGCTTGCCCCAAATGACTTGTCTGTAACATTTCGTGCTTTTGGCAATTTTAACCGCAACTAAATCCTTCCAGATTTTGTACCTTTATATATGTAACGATTTTAACATTTCCTGATTATTTAATTCTGCCATGTGACGCAGTATTATGTCCATAATTATGGCGTTCACAATTTCGGCTTCAATATCTTTCTCAATAATTTAAGGCCGGAGTCGTGTGCGTTTTTCCACAGGTATATACTGCACATAGACTTTACTGTTATCGCTCGCGCATGTAAACAACTGCAGGTAGGCACAGCCTGACCATGAAAACCGCCTCACTGCAGACAATTTACAAACATCAACGAACACTATCAGTCCACGTCTGCAGCACACTGCAAGAAGAAACAAAGCAGTCGCGTTATACTACATCTTGACCTTGCATTTGCATACGCTTGCAAGGCAATGCTTCACTAGTTTGCAGAGTACCACGTAACGTTGTTTTCGACTCTTGCTTCTAGTGACGGTTGTTTGCACATTTGATGGCCATGCTGTACTTCTGACGTCATTCATACTCTGCGTCCAGCTAGCCTATATCGCTTGCGAGCGCACATCCTTCCGGCCTTTATCGATGCTATGGTATTAACATTTCCAACATAGCAATAATTACTTTTTTTTTTTTTTTTTTTTTTTGCGACCTCACAAAATAACAAAGCAACAGAGGGTTCATGTGATATTTGTTGCTCTCCTCCGACATCAATGGAGTAATAACCAAATTTGTGGAGTGTTTTCTTAGCAATCCTGCGTAAGTTAGTTACTGACAAATAAGGTTATATTGGCATAACTTAAACTGCTATTATTTGTTCCCAATGAGATTTTCTCTGTGAATAGTGACGCGGTAGCCCGAATAAAACGTACTAGTCACTCAGCTGCACTAATGAGAAACAATCATTACAAACGATGATATTTGTGGTTGTCAACAATTCATTTCCACGGTATTTTCTTGGTATTGTCACCGCGCCCGCCGCATCTAATTGCCGACAACAGCAGTGTCACCCATCGCATTATTGTCGGCACTACCGCAAAGGAGCCGAAGGAAAGAGACAGAGCATGGCCGCATTGTTGGGGCGCTTGCCGAAAGAGAGAAAAGGATAGAGGCTTCTGGAGTCTTCTACTTTGTATCTCGCCGCAATAACTGAACGTTCCTGAAGCTTCCAGAATAGTGCCTGGGAGATATAAATAGCGGTAAAGTGCGACAGAAGGGAGTGAGAGTGTGTGAAGCGTTGAGTAGTCGTGCCGACGGAGACGGACAGACGATGTGAAGCGTTGTGCCGACGGAGAACAGTTAGTTCTTTGTGTTACGAGTTCGGAGCCGTGCTGTTGGAGAATCGAAAAACACTTTCTTGTTGTTGCAACGAGTGTACAAAGTTACTGTTTACGGAAATAAAAGTGTTTCTTTATCTCGACTACATCTGTCTACTTTACTACACACACCAAAAAGTCACAGTATTTTTATTATACACTAGCTGAAATGCCGGCATGCATTATCCATCTCGTTTTCCCCACCTATATTATTTAAGCATTTTACGACAGGCATAGCTACACAAGCTGTAGTAAGACTACGATTCTCGAAAGCCTCTCCATTGCCTGTGAAAATGACTAAAAACCACAATTTTTGTCACAATTATATGAAACTTCGTATGAATATGTGCCAAAGTATAGGTATCCAGTAAGTTTACCAAATTTCACTTTTCTATGTAAATTAGTTCTTGTAAACAAAATATTTATTAAGGTTTTTGCTGCAATTTTAGTGTTGTATAAAACGTGCTTCTTATAAAATATTATTTGTTATCGCCATATTGATTAGTCCACAAAACCCATTATTTTTATTCAGCTACATCAAAAAGTTTTGGAGAAAAAAATATTCAATACTTCAATGGCCATTTTTTCTAATTATTAATAATTTTCAAAACAAAATTTCAATAACAAATAAACAACATCTAGAGCGTTTAAAATGCCAAGTTTTACAAAACTATATAAGAAATGTGTGGCAAATCTCAAATATATCTATTAAGAATGACACTAGAAGGTGCATTTTCAAGATTGAAAAATGGTTCTTCTTTAAGTTTTGCTGCTCTTAACCATTTTATTTCCTGATTTGAATGTGTTTAATGTATTTAGTGCACTCTGCTTCAGTCTTTGCTTACCCCAAACATTAGGTACTGATTCTTTTGCTGACTGGACTGTGTCCCTTTAATGTACATAGAGAGTAGCTTCCAGTAACGTAGCTAAGGTTTTGGGGGCCCCACTGAAAATAAATGTTGGTGACCCTACTTACTAATAAAGCCTAAACATAGAGAGATTAAATATTACAGACTGAGGGACTAACACACACACGAACCTTTTTCTAAAAATGTTTTTATTTATTCAGGGGGCCTCAAAACATATATTTCCAATTAAATTTCGACATTGAATTTTTGGGTGGGATACAATTCTTCCTTTACTTGCTATATGTAGTAGAGAAAGTAAAAAAAGTGGACTTTATTTTCCCTTCAAAATTCGTACAGCCATGTTTTGCTATGTTTTGCTATGTTTTGCCGCTATTTGTGTGTACACCAGTCTTTCTCGTAGAGGCTTTTGCCTCTTTGCGGTGACAAGCTTAGAGAAGTGAAAGAACTTCCAATAAAGTGGGTAACTTCCTCTCGCATATCTCGTCGCGAGGAGGTTAACTTGGCTTGGTTGCGATTTAGCCACTGCAATTTTTCACAATGTCACCTATTTAAACGGGACCCTGCTCCCCTTTGTCCACTGTGCGACAACCTTTTGTGACTCCGTTACGTGCTGTTAGTGTTCCTCTCTAGAGCACCCTCGAACTCTCTGCAGCTGACTGCCAGACTTGCAGAGGTCTTAGCGGACGAGATGTCGATAGAGTTTTTAAGTTTTAAGCCGAGAGTAAAATAAGTCTGAGGATTTAAAACTTTAGATATCTAGTTTTTATGCCCTTTTGACATCTTTATCTCTTATTTTGGCTTTGGCACTCGATTTTGTATTTCTGTGTATATTTATTTTCCTTTTTACAGCTTTTTATTTAGGTTTATATCTGACTTTTGCCATGAGTTGTTTTTAAGGGTGCAAATGACCATGAAGTTGAGCGCCCTTAAACCTACCAGGCCTAAATGCATCAGTCAACTTATCTGATGCTGTCTATTTTGACACCCACCCAAGCAAATCCTCAGAGAAAGATTCCATACATCACCACCGTAGCAGCCGGCAGCAGAATCATCAACGATAGAGATATTGGGGAGATAAATGTCGCACGTTGTGTGAACTACATTCATAAGCATCAGTTCCCAGTTATAATTCTCCGCAAGTTGAGATTGTACTTGACCATTAGAGTTCAACTGCAGAGATACAATTAGTAAATTTGTTGAATGGGAACGTTAGCAATATGATCCCTTTTCCTTGAAATGAAGCCATACCGCATTATTTGATTTGTGAGAGTACGTAGCTCATAAACCGCGGTTTGGCATGAACTCAAGCCAAAGCCTGGGAAAGCTGACTGACTCAGCCGCTATTCGATAATAATTCCTGTCCCTTGGAAACAGCCTCCCATAGGGTAAAGGCCCTAGTACTTGTTAAGGGAACATATCTGTGAAAACTGAAACTCTTATTCCACTTTTACTTTCTCTATTACTGTAGTAAGACCGTTGGTAGCGCGCTTGCCTCCACCCGGGTTCGATCCCCGGTACCAGCATGGGGTGCACTCAGCCTCGCACCTCCCAGGGGAACCAATTGAGGACCTACTTGATGGAGAAGTAGCAGCCCCAGGTTGCGAAGGCCGCATAACTGGCCGGGAGGGCTCGGGGCGCTGACCACGTCCCACCCTGCAGTACTGCACCCCACCAATGACGCCTGTAGTGGACAGAAGTGGTGGACGGAGCGGCCCTTCATGGACTGTTGCGCTAGGGTTTAGTTTTAATTACTGTAGTAAGTAGGGAAAGTATTGCATTCGACACAAAATTACAACATCGCGATATTTGGAGGCCCCCTAAATTAAAAAAAATCACTATTAGAAAAATATCTATCTGTGTGTCTAAGTTTAATATCTTTCAAGGATGGGACAGGAAGATTTTGAAGAAAATTCCTCCACCCTAAACTTCGCTTTGCATGGAAAACTTTTCTAAAGTTATGATTTTCTTAGAAATTCCTCGAACGATTTTTTTAATACCACGTGTTTTAAGATATTTTTGTGGCATATAAAACATAGTTCCACTGGAAGAAATATCCGTTTTTCCATTCCGGAGTATTGACGAAAGCTCGTACTTCCAAAGTTTCATCCTGGAAATGTGGAATGACTTCTACGCTATAAATGGGAGGTGTTGCAATGATTTTCAAATTCTCTAATGCTACAGCTTCCCATGACTTCTTTCTTCTTTGCATACCTAAATTAAGAGAAACCTCGATTAAGATTACAGCACTCTTCCCTGTTTCACCATTTATGCTCTTACACAAGCAGTTTCCATTTTCATTATTGCTTTCAATAAGCGCTATTCATAATTATCAAAACATGTGCACTTATCTAATTTTATGTAACTCTTATAAAACCTCACCAAAATCATAAATGAAAGGTTTGGTGAAAGAACCAGGTAACTCCACTTTTGAGCCAAAATGAGATATTGATCCTGGCAGGAACAAAATCCTCTTTGATTTGATGTAAGGACCTGATCATTCCATAGAGCAGCCACTTGTTGGAGGGTGAAAGTAGCTACAAGAACTCACTGTGATTGCGGTTACTCAGAACATGATTTTAGAGTTTGGAGGACACCTCAAACCGTTGTTCAAAAGGAGTGTGCTCAACAAGCACAAAGAGAACCTTGCTATCTTCCTGTACAGACTTCCTAAATATTTACAAGATAAACAAGAAGTGGTTCAGTGCAGCAAAACATTAAATGAATCGATAATGCCAGAGTTTGCCATAAAAATTTTCCATACTCATGCTTCATTCTCTGTGGAATTCCTTCATACGGGTGCACTTCCAATCGGGGCAGCCAAGTTTCGTGGCGTGATGAAGTTAGCAATGCAATGTTTCTCCATCCGACACGTGGGTTTATAATGATTTGACATCTCACGACTTGGCAGTACCTTATCCGAGTTGTATGATGAGCAAAGAGCATCGGCATCTGCTCAAGACATACTTCTGTGCTTGTTGAACTTCATTTTATATATTTTAAGACTTAATTACGTACTTTAGAACTTACATGCCTTATGATTAGTTGAGTCTTCTTATATCTTATCCATTCTCTTTAATTAGGACATATTCAAAATTAGTGCAATATATTTTAGTTTCAATGCAGGATAGCCTATTCGGTCCAGTTGTATCAACATTTCAAGTTTAAAACTAATTGAAACAAAACTAAATTTTTTATATAATTTTCTTTGATTATCCCAAAATGAGGCAAAATAAAGCCACCTGGTTCTTTGACCAAGCCCTTCAATTGTTAATTCCAACTTGCCATCATAAGAATAATTGCATACGCTTTAATGGCCTCACAAAAGTACAGCGACTTCGTGTAATATTCGTTGACTTCCTCTCTGGCATGGATCATGGAGTAGAAACAATCAAATATGATCATTCTTTTGTTTCGATCTTTTTCGACAGATACTTGTCATGACAGAAAATACATAACTTTAATTTAACAGAATAATAGACTTTTTTTCTGCACAGGAATTATTTTAAAACGTAGTGTTTAGTTTTGTGTGTGCCAGTTACTGCAGGGTATTGGGCAACTATAACCTGAGGCTGAATGTTGTAGAGTTAAACTGCCAACCCATAATTACATCAATCTTCTTTGCATACATTTTTAAGGAGCCTAGGATGTCATTAGCATAGCGGATAGAAGAGAAAGTGTGAGCTCTCCCGCTAGTTCACTGCATGATCCGTGGTCCCGTGGCAACTGACCGAAACTGCGGCGTGGCGATCGCAGTCGCCTTAAAATGCGGCCGAACTGCCTAGTATGTGATTCGGAAGTACAGACAATTTTATACGTATGCATTGTGTGTTGTGAGTAATTAGGTACATAACTTGTGAAATTGCTTCTAAGTTTGTGCATAAATGTGTGTGTTCTTTAAAACGTAAGTTTCAAGCAACATCAATAATTGATTAAAAATGCCAACTTATTTGTGCCCGGGTGTCGTTCAGGATACACAAACTGCTCAGAAGCTAGACATTTTTTTACTCTTCCTAAAGATAAAAATCTGTTTTACAAATGGGAAAAGTCTATTCCTAGGAAAGACACTAACTTATCTGTTAAATCTAGTATTTGTGACAAACATTTTCCAGAGGACTTCTTAGTGAAAGTTGATTCATTCGTTGTGCATGGAAAACTAGTTGAAATCCCTAGAATTAAATGGCGGTTAAAGCCAGGGGCAATTCCCTGTATATTTCCTAATTTACCCAGGTACTTAACTACAGTGCATAAATCCCGAAAATCTCCACAAAACAGAGACAAAAAATTACTGAAAAAGCAATATTCAACAATCAGTAAATTACCAGATGCAGGATCCAGTCAACCAGTTCTTATTTCAAACGCGCCGTCCTTCAACAATGAGGAATTCACAGAAAACAGTTCTAATTCCTCCAAGGTCACAAGCACAAGTGTCAATAATGAAATTGCTACACTGAAGAAAAGAATTAGAAACCTCAATAGAAATTTAGTTAGAACTAAAATCCTGCTATCTAAAGAGAGGGCTAAATTAAAAATAGTAGAAAAGAAATTCGCTACTAATTGTTGCGAACATAAACGCAATTTAAATTATTTAAGTAAAAAACAAAAGTTGGTTCTAGATACAATGCTTAAAAAATACATAATTTGCATTATGGTTTAATTTTTCAGCGTAAAATCATGTAAGCAGATATTTCCCACTGTTCTTCGTTAATTATAATACCCATTATTGTAAAATACCATCCTATATTATGTGTCAAGGAAAGACGATGTTTCAAAACAGTATTTCCAATATTCCTGCTTACGATTTTAGGTATTTAAAATGCTAACTGATAATATGAAACCCATTTTCACCATGCATTCGTGAACTAAAGTAAAGCGACCGCGACACCAGTGCCATCTTGCGAGCGAACCATAGTAATTCCCGAAGAGCTCACACTATCTCTTCTATCCGCTATGTCATTAGGAAGCCAACACTAAGTCAGCCACGATTTGAGTATAACCCCATACTGAATACGATCTGCGTTTCCATATTAAATTCAATACGTATTGGTATCGATTTTGGGACGCAAGACTTGAGCAAAAATTAATCGTTTATGTTCGATTTGGTTTACGTTGGCGAACCTGTGAAAGATTGTTTCTTGGTTCCACAGGTTTTGACGTCAGTGCGTGTTTTAGAGGAGAATTCATTGCGTGATTATAAAAACAAAGAAGCGGCCCTGTTGTTTGTGTTTTGTTATGCGAGTTCTGCTAAGAAACCAAAATGGCGAACGGGCAACGTGTTTCAACGAGTGTAGGAGTAGACAGTATCTCTGACGTTCAAATGATTTAATGTGTGGGTATTGGCAGCATTTAAGACGCCAGTATATATTATAAAAGGAACAGGAGGTGATACAACAAAGTTTTGATCAGAATTCAATACGAATTAATCCAGAATGGGTGAACAAATGAATCCAAATCCCAATTGGAGACCTCCTGTAAGTAAACTGATATACATTACTATCAATTAGTTACACAACTATTGAATGAATGGTAAAGCTAAGCTATTATACCCACATCAGTTTGTAAACGTGGAGATAGGACGATTGGTTACTAATGGCCGCGATACGCAATATTAGATAGCGTTACTGCTTTATTTCAAGTATAATATATAAGTAACCATAACTATCATATCCAGAGTGTGAATTGTCAGTTATAAGGAACACAGATACATCAACTTTTATCATTATATAAGGACATGTAATGTATATCCTATATAATTAGATCAACTACATGAATTTATAATGCCGTAAACAAAACAATAAACAACGGAGTACAAATTAACAATGAAACTTGACCACTGCGTGCTAAACAATTAGCTTAACTACGCGGGGGTAAATTGTTTTACATTTGAAGTGATTTTGTATGTGCGTAGGTTTGGGGGGGGGGGGGGGGCGTGAATAGTATAACTCAAAAACGAAAAGTTAAATACTAAATTCGTCAACTTCAACATCTTCCAAGAATGCAACACCAGGATTTTGAAGAAAAACCCCCACCCAAGAACCCTTTACATGTGAAATATTTCGAAAACTTTGATTTTGTCATAAATGGCTCTAAAGGTTTTGATTAAAATACCATATGTTTAAGACATTTTCATACCAAATGAGATATATCTTGAATTTTCTGGGAATAGGTTAACATGTCCTCTTCATGAGGCATGATTTTTGCCTATGTTGTAAACCGCAAGAAATACGCAAAATCTTACTGCGCAAAAACGTAGAATACATTTTATATGAAATACAATTTTTCTACATTGTATATGCCGCCTTTAACATCTAGGGTCATATTAACGGCTCTTTATCTGTGGAACAATTGCAAATCGGTAGTGATGTTCACTTGTTTGGTTCCATGTATATGCCACCTTTAACATCTAAGGTTATTCAGTGGCTTTTTACCTTTGGAACAATCACTCGTCACCAATGATGTTTACCCACTTCTAGTAGACAGATGTATTTTGGAACTCTAAATCACAAGTAATTATTTCATATTATTGGCGTCTATTTTCAAAATGCCTGTTCTGGTAGGTACTGCTATTCGTATTAATAGCCATTATCAGTTTCATGCACTTTCGAAGCACGGGGGCCATCTTTGTAGCTGGACTTGGAACCCAAAAACTAGGTGTACTGAAATCTGCTGCATTTCATGACCAAACATTACACTTTTCAATTGCTAACACAAAGTATATCAGTGTATTACGCCGGACCCTAAAGTAGCAAAATAATAGGTAGAACCACAGATCTGTAGAACTGTGTTTACGAGGAAGAAATTTGAATCGAAATGAATAAGGTTAAGTGTTAATTTTAAACGCTCAGACGAAAGGCACGACAAAGACTGAAATGTATTATTATTATTATTATTATTATTATTATTATTATTATTATTATTATTATTATTATTATTATCATTATCATTATCATTATCATTATCATTATCATTATCATTATCATTATCATTATCATTATCATTATCATTATCATTATCATTATCATTATCATTATCATTATCATTATCATTATCATTATCATTATCATTATCATTATCATTATCATTATCATTATCATTATCATTATCATTATCATTATCATTATCATTATCATTATCATTATCATTATCATTATCATTATCATTATCTTTATCATTATCATTATCATTATCATTATCATTATCATTATCATTATCATTATCATTATCATTATCATTATCATTACCATTATTATTATTATTATTATTATTATTATTATTATTATTATTTATTATTATTTATTATTTATTATTATTATTATTATTATTATTTATTAATTATTAATTATTATTATTATTATTATTATTAGTATTGGTATTAGTAGTATTATTATTAGTAGTATTATTATTGTTATTATTATTGTTATTGTTGTTGTTATTGTTATTATTATTATCATTATTATTATTATCATCATCATCATCATCTTTTATTTTATTTATTATTAAATCTGACCTTATATAAAGGTTTGCCATGTGACACAGAATAACTTTCATGTGTTTGAAATGAATACATAAAAAGGTTAAGGAAAAAAAAATACAAAAAGAAACAACAAAGTTTTTGTTAGTATATAGTACAGTTAAATGATTATTTAATTTATATTTTAGTACTTTCAAATTTAAATGTTATGGTTTCCATACAAATGATTTCGGCATATTGCCACAGAGTATTTTATTGTGGTTAGAACAATGTCGTCCTGTAGCTGTTTAGGGAGCTTATATTGTTGTCTCCATTGCACAAATGATTTTGGTATTGTGCCCCTTGCTCCGAAGAATAGGCCTGTGACCACGATGTTGCTGATATTATATGAGGCACTGAAGAATGGAATTGTGGGCTCATATATTTTCTTCTTTTCACGATCCACTTCTGCTGGCTGGTCTAAGGATGTCTCAAACCTCACTGTGGGATCTAAGATCTCAGCTGTCCCTTTCTTCCTGTCGATAGCAATGACATCAATTAGACGGTTACTGCCACAGTCAGCCACACAGTGTACTTCTTCGTGGACTTCTAATCCTGTGCTTCGCAAAGCATTGGCAAGCAGAGTTCTTATGGTGTTGTGACGCTTTATTCGCAGCAACTCTCCCTGAGGACAATTCCCGAGTACATGCGGTAAAGTTTCTATCTCACTGCAATGTCTGCAGTGGCTTGTACCCGTGGAGCGTCCCGGAAGTGAACGTACTGGAACCACCATAGCTGTCATCTTCAACATGTCACGCCATTCTGAGCCGGATACTCCATTACTTTTCAAAATCCAAGTGTTGGCAGCAGGAACTTCGCCAAAGAGTGCCACTCTTTCTTTCTGAGGGTATGCACACCAGGCTTCAAACTCCTGGCGTCTTAGTTTCTCCCTAAGTTGTTTAACAGAGTTTGTGGAGGACTCCTCGAGTATATACAACTCTGTAAGACATCGAGTTCTTATGGCTGCAAAATTGCGAACAACGTTTACATGTTCATCGTCTAGATTTTCAAGTTTGGTGTTAATATTTAATTGTTGAAGATAAGCTTCACAAGTTGCACGTATTATTGACAATCCCCATAAACTTTGTGCTGGTGCACAGCATACTGTTCGGGGTGTCATTTGGTAGTTGTAGGATTTTCTTTACAGCACTTTTGATAATTTTATCTGCTTTCTGGAGCCATACCTTTGGAATTTTCTCCATTGGAACCGACTGGAAAGGATAGATCAAAGTGGATCCAATAAACTGATTTATAACTAAGTTTTTGACTAGGCTGGAGCAAGTTAGTAGAAGTAAGGTTTTCAAGATTGAATTTTAATTTTTCTAAAACCTGTGTTTCATTAAATACTGTTGTATCCCTAAATGTTGCACCAAGGTATTTAATCTCTTCGTCTGCCCCAATGCTCATAATTGATCCAGCAGTGGTAATCAGTTCCTCCTGTAGAAGCTTTCCGTTTTTAATTATAATAGCATTGGATTTCACTGTGTTGACGTTCAGTCCAATTTCTTGAAAGTGATGGATAGCACTAGTTACAAGGGCAGACAGATGCTGCTTGCTCGCCTTTTCCTATGATCACAAGATCGTCAGCAAAACAGGGCTGTAAGTGGTTCAGTGTCAGGAGTTAGCTGAAAGCCATATTTTCCTGAAACGTTTCTAACCGTCAACTCGTTCAGGATGTGGTTAATGCCCCAGTTGAAGAGTAGTGGTGATATGGGATCTCCCTGCATCACTCCTCGCTTAAAGTGGATTTTATCTGTATTTCCACCGTCGGTATGTATTTGAGTAGAATTTCCTGTCAGCATGTTAATTAGAAGTTTCTTGATTTGTTCAGGCAAAGCAGACTTTTCAATGGTAGCAATGAGGTGAGCATGTCCAATACTATCAAAAGCTTTGCTAACATCAAGAAATACAATAGATGCTGATATTTTCTTACTTTTAGCTGTTCGCAGGATTCCATCAATAATATTGAGGTTAATGAAAGTGCCAGGCATCATGATGAACCCTCGTTGGTATTGATTTAGGTTAATGTATTTTCGCACTATTTTGCCCAAGCATTTTGCAATTACCCTCCTCACTACAGAACATATAGTAATTGGTCTCCAGTTCTTTAAGTTGTCCAGGTCCCCACCTTTGTGTATTAATACAGTTCTTGCTGTCTGGAGAGCGTCAGGAACTATACCCGTCTTCAGCATTCTGTTAGCAATGTGAGTAATTACGTCAGCAGCAGCAGGGTGCCTAATTGCCTTTAGTAACACTCTGTCTGAACCAGGGCTTATATCTATAGCTATAGATTTTATAATTGAGAAAGAAAGTTCTTGAGAAAATACTATTGGACTGTTTACATCATCGCACGTAAAAGAATCATAACTGTCCCTTACATAGTTGTTAGGGGTTTCAAATACTTGCTTATAGAAACCCTCAATATCATCTTTTGCCATTGGTAATTTGTAGGGCTGATTTTGTTGTAGAATTTTTCTCACAGCTTTCCTTCTTTGATAAAAGTACTCAAACTGTATACGTTCATATCTGTGTTTTGCCTTCCTCCTTTCCCTGTCCCGTTTGGAAGACCTTTGTGGATTACTAGAGTTTTTGTATTGGCAATTGTTATTTTTTAATTTGCCATCTCTACGGGCTTAGTAGTATTTAGATGCAGGACTCTGTGGTCCAGACAGGAGATCAATAGCACAGTGCAAAAATTCTAGGAAACCGTAAACGTTACTCTGAAACTCCTCATTAGACATATCTTGTTTAAATATGTTAAGACAATTCTGAAGTTCATTTTCATAAGTTTTTGCATTGTTATTATGTGATTTAATTTGTGAATCATCTGCATGTGCTCTGCTTTCTGAAGTTTTAGTGGCATTTACAGCATCGGCTAATGTATCAGAGTGAATCTTGCTATTTAACAGGGACTCCCTGTATTCCTCTGGATGGGCTTTACTGATGTGGATTCTAAGGCCTTTATAAAGCTGGCCACAATGTGGACATTATGTTTGGCTTTGTCTCTTAACAGTTTCAACAGCATTAGCCATGTACCACACACAACATTAAACTAAAACAGCAAAACTGTCATTTTATTGTGCTAACCTCTTTATATAAACAAAAGGTAACCAAGCAGTTTCAGTCAGAATGAGATATGTATATTCTGACAAGAATATATGCGATAATTCTAAAAATCCTAAGTGTGGCTAATGGTACTATATAAATGTAACACTTACAGTGTCTTGGTCACCAAAATTAGTGCACAGCAAGCACGTAAATCACATTATTATTATTATTATTATTATTATTATTATTATTATTATTATTATTATTATTATTATTATTATTATTATTATTATTATTATTATTATTATTATTATTATTATTATTATTATTATTATTATTATTATTATTATTATTATTATTATTATTATTATTATTATTATTATTATTATTATTATTATTATTATTATTATTATTATTATTATTATTATTATTATTATTATTATTATTATTATTATTATTATTATTATTATTATTATTATTATTATTATTATTATTATTATTATTATTATTTATTATTATTATTATTTATTATTATTATTATTATTATTATTATTATTATTATTATTATTATTATTATTATTATTATTATTATTATTATTATTATTATTCTCATTATAATTATTATTCTCATTATCATTATTATTGTTGTTATTACTATCATCATTATCATTAATTATTCCCACTTTAAATATGTTATGGTACAGCAATTTGGGTTGGCATTATATTCATGTAAATGTGTTCAGCGCTGCACGGTTGGCAATAGCCTTCGGCTTTCCTAGCAGAAGGGCCGCTAGGTCTATTAAGAGCAGTTTTCAGCAAAAAACAGCTGTGCCTTATGCACTTTGCGTTACAATTATTATCCTATAACGTAAAACGAACTAGGCGTACTGACTTTATGCATTCAGTGTTGTAGTAAATGTTTGTTTATATTTACCAATTTACCTTCTACTAAACCGCTGATTTGGCGAAACTGATCCTGCCAGTGGTACTGTCATTTGTTTTGAGCTCCGTGATGTCATTGGTTAAAAATCTGCTGACGGTATATTCCAGATTATTCTGCTGTAACATGAAAAGGGCGGGTAGACTGTGTGTGTAATAAAATTAAAATTTGGACAATTCAATATTTATTGCATTTTTTTACTGGTAAGTGTTCGACGCTGTGATAAGTTGGTGATAATGTCATGTCATGTCATGAAAAGTTCGTCTGTAATTGTATATAAATGAGCTGTGAACCTAAGTTGCCTGCACATATTTTCAGATAAACACAATGTCCAGCACATCACAAAAGCACCGCAATTTTGTTGCGGAGCCCATGGGCGACAAGCCTGTGACAGACTTGGCTGGCGTTGGTGAAGTTCTTGGGAGCAGACTCCAGGGACAAGGCTTTGATAAGGTTAGTAAACTATGTGTGTAAACTTGTATCAAACTATGGTAGTTAACTTGCTGTATAGCGTTCCCTGGCATCTGTGTTTGGAGATAACAGTGGAAAAACATTGACCTCAGGCACTTTAACCTCACTAAACACCTCCAACAGTGTGACATTTGTGCTGGGAATACAAGGTAATGGAAGGAGCATCTGCATTGGGTAGCAAGGAAAGAAATTCACAGCAATGCAAGAATATGATGAATGTCACTTTGAGTATTCATTGATTTATTTATTACAGTTAGGGCAAATATCCTTTTGCTTGCAATGTGTACATGCTGCGGGTATGTGTGGATAGTGCAAGGAGGGGAAGAGAATGACACAAGTAACCTGGAACTATGAGCATGTCAGTCAGGGATGTAACAGCCAATCTACTTTAAAAAATAGACATTACAAACACATACATGTGTAGTATTGGCAAAAATATAAACATCTATGTGTTGTATT
This sequence comes from Tenodera sinensis, assembly GCA_030765045.1. Lineage (NCBI taxonomy): Eukaryota > Metazoa > Arthropoda > Insecta > Mantodea > Mantidae > Tenodera > Tenodera sinensis. The sequence continues at coordinate 38,479,926 of CM060974.1, forward strand.
ATCTTCTCATTCATCTGTTTGGTTGTCAAATAGTTCAGCATATTTGGTAATGACGTTTTGGAACTCAGTACGGGGTAGTTTGTAAAATGGTATATTGGTATGTACCATTTTACACGGATCTTCAAAGAACTGGGTTGCCCTGTATAATAGCAGCCTGGCTTCAACTCCTATAAGGTTATCGAGAAGTTGCTCTGCAGTCTCCTATAACCAAAATTCCCTCAGAGACGGCAATTCCAGTGGCAGCACTGGCTGCCGTGAGCCTATAGTTATTTATAACGTTCCACGAAATAAAGTATATGATAGGTTCATGTATGTAATTCATGAAAGCTAATGTAGATAAACAGAGCAGTACATACCAGCGCTGCGTGGAGGAACCATTTATTATCCCATATAATCCGTTATGTCACCAGGACTGGCCGAGAAGCAGTTTCTTGTAGATTTTATTATTGTAATTATTTCTTTGCGCATCACTGGTTTAAGAAAGATGGTAATTTCCTTTCTGATCAATTTAGTATGGTGGATATTATTATTAGTGTCAGTTTGTGGAAACATTACTGTATCCATAACAGCGTTAAAATGATTGAGGTTATTGGCGATGTCAGCTGGTACGTTATTTACTATTAGGGATGTATATTATTTCCAGCGGCAAATCTAGAGCTGTAATTTACACTTTTTATCATATTCCATATCGTTCTATTCTGCATTGAAGAGTTAACAATCTGTGCATCAAAGTAATGCTTTTTTTAGCAGGCTGCTATTATGCAGCATAACCAAACTTTCAGTATACAGTTTAACTTTGTTTCTTTGCCTTCTTGCTTTCTAATGATGCAACAATTTGTTGGTGTGGGTGGCTCAGTTGGTTAGATGCTGACCTACTGATCTTAAGGTTGTGGGTTCAAATCCAGCCCAGACTGATGGTTTTTAAGTGTGCTTAAAAACGACAGCTCCATGTCAGATTTATTGGCATGTAAAGGAACTCCTGTGGGATGAAGTTCCGGCACACTGGCGATTGAGTGTCGATAAACAGCAAAATAATTAACGATGCAACAAGTGATTTATGTCTCTTTTTTTTGTATTACAATGTTGTTTTAATAATTTTCACTGCTCTTTACAATTTTGTATTTCTGAATGACACAGTCTACGTTGTGCATTTTCTGCGTTCGCAGTGCAATTATTTGTACCAAGTTTTTTCACTAACGTTTTGAATGAGGCAGCTGGTGATGATTCTGACATACTGAACTTTGTATAGTGCAGAACAGAATGTAAACACAGAGCACACAGCAAGCAACCTTATACTGTCAGTACTGCAGTCAAACTGTTAGCGTAAAACCCTGGATTCGTGTGTTCAGTACGTCACATGTACTAGGTAGAGTGGTAGTTACATTGATTACCTGGTCAGTGGATATTTGTCCTAGCTCTGTTTATGATTTATATTTTGTTATATTTAGCTGCTTATTTTTAAGTGGTTGGGACAGAGAAAGGATAATTTTTAACAGGAAGAAATTCGCAACATTGCATACTAATAGCGTGATAAATGCATGATAAATTTGTCATCGGTTGAGCATTTTCAGTTTGCATAAGCCAATCTCTGGCACTACAGCCCAGGAAGAGCCAAGCCTTACTGCTGCATCCCCCACCTCGGCCCTGGGGTGCAGTACTGAAGGGTGGTATGTGGTCAGCGTCCCAATCCCTCCTGGCCAGTTATGCGGTCTTCACGACCTGGGGCTGCTACTTTTCTATCAAGTAGCTCCTCAATTGGTCCTCCCGGGACTAACGAGGCTGAGTGCACCCCATGCCAGCCCTCCTAGAGGGGATAAAATCCCCATGCTGGTAGCAGGGATCGAACCTGGGTCCTCTGCACCAGAGGCAAATGCGCTAAGATTGCATAGTATTCATATATTTATTATTTATTTATTTTAAAGGTTGGAGATGGAGAAAGAATTATTTGCACATCAAAGGAATATGTGTTAATTTATTTATGTTTAAAAGAAAGAATTCACAACAGTACATGTCGATTATGTGACAAATTTGTCGTGATTTGACTGTTCTCACATTCACAAGGTATCCATGACTTTTGTGTTTATTTTAACCCTGTCACTGCTGAGACATTTTGCTACATGTCATTCATCCTCTAATTTTTAAACCAATTTTCATATCCCTTTCCGAGGCATCTTGGCCGAAGCGATTCAGATAGCCATGACGGTTAAGGCAGTATGCAATGAACTGGCCATTCATTCAGAGCCAAATATCGCAAGTTCAAATCCCAGCAACTGTGGCTGCAGTCAAATGTGCCTGTGGTAAAGAAAGGGGAGGGCCCAAGTAAAATAATTGGTGTAATGGCACACTTAGAAACTGACAGGGTTATATTTGACTGACTGCAGTTGCATGAATTTTGCTTTCTTTTTTCCTCAAAAAAAAAAAAAAAAACAAAAAAACTGCAGTTTTATTGCAAAAAATTAATGTTTTAAATTAATATATTTTACAATAGAAAATGCCTGCAAATACTTGAAATCAATTTATTTAGGTTAGCATAATAAGAACGCAGAGTGTGTCTGAACAGTGAAAGGGTTAACTGTCCCGTCTATGTGACGGCAAATGCAGTGAAAAGGTTAAAGAATGGGCACAGAGAAAGCATAATTTGCATGTAAAACCAGTACATGTATGAGTTGACAAACCACCTCTATAATAGTGACCTAGCTCCTTTTTTATCCTATGTAATAGTGGCCTACAAAAAAATATTACTTTGATGCATGGATTCTTAGTTCTTCAAAGGACAATAAATCAATATGAACTATGACGAAATCTGAAACTGACAGCTCTAAGTCTGCCGATGAAAATAATATATCCCCAATAGAAAATAACGTGGTTGTAAAAAATCCAGCTGATGTCTCCAACGTCCTCAATCACTTCAACACAATTGTGAATAAAGTAATATTGCCACGAACTGACAGTAATGAAAATATCCTTTACTTCTTAATTTTAAGGGCTTCTTCACTATTCAGCAGTTGCCCTGTATTCCCACTTGCCATTCTTTCTGTTTGAACAAGTCATCCTCCTCTAGGCATCCATAATAATTATTCATTCTATGAATGTGTCCTCTCCAAGTTGCTCTTGACATGCCCCACTTCTTTCTTCCACGCGTTGACCATTCTAAAAAGTCTTGGACCACTTATTAACCCCATTCTTTTAAGTTGCCCATACCATTGAAGACCCCACCTTTTAATTCTGTGCACCACTATTTCCTCCATATCCTTCATCTGTCTCGCCTCCTCATTTCTCCTTCTTTCCACTCTTAACCCTTTAATGCCTGGTGTGTCTTATAAGATACATAAGCTTTTTTTCCTATTTGTACTAGTATAAACTTTTTTTTCCTGCTATATTCTTGTTATACTGTCTGTCACTAATTAAAAATACATATTTGAGACGGTTTGAATTGTAAAAAAGTATTTTTTTTTACAATTTATATTGTAGTGTTTTTTTTTCTTTCTTTCTTTCTTTTTTTTTTTTTCTTTTTTTTTTAAGAAAAGAAGCTAAATCCATGCAATCGCAGTCAAATGATACCCCGTCATCATCCACGCGTGCCATCACACCGATTATTTTACGTGGGCCCTCCCCGTCCTTTACCACAGGCACATTTGACTGCGGTTGCCGAGACTCGAACTCATGACCTCAGGCTTTGAGTGCATGGCCAGTGCACTACGTGTTACCTTAACGATCATGGCTATCCGAACCAACAGGCTGAAGGCCTCCCAGACCGCCTAATCTAAACCGGTTTCGAATTAGAGGAAGAACGGCATATGTAGCAAAATAATTCAGGCAATAGAGGGTTAATACTTTAGCACACGTTTTATTCTGTCCATTTCCACTGCCAAGATCTTAGATTTTTGTCTCTCTATCAAAATCCACGCCTCAGCAACATAGTTCATTATATTTTCCACCAATCTTCAAAATCCTCTTCTTTGTACAGTTCAACATAGTTTTACTCGACAAAACCTTATTCAACATTCATATAGCTCTTCATGTTTGTTCTAGCCTAGTGTCTACGTCCACTTTACACCGATTCATCAATAGCATGATCAGAAATTAAATTAGTATCTGCTTGAAACCAGGGATGTGCGAAGAAATAATAAAAATCATTCAGTTTATTATACGACACTACTTAACTGGTCTTGATGGAGTTTCAGATTATATGGGACAATAGAAAGAGTTGAGGCCAGACTACTATTATACCGGATAACCTCGATAAATTGGTCATTATTTGACCGTGTTCATGCTCACATAGTATCCATACATTTAATATTTATTTTACAGGCTGGAGACAGAGAAAGGATAATTTATACATGAAAAGGTGTTAATTTATTCATATTGTGATACCGGTTGTGGTGCACAACAAATATCTTTTTTTTTTAATTTTACTTTTTATGGGTTACTTGACTAATTTCTGTTATCTCCTATACGGTATGAACAGTATAGGTACATTTTAATTAGTGTACGTATACAACCTATTACGTTCTCCCTCACTGTAACAAAAGGCTGAATGTGTATTGACCTTCATCTAATTTTAGATATGACAGTCGCGCAGTGGTTTATGATCGAGTTCATTTTTGTATTTATAAGACCAAAGGGGTGTCAGGCTATCTTTCTGACTTCTGTGTTGTTCATATATATCGCACACCGTGGGTGATTAAATACAGTGCCATCTTACATTATCAGCAGTACCTCGTTTATTTCAAGGAAGTAAACACAAACATTTCCCACATCATCAGTTTGCATGTCACTCGCATACATTTAAGCAAGATCATTCATCACGTCTAAAAACACCTCTGCGTGGTAAGCTAAACTTTCAGTTAATATTTCTGGTTGCAGTGCAGCTCTCCAAGATTCCAGGCATACTGTTAGTGTTGTGTTGAGTTGTTTGTGCCAGTGAAAATGTCAAACGAGAAGAAAAGACAAGTTAACATGACAGTGGAAATTAATTTGGTTGTGTTAAAGAGACCAGACAAAGGGAAACACATAAATACATAACAAATTTTGGAATATGTTATACTTTTGTTTCTTATCTTGTGCTAGAATATGTAATTATGTAATTTGCAGTGTTATGAGTTGTGAACAACAGACCCCTTATTCTATAAAGCTTGACATTTCAGTAACTTGACAGCCTCTCGGTCCACATTAGGTCGAGTAATCAGGATTCTGGTGTACTGCCAACTGTTCCTAAAATATAACCATGATAGAGCAATGGTCATAGTTGGTGTTAGTGCATTCATTATGTTGCTCCAGAAGCTCTTGTTCTTGAACCCGTTGCACAGAAGTCAACTGATAGATTTTGAAACAAAATTCTATTTAGATGCTGTATTAATTAATCAATCTGTGGTTGCCATTGCATTCCTCATATATACATGGTTTTGTCTTGAATTGTTTTAGAACAGTTACAGTCATTGTTGGTATTTTTGTGTTTGCAACACAGGAGTGCATTAAATATACTGGGCGTCCCAAAAAAACCGACAACGCTTAGTATGTTGTGTGGGATGGCCAACTGATAGGTTTTCAAATATGAACCCCTGTATGGAAATGCACAGTTTGAGTATTTGAAGAGCGTCGAAGTTTGAGAACAAATCGTTGTGTCAGTTTGTTAGCATTAGTTTTGGTATCTTACTATGGCAGGTATGCAACCCTTTAGCCATCTGTGTATTGCAGATGAACAACCTGAACATAATAATATTCCTGCGCATGCGATAAATTCCTCCATAGAGTCCTTGGTACTCGTACTGCGTTACTTGTGTAGTTTTCAGTACAGTAACGTTTTTTAGCAGCAGTTTGACATGTATCAGTATACAGCTGCTGAAATGACGGACTTGAGATCCAGCACACTTTGATGTAAATGTGCGGAATAACCTAAACATCACATATCCAGATCGATGGATTCATAGAGGTGGGCCAGTTCTCAATTATTTTTTGTGGAGTTGTAGGAAGAATGTGGTGTATGGCACTCCTGTAACGTCAGCAGAAGACCTAATGGCTCGAGTCCACTGAGTGATTGAAAATCTGCAGACAGCTGCACCTATTGGGTCATGGGCATGAGGCTCATCACTGCTGACATAGGCTCTGAAGTGACGTAGGAGGTACACATTCAAAGCCCGTTTCTAATGTAGACAGCTCAATGCTGGGTTTATTGACAAAATTTGAACGTACACCCATCTCATACTTCGATGTGCTACAGCGTCCAAACCATGCATTTCTGGATGTGGGTTTCTATCTGAAAACCAGTCAGTTTGTCGTGCCGCACAACGTTCTAAGCATTGTCGGTGGTTTTTTTTTTTTTTTTTTTTTTTTTGAGATACCTGTATGTTAGGATATTTAGGGTTCAGAAGTGATTTTATCCATAAGTCTTATTGCAGAACAAAAATTTACTGAAGATCGATAGGCTCATCATGTGTTCTGTGTTTTAAAGCATGTTACTTTAACATTGATATTTGAGGTTAGAAATAATGATTTTATTATGTAGATTGGCAGTACTGCTTTTTGTTTTAAAGTCTGCTGCAGCTTAGTGTAATGTTGGCCATATTGAAATCTTGGGAACAGCCGTTATGCCGTTTTGCCTATAATGGCTGCCTCAGTAGTACAGTAAATGTACTAGGTGAGTATTTTGTTTACATCTGAGGGAAGTGCTTACTGTGAAGCACACACCAGTGGGATATAACACAGGCCAAGGGTATGTGCAAGGATTAATCAAATCAGTAGCTTCGACATTGTCAGTTATTAGCATATCTTCTTACAGTGCCATGGCGTACACCTCTCCGTGTTGACACTTGATTGTCCCCAGTATACTAGAGAGCACCAATCCCTTGGCCTGGGTTTGACCCTGCGCTCACTTCTTGGCGATGACCCTGTATTCATAGATAAGGTGCTGTGGCTTGTCACCAGAATTGATTTTTCAAAGCAAGTTTAACACGTGTTTTATTATTCAGGGTGTGATTTTACAGTTTTAACTTCTGAACTTTGAAATGTGTGGTTTTACCATTCGTTTTTAACATTTTAACTCTTTACTGTTATGCCATTCACTGTTTGTTTCAATCATTTTACTTGTTTTACCCTTTATAACCGTTTTTAACTGTTTTTCCATTTTCATCTTTGGTTTTAGCCTTCATCTTTTAATCAGTTTCAGCTCTTTGTGTTTTTTAACCTTTAACATTGGACCCAAATGACTTATGTGTCGACGAGTCCTTAAGCTGTACTCATCTATCTTACAATGCCCATTTGTTACATATTGTGGAAAGAAATCAAATTTGCAAAGGTGAGATGCTCAGACTGCTGTGTCCCATGTCTATATTGATACAGGCTCTAGCTTGAAAATAGATGACGTCATAGATATTAATGTCATATGATGCCACATGGCAAAAATGATAATTTTCTTACTTATATATAGTGGATACAGTTTATTGGCAGTTCCCAAGAGTTCAACATGGTCGACATTACACTAAACAGTATCCTAAAAGGCAGTTCTGCCAACGTACATAATAAAGGCAATTCTAACCTCAAATATCACAGCATTAAAGTATCACGCTTTCAACTGATAATAATGCTTGAACATCGTTACCACAAAACACACGAACTATCTCTTCTTCAGCAAATCTTGTTCTGCAATAACACTTTTGGATAAAATCACTTCTGAGCACTAAATATCATAATATATATTTAATGCACTACTGTGTAGGGAACACAAAAATAACAACAGTAACTATAACTGCATATACTGCTCCAAAAGAATTAAAAAGAAAATCACATAAACAGGAACAATATCTCTACAGATGAATTAATTAATATGGCATCTAAATAGAATCTTGTTTTAAACTATCAGTTGGCCTCTCTGCAGCAAGTTCATAAACAAGGGCTTCTGTGGCAACATAACAAATGCAATAACACCAGCTATGGCTGTAGCTTTACCATGGTTACATGTTACAAACAGCTGGCACCACTAATGCAACCTAACAGATGGAATATCACCAAATATAACCAGACTGCACTATAATGGAGGAAAAATGTTAAGGTTGTTTTTTAGGGTATCTCAATAAGCTGTGCCTTATAGCATCTTACAGATCCTGTAATTGATTTTGAAAGTGTGTCCAAATACTGTGCTTTTGTGTATAGCAATAAGTCATTGGTCCTCAGGCATGATGCTTAACAAACATGGATCACAGAACATAAACAATGTGGGAACTATGAAGTTTATTATAGTAGTTCAATTGCTATGGAGAAGACAGCTGCGGCTGTGTTGTAGAAAAGATCTATTATATGCAAAATGCAATACACAATTACTATATCAGATGGAGATTCCAAAACATGCAAACATCTACAGAACTAGAGCTTTGGTTATCCGTGGTGAGGAGGACCGACAGTACCTTGGATAATCAAAAGCTTAGACACATGGACTCTGTCAAAAATCGAGAGAGAAACTTACGGTAAATTGGCGAACTAAATGAAAACATGCACAAAGGTATGAAAAAAATGTGATGTGTTGCACTCATGACTTTCTCTACTCTTGTACTAACCATTCTTACAAACTCTTATTCCTATATCTTCTTCGTGTTAGTTGAGATAAACATTTCCAGAAATTATCGTACTGCTTATTTCCTTCTAGGTGCAAGGGGAATATTAGAATACAGTAGGCTTTGAGCGATAGTCAAATATTTTAAAGCTTTGAGATCCCGTTCTCTTTGCACGCTTAACATATAAAAAAATGAACAAAAATGTTCCATTCCACAAAAGTTCTACATTTTCTGAAACTGACACAAATAACAAGAAATATCTCCGAAATGGTTCACTCTACAAAAAATTTATTTATACAGTCGCCGCAATGGAAATCTTTATGTAGACAATGTGCTCAGTTTGTTCTTATCCCGCCACTATACAAAGGAGCAGGCGAAGCTGCAAATCATGTGATTCTTGAGTGCACAGTAGCAGCTTGCTTCTATTAGCAGGCCAGGTCTCAGTCAGTCTCTGGTATTTGTACAGAGTGGTTTGTTTCCAGTTTGTCATCGTAATTAAATTTTTAACCTGAGTGCTATTTTTAAAGTTGTGTATTTCTCAATATAATACAAATAATGGGATGCAAGAAGCTTACTTCTGAGGAGAAGACTCGTGCTTTAACTCTATTGGAAGTAGGTCCCTCTGTGATTCATATAGCTGCCGATCTAAAGGTTTCAAGATGAGCTATTTATGACCTAAACAGCAGCAGCATCTTTTCCACCTGGCAACACACCAAGATGAAAAATCGGCTCAGGTGGTAAAAGAAAGACTTTAACAAGAACTGATGGCCTGCTAAAACGTGAAGTGATGGCTGATCCATGGATTACAGCAGCAGGGTTAAAGAAGAAACACTCGGACCTTCTCAACAATGTTGCAATAAGGACCATTCAGCATCGACTTCAAAAAGACTTAGGTTTACCAAGTCGGTGTGCAGCCAAGAAGCCTCTTCTGACTGAAGCTATGAAGAAGAAAAGGATACATTTTTGCAAGACATATCAGCACTGGACATCAGAGGACTGGCGTAAAGTAATGTTTTCTGATGAAAGCACTTTCAAACTGGTCAGAGGAAAGTCCAAAATGGTGAGGAGGCCAAAAAATGTGTCGCGATATGATCCAAAGTTTACTGTCAAAACTGTTAAACATCCAGAAAGTGTGATGGTATGGGGTGATGGTAGAGATGGCTTGTACTTTCTCCCAAAGAATATCACAATGTAGGGAAGTAACTATTTAGAAGTGTTACAACAGCATTTGTTCACATTTTGGCCGATTCACCAGTGTCAGTACTTCATGCATGATGATGCCCCTGCACATAGGACAAAGATGGTTCAGAAGTTCCTGAAAGATAATAATATACCTGTACTTCAATGGCCTGGTAACTCTCCTGACCTAAATCCAATAGAAAATGCTTGGAATCAAATGAAAAATAAAATAGAAGAGCTGCAACCATCAAGTATTAAGGAGCTACAGGAAGTGTTGAAGAAGTTGTGGGTGGAAATGGACAAAAAATTTTTGAATATCTAGCAGACTCAATGCCTAGGAGACTCCTGAAAGTGATAAAAGTTAAGGGAAATATGACCAAGTACTAATTGCACGCACAAGTTAAAAATAAAACCATGTAAAGTGGGTATTTGTTGTTTTTATTACCTTGTAAAGATTTCCATTGCAGCGACTGTACATTGGTTTTAGTGAGATCTACATCTTAGGTACAGTAAGATTTTGTCTATCGCTAATGATTTACGAGTTATTTAAAAGTCATCCAAGTTAAACAGGACTACATAGGCTATGGCCAGAAAATTCAAAATACATTTCATTTGCCATACAAATATCTTAAATATAAGGCATTTTAATCAAAATCGTTGGAGCTATTTTCAAGAAAATCATAATTTTTGAAACATTTTCCATATAAAGGGTAGTTTAGGGTGGGGCTATTTTCTTCAAAATCTTGGTGTTACGTCCTTGAAAGATTTCTTTTTTTCCTGATTACCCTCCCCTTATGTAGGACTTACACCCTCTGGGACTTAAAAGCCAGTGCTTAGGGTCAGACGCCTGTGGGGGTGCAGAGGAACCTATGGACCAGACTGAGTAAACACTTGGAAGCAGGTGGTCAGCCAAGCACCAGGTATGACAGTGACGAAGAGGATGATATGAAATGCAGGCAAAATGGATGATTAGAAAGGCGATAATGGAGCAATTGGTGGAATGAGCAGTGAGGAAAACTGGAGAACCTGGAAAAAAACCTGCTCAGACGCCGCTTCGTCCACTACAAATACCACATGCAGGGTTCCTGGGATCAAACCTGGGCTGCCTTTGGTGGTAGGTGGGCAGTCTAACCACTCAGCCACAGCGCCGCTCCCTTGAAATACATTAAACTTAAATACCAACTTTGGTTTTTAACCGACTTTTCGTTTTTGAGTTATGCTTTCCACTGACAGACACACATGCACGCACGTAGGACCTTTTTTAAAAATGTTGTGTTTTAATTCAGGGGGTCTCGAAACATTTTTCTGGTGAAATCTCGACATCAAATTTAGAAAGTAAATAACAAACTATGGTCCATATGGTATGTACATATTGCAGTGAAAAACAAAAAAAGTTATTTCTTCAAGAAGTCCATAAGTGTTTTCTGTTTAACGGAACTCGCTGGGTTGTTTGCTGCCGTTTAAGGCAATCATAGCAGTAGAGAGTGTTAAAGTTGTATCTATTGCTCTACATATTTGATGGTCTTCACTATAGCTTTGTGTTCTCCTCTGATTTTCTCATTCTCCACTTCAATATCTTCACTTTCACTTTCTTCAGCATCTACATTCACTGCCTCTAATGTACCTCATCAGGCACTTCCAATTATTTGTCTGCATTGATCCACTCGAGTACATCGTTTTCAGTTATTGTTTCATCTGCTAATCTTTGAGTTAGCTATTCAAGGGAGATTGTCATGATTTATGGGCAAAGTTTCTTCATTTTCCATGACATGAAGAATAAAACTTTTCATCTCATTCCACAAGTCAGCTGACAGGCAATATCTTTCATTGTGACTTTTTTAAGAGTCTGTATGGTGTAGTTTTCATCAGTTGTGCTAATGAGGCTTTTAAAAAGTTTGCGTTTATAGTTATGCTTCAGGATTTCCAACACACCTTGTTCCATGGACTGGAGAAGAGGTGTGACATTGTGGGTTAAAAACATGTTAATATCATCAGAAAGCGTTTCTTCTGTATCATTCGTTTGTATACCATTTCTGTTTTTACATTACCTACATGCTTTGCGCGGCACAGCTTTTAGTTAGTTGGGACTCAGATAACCGTGGGTCTACTGTATATGGTGACACAGAAATAAAAGATGAATCTTAATAGCAGGATTATGATAAACTTTATTTAATGTGACTTAATGCAGCAGGGCATAATGTGAAGTAAGAAATGTTGCTAGACTAGAAGTTGTGTCAGGATGTACTTAATTCAATGGGAATGTTTTGATCTGGGCCCAGATGTTTGACATGTCATAGTGTTTGTGGTTTTTTTTTTCCATGGAAAACATAGGCAAAGTACGATTTTATCAATGGTGATTAAAATTATGCAATTCTCATGGGTCATATAAAGGCATGCTTTAGCTTTTTTAAGTTTTTTGTCATTTTCTTGTCATCTCTAGGCTTTGTGACCTAAACGGTTGTAAGAAGAACTGTATAAGACAGGATAGCTGTCTGAATACTGTATAATGTGTTGCCTTGGTGCTAGCAATGCATGTTCTGCAACTGTGGAGTTTCTGTTTGTCTCAAACACCAGAACCTTTTGTACTCCAGCCCACCCCATGCAGCAGCTAAACTAGTAAAAAAAGACCGGACCAACTGTCAATTGCCCACACATGCTAAGCATATAAAACCTGTGTAATCAAACGGCTTCATATCAGTCATTTAGAGCAAGAGTACTATGGTTACACCACTGAGGGTGTTCGATTCAGCTTCAAACGAAACGTTTGGAAGGAGAATTTCCACTAGAACATGGCCCACAAGCCCAGATAATCATTTTCTATTTTATAAAGCTTTATGTTTGGTATGCCAAAAGAAAATACATGCAACGTAATCACAGAACCAATACATCATGTTTTTATTTGGCTCCGCCGCTGAACAGCTTGAAAGCTACCCTGTTTGTAAAAATGTCTATAAACAAACAGAACCGGAAAGCCTGGTGGCCTATAGTGTTGGAGGGGGTAAATACTGGATTTTATTCCTGTCACCCCTCTTCCCCATGCCCGGGTTCGATTCCAGGGACCCGCATGTGGTATTCGTGGTGGACGAAGCGGTGTCAGGGCGGGTTTTCTCCGGGTGCTCCGGTTTCCCCCGCCATCTCATTCCACCGGTGCTCCATCTTCATGTACCATCAGTGTCACCGCCTGCGGTGCCGTAGTAGTAAAAGCGGGCGTTAAACACTACAACAACAACAATCTTCCCCATGCCTTGCTTCAAGATTTCAGGTCCCTAGCTCATCCATAAGTTACTTTAAAATCGATTGCAAAATTTGTACCAAACAGACAAGAAAGCAAGTTAATAAAAACATTGTAATAAAATGCTGTGCAAGGGGATTCCGGAGGCCTTAAAACTTTATTTCGGTGAAATCTTGACAGCTAAACTTGTCCTTCTTATCTGCTGTAGGTACATAGTAGAGAAGGCACGGAAAATAGACAACTCGGTAAATGGTGTAAAATTGCAATTTTGAATGTAACGGAAAAGACTGGGAGCATGTACTTTTTTGAAATGAGAGCGCTGATGTTTTTCCTGTTTCTGTTTTAGGCCTACGTGGTGTTGGGTCAGTTCCTAGTTCTGAAGAAGAACAAGGAGCTCTTCCAGGACTGGATGCGTGACGTGTGCGGTGCTAACACAAAGCAATCCAGTGATTGTTACAATTGTCTTATAGACTGGTGTGACGAATTTCTGTGAATAATGTTATAGTTTCAAAATAATGGTAAATGTTAAAATGTGTATTTTTGAAAACTTATAACAAATATTGAGCAGCACTTTTTTATCACAGCTCCTTTTGTTAAATAATATTTAAAATGTGCACTTTAAACTTTTCAATGTAAAATGTGAACCATTAGTTTTTAATAAAGTTGTGCTTTCATAATTAAACCTGATTATTTTCCGGTATTCCTCACACCACTTGGCGCACTTGATTCGTACAACATATGGGTCTGTAGTGGAATTTCATTATGTATTTCATGTTACTGTAATGTGGCATGTCAAAGACATGAGGATGAAGGCATTTAGTATCGCCGTAAGCAATGTTGTCATGTTTTCTCTAAGTGTTTATGCTCCACACGTGGACATTTACTTCTAAGAAGACCAATCGTATGAGAAAACGAGAGATGTTGTAACTGTGTTTCACTCCACGTTGGATTAACAACCATCTGTTATTAGTGATTGGCTGAAGTGATGTGCTCATTTGTGCAATGTGAAACATTGGCAACTTCTGAGAACTAACAGTGCATGCAGTGAGAGGTTTCTGATGATCAAAGGTAAAGTGCATATTAACGATTAGAGTAACACAGTAGTACAGTAATCTGCTTCTGTCGTAAGAAACACACCTGGAAGGGAAAATATCCAAATAAGTGACAGTCTCCTAATAAGAGACACTGGTTATCTCACCAATAGTTGTAACATAGGTAATGTGTTGATGTGGATAGCACATTGCTGTTTGTATGATGCCGGTAACACAATGCCAACCTGATAAGGAGAAAACTTTGTTGTATAACTTGGAAATTTTGCTGTCATATTCTTCGAAGCTGTATAGCTCTTCGAAGAAGTTATGTTACATGTACAATTGAATTCATTGTTGGTAATATAGGAACCATGGAAACTGTTATAAGCATATTAAGTAATGTCTGCAACAACACCGAAGATAAGCAACCACAAAATTTTGGTGCATCCTGGATCCTAATACAAGACACCATGTGGTCTCAAGAGACGGTAGCTGATGATGCAAATAATGAATGTTTATTCTGCACTGGATTGTATTCTGAGGACATGTGAGGGGAAAAGTGGGCATGATGTGCAACGCATCCAAGTTGGTTCAAAAAAATTTATTTTTTCGAATTCGGCTGATCAAAGAACAAAATGCCATTAAACTTTTTTTGTTTGTAACCCTTCTATGAAGCATATAATTGGAAGGAATGTAATGACTTCCCTTCCACTCTGTATGTCCAGGCTACCTTGTCCTCTTAAGTGAACAAGCTGCCATACATTGCTATTGGAAATGGAGTTCATGTTTTTGAAACTGATGACTGTGAATCTGACCCAAGTAAATACCAAAATTGGTTAGATTAATGTATTTTGGTATATTTCTCAGTATTCATTTTAATAGCATGAGTTGATTTACTGAAACAGAACTTACTGGTAAGGTACTCTTGTACTCGCAAAGTGTTTTGAATGTTATGTGGGACAACTAGAGTTGCACCTACTCAGTGCATAAATGGCTTAGTGAATGCTAGAATTACTTTTTGTATTGTTAGAGAAAACACATTACAAAACAACGAATTAAGAAATTTAATGAGCCTCAAACATATCAAAAACTTGAACATGAGTTTGGTCACTGTGATCAAAATAAAAATTGTACTTTTCTGTTCACAATAACATTACTCGTGATCACTAAAGGCCAGAGGCATGTGTGTTAAATGACTTAGTATGTTTGAACATCTGCAATGTATTCTACGTTCGAGTTTGCAGCCAGACATTGAAACGTCAATATTTAGAAAGAAACCAGCAAGGATACCAACTCCATTAACTAGGGGAGTATCAATATGACTATGCCACTATCTAATAAAATGTACATTGTGAACAATTTCAATGCACTAAATAAAATTATAACATTCATTTTTGAGAATACAGTATAGAACTTTTAAATGTCTTTAGTAGTATAAGGGAATTGCAGAAGAACTGTTGTATAACAAAACAAAACAAAGGTAATAAACATGTTAATTCTAATGAACTGCTTTTGTCAACTTAAGGTTTGGCTAGACTCAGTAATGTGGTGAGAGTGGTTTCGCACACAATGCCAATATGAGCTGTCTAGCATTGTCTCTGTCCTTCACTCATATTCCCAAGTGTCATTAACCCTCTTTGTGGTTTCCTAGCCAACTCTTTAGTTCAAAAGTATGCATTTCATCATGTCGCGAAACACGTATCACCCGAAACCCGAATGACCGGCTCTGCCCCACTGTCCCTGACAGACAGAAGGAAACAGGGAGAGGTGATTCTAGGGGTAAAGCATTTCACACTTCCAATGCTCATCTTGCCAGCCCTGCACTAAAGTATCACAGTTCTTAGTATGCAATATAAACAATAAATATCTTTTTCCATACAGACAAGGGCAGCTTTTCTTCAAGAAGAAAGAAAGCGACAAGAAAACTTGAAAAATGACTTCGTCGGACGCATCAGTGTTGGAACATATTTTAAAACAAGAGAGGTAAGTTATGTTGCCAAATTTGCTAATTAAGATTTTATAATTCAAAGTAATATGCAACAACAATAATGAGAAACCAACTATAATGGAAATGTAAATGTGGATTATTTATGAATTATTGGCATTGACACTGGTTTGTGCCAAAGAATCACTACAAATAATGTTACCAGATCTATTGATTTACGCAGCATGGATATAAAACATTAATTCTGTATTGATCATCATTAAGGGCACTGGAAGGTTATTTTCACTCTGACGAGGTTAACTTATGCCAATAATTAAAATTTAAATATACCAGCAACTAATCATTAGAATAAATTGAAATTCAGTGTGATTATAATCTAAGTGTTTGTAAGTTTAACTATGTAATGATTAAATTACATTCACAGAATCCCATGCAAAAGAGGCATAAAGCACACTATGAAAAAATGTTACACCCTATACTTCAGGTACATTTTGCTTGCGGGAATTTGAAGCAACAGGACTGAGTTTTTCCTGAATAACATAAGGCATAGCTTTGTATGCTAAATAATAATTCTATATAGTTTATATTTTGCACTTAAAAATACTCAGTTGTGTATAAAAAATCTGATGTGTTGCACTCACATGAATTTCTTTACTCTTGTACTAACCATTCTTACAAACTCTTATTCCTATATCTTCTTCCTGTTAGGTATAAACATTTGCAGAAATTATCTTATAGGCACAAGAGAGTATGTGTATACAGTAGACTTTGAGTGATAGTCAAATCTGTTAAAGCTTTCAAATTCTGTTCTCTTTGTACGGTTAACATATAAAAAATGAATAAGGATGTTCCAATTGACGAAAGTTTAAGTATTCCAAAACTCATATAAATATCAAGACATATCTCCGCAGTGATTCACTGCACAAAAATGTATTTAGAGATGAATGGTGTGTTTTAGCAAGATGTACATTTTTTGTATAGTGAGATTTTGTCTATCTCTTACGGTTTACCAGTTATGCAAAAGTGATCCAGAGTAAACAGGACCACATAGGTTATATATAGCCAGAAAATATCTTAAACATATGGCATTTTAATCAAAATCATTGGAGCCATTTTCAAGAATTTTCAGGCTATAGCCTATGCAGTCGTATTTACTCTGAATGAGTTTTGAATAGCTGGTAAACTGTAAGAGAAAGACCAAATCTTGCTCTACAGAAAATGTAGATCGTGCTAAAACACACAATTTATGTCCAGATAAAATTTTTGTAGAGTGAACCATTGCAGCAAATGCAACATTGTTGTTCATTTTTTATATGTTAACCGTGCAAAGAGAACGGAATTTGAAAGCTTTAAAAGATTTGGCTATCGCTCAAAGTGTACTGTATTCCCATATTCTCCTTGCACCTACAAGGAAATAAGCAATAAGATAATTTTTACAAATGTTTATCTCAACTAACACAAAGAAGATAGAAGAATAAGAGTTTGTAGGAATGGTTCGTACAAGAGCGGAGAAAGTCGTGTGAGTGCAACACATCAGATTTTTTATTCTTGTCATCTGCCACTTCGTCTTATATTATATATAATTATATATACATATAATATTATATACATGCAATTATTGACCGCCTCCGTAGCGCACCTGCCTCTGGCGTGCAGAAACTGGGTTCGATGCCCGGTACCGGCATGGGCTTTTTTTCCCCCACTGGGAGGTCTGGTACGGGGTCATTTAGCCTCGTTAGGTCAGTTAGGGGCCAATTGAGTAGCTAGAAAGGTAGCGTCCCTAAAGGTCAAGTAGTTGCCTTACGGTCGGGGGAGTCGGCGTGCTGACCCCCGCCACACCAAACCTGCACTCCGCCGTGGCCTTGGCTGCGCCTGGAGGACGCAGTGGACGGGCGATGAGGGTAACTTCTGCATAGAGATGTCCTAAGGGGGAAATGTAATTATTATACAGCTGATCAGGTGTATAATTTTTAAAAATTAAAAAACAAAAATTGGTTTTTCGAAACCAATCCACCTCTCGGTGTTCCTAAGACTAATGGAAATCTCCAATTTTACGAATGACCCATTTTCGGAAATGTGAATTTTCTAACTTGTTTGCTAAGAAGTTGTTTATGATGGTTTGCCATAGTTTGGTAAGGTTTGAAAGAGCAAATGCCTTGTTTTGTCAGATGATTTCACACAGCTGTCCACAGTGTCAATATTAGGGTTTGATCAAAGGTTCAGAATGACTTGCTTTCCTTCACAGTCAATAGAGAAGCATCGTGGGTAACATCATTGCTGCGTCACATTTTGTTCTTCGTCACTTCCCATTTATCACTGAAGATAGTACCACCGGTCTCCTTCCAGCGTTCAGAGCTGCCAACATGACTTAACATAAATGGCTAGCGAATTCCTTGGTTGAGCGTAGCCAAATCAGGGTTACCAGATTATTATATGGAAATGTAGGGCTCTTCTTCTTCTTCTTCTTCTTCTTCTTCTTCTTCTTCTTCTTCTTCTTCTTCTTCTTCTTCTTCTTCTTCTTCTTCTTCTTCTTCTTCTTCTTCTTCTCCTTCTTGCTGATGTGTAGTTTTCTTCTAGGTACTCTAGCTCAATAACTTCTACTATTTAGAACATACCAAACAGCCCTTGGTGTGCTTTACTTTCCCAATTGATCATTAACATGTACAGACAGTTCAAAAGCAGTCAATTTAAGATATTTTTTTGACCATCCTTAGTAAGATTTTTATTTTTCTCTAACACGTATAGTAAAGTGGAGGTATTGTATTCCACCCAAAATTTCGATGTCGATGTAAGAAAAAAAAAAAAAAAAATTAGAAAAGGTTCTGTCTGTGTGTGTGCGTGCGTGCGTGTGTGTGTGGTGTGTATGGTGTGTCTTTGGACAGCACAACACGAAAAGATTTTGAAGAAAATCCCTCCAACCTTAACTACCCTTTACATGAAAACTTTTTCGAAAATTTTGATTTTCTTGAAAGTGGCTAAAGCTTTCGATTAAAATGCCTTATGTTTGAGATATTTTTATGGCAAATGGAATGTATATCTTGATTTTTCTAGCTATAGCCCATGAAGTCCTATTTACTCTGGATGGCTTTTGCATAACTGGTAAACCGTAAGAGATAGACAAAATCTTACTGTACAACAAATGTAGATCTTGCTAAAACATATATGTATGTCTAACTACATTTTTTGTAGAGTGAACTATTTCAGAGATACTTTTGTTTCTTAGTATGTTAATCGTGCAAAGAGAACGGAATTTGAAAGCTTTCAAAGATATGACTATCGCTCAGTCTACTGTATTCCCATATTCTCCTTGTACCTACAAAAGATAAACAAGATAATTTCTGCAAATGTTGATATCAATTAACACGAAGAAGATATAGGAATAAGAGTTTGTTAGAATGATTAGTATAAGAGTAGAGAAAGTCATGTGAGTACAAAACATCAGATTTCTTTTTCTCTTTGTAGCAGCTTGTATGATCAACCTTTATTTCAGTATTAAATACTATTTTATCTCCGCATCACATTCTTCTTCTTCTTCTTCTTCTTCTTCTTCTTCTTCTTCTTCTTCTTCTTCTTCTTCTTCTTCTTCTTCCCTATTCTACCACTGCCGTGGTGTCAGTGGTTCACCTCTTGAATTCGACTTAGTTATGGTGGGGGACTAGCCCAACGCTTAAGGTCCCTGTTTTATCCCCAGGGTACTCGGGTAGATTCTCAGTTCTTGAGCTAAGATTAGGTATTTCCTCCCAACCACTAAAGGTTTTGGTTTTCCCGCCAATACTCGGGAGGCTGTTTGCAGTGGTTTCCCACTGGGCGATGGAGTCGCCATTTCCCTACACTGTTGAAATGTAGGACACAATGATAAAAAAATCTGATGTGTTGCACTCACATGACTTTCTCTGCTCTTGTACTAAACATTCTTACAAACTCTTATTCCTATATCTTCTTTCTTGTTAGTTGAGATAAACATTTGTACAAATTATCTTATTGCTTATTTCCTTGTAGGTGCAAGGGGAATGTTAGAATACAGTAGGCTTTGTGCGATAGTCAAATGTTTGAGATTCTGTTGTCATTGCACACTTAACATATAAAAAAATGAACAACCATGATCCATTTCACGAAAGTTCTAAGTTTTCCGAAACTCACACACATAACAAAGAATATCTCCGAAATGGTTCACCCTACAAGAAAATTTATTGAGACATAAATTGTGTATTTTAGCAAGATCTACATTTTTTGTATAGTATAATTTGGCTTATCTCTAACGGTTTACCAGTTATGCAAAAGTCGTCCAGAATAAATACGGTTTTCAACCGACTTTTCCTTTTTGAGTTATGCTGTCCACAGACTGACACACAGACACACACACGGACCTTTTTCTAAAAATGCTTTTTTTGGAATCAGGGTGCCTCAAAACATGTATTTCCGGTGAAATCTCGACATCGAATTTTTGGGTGGAATACAATACTTTCCCTATCTACCAGTAGAGAAAGTAAAAAATGAACAAGGATGTTCCAGTTCACGAAAGTTTTAAGTTTTCCGAAACTCACAAATAACCATCTCCAAAATGGTTTACTCTAACAGAAAACGTGTTTCTACATAAATTGTGTGTTTTAGCGAGATCCACATTTTTTTTGTAGGGTAAGATTTTGTCTCAGTCTTACGGTTTACGAGTTATTCAAAAGTCATCCAGATTAAACAGGACTAGATGGGCTATAGCAAGAAAACTCAAGATATATATTTCATTTGCCATCAAAATATCTCAAACATATGATATTTTAATCAAAATCGTTAGAGCCATTTTCAAGAAAATCAAAATTTTCGAAAACTTTTCCATGTAAAGGTTAGTTTAGAGTGGGGCTATTTTCTTCAAAATCTTCATGTCGCGTTCTAGAAAGACATTAAACATAAATACCAACTTTGGTTTTTAAACGACTTTTTGCTTTTGAGTTATGCTGTCCAGAGACACACACAGACACACACACACACACACACACACACACACACACATGGACCTTTTTCTAAAAATGCAGTTTTTTGATTCATGGGGGCTTCAAAACTTATATTTCCGGTAAAATCTCACCATTTCGGAGATATGTCTTGTTATTTGTGTGAGTTTTGGGGAACTTATCCTTCTGTCAAATGGAACATCGTTATTCATCTTTTACCTCCTGTTTACATGGTAGAAAAGGTAAAAAAACCGTGTCCTTAGCAGTTCACGGCCCTGTTGGGGGAGGCATAAGAATAATACTTGTGCCATCCTTTCTGTAACAGAGATGTGCGTTCTCAAAGACGCCCTTTTTCTGCCAAGCCTATTCTCATTAACCTTTGAACTTCGCAATCTACGCCGAAATAATGAAGAAAGAAATCTTCATGCACTGCAAACCTGCATTGTGTCCATCAAAGTAATCTTTTTTTTCACCTCCCTCCTTCACCTCTTTCCTTTCACTACTCCAGCGAAACTTATAACACACCCTCTCGCATTTCGCAGTTCTTTTGATGTTCCTTTTCATCATCTTAAAACCAACGGAAGAAGAAGAGAGAGAGAGACATGTATACGTCATTTAAAACGAAACTTTCACTCCTTTCGTGTCGTTCCAATCTCTGTTGCTTCGGAATTCGGCGTGTAAATGAAAATGTAAATAAAAGAGAAATAAGATGCCACAACTTTTCTTAATTTACAAGAAATAAAAGAGCTAGAACACGATTTGCCAAAGATTGGATGTAACGCTGATATTTTAACTAGAAGGGTTTCAAACGAAACAAAAGCCAAGAGCTCAAATGCAGAGTGGCCCAACTGACACTTGCTTATCGACTGAAATGGCGCCGCGGTAGCGCGTACGGGATGTGTGTGAATTTAAAGAAAACCCAATGTAAACAAAACCGCACAAATAGTACAACGAGCAAACATCATTGCATTATTCCAAAGTAAAAGCCTCCAATAGGACTTTAATATTAAAGGTGGCCATAACAGGAACCAAAAAAAATCTGATGTATTGCACTCACATCATTTTCTCTACTCTTGTACTAACCATTCTTACAAACTCTTATTCCTATATCTTCTTCGTGTTAGTTGAGATAAACATTTGCAGAAATTATTGCTTATTTTCTTGTAGGTACAAGGAGAATATGAGAATACAATAGGCTTTGAGCGATAGTCAAATATTTTAAAGCTTACAAATTCCGTTCTCTTTGCACGGTTAACACTTAAAAATTGAATAACGATGTTAATTTGACAGAAGTATAAGTTCTCCAAAACTTACAGTCGGTCTGGGTGGCTCAGTTGGTTAGACGCTGGCCTACAGATCCCAAGGTCGCGGGTTAAAACCCGGCCCAGGCCGATGGTTTTTAAGTGTGCTTAAAAACGACAGCTCCATGTCAGAAGATTTACTGGCATGTAAAAGAACTCCTGCGGGACAAAATTCCGGCACATCGGCGACGCTGATATGATCCTGGCAATTGACAGCGTCGTTAAACGACAAAATAATTTAATTTCCAAAACTTACACAAATAACAAGGAATATCTCCGAAACGGTCCACTCTATAAACAATTTATTTGGACATAAATTGTGTATTTTAACAAGATCTACATTTTTTGTATAGTATGATTTGGTCTATCTCTAACGGTTTACCAGTTATGCAAAAGTCATCCAGAGTAAATAGGACTACATAGGCTATAGTCAGAAAATTCAAGATATACATCATTTATCATAAAAATGTCTTAAACATATGACATTTTAATCAAAATCGTAAAAGCCATTTTCAAGAAAATAAAAATTTTCAAAAAATTGTTCATTTAAACGGTAGTTTAGGGTGGGACTATTTTCTTCAAAATCTTCGTGTCGCAACCTTGAAAGACATTAAACTTAAATACCAACTTTGGTTGTTAACCGACTTTTCGTTTCGTTTTTGAATTACACTGTCCACAGACTGACAAACAGACATAGACACACAAATACACACACGGACCTTTTTCTAAAAATGCTTTTTTTTGGATTCAGGGGGCCTCAAAACATATTTCCATTGAAATCTCGACATCGAATTTTTGGGTGGAATACAACACTTCCTCTACTTACTATACGTTGTTGAGAAAGAAAAAATCTGCCAAATTTGCAACATTGTTGCTTTCTTAATATCACTAATATATATTATAAAATTATGATTGTGGTTCAGAAAATTTAACCAAGCTGAAAATTTCAGCACTCTACCTCTTATACTTTTTGAGGAAAATGTACATGAATTCACGTGTTTTAAGGGCCAGTTTATCTTTCTTCTGTTAGATGAAATAATTTTATAGACTCAACTGCGCAAGCTATCAGTGATATAGCCACTTTAAAGAGTAAAATTATGATTATTTGTAAAATAATTCATAAACATTAAAAAATCAGAACTTCGTAATTTAAGTCGCTGAGATGTAATTACTGCAATTTCTATATCTTCAGACTAGCTGATCCCCTTAAATGGTGCAGTATTCTATTAAATATTCATTTGAGGATGTAAATAATATCACAATTATATAAATCCATATAGGTTTCGTTCAGTATAGATTGCAGTTTTTTTTTTTTTTTTTTTTTTTTTTTTTTTTTTTTTTTTTTTTTTTACTTTCTCTACTGTTAAGTGGGGGAAGTATTGTATTCCACACAAAAATTCGATGTCGAGATTTCACCGGAAATATGTTTTAAGGCCCACTGAGTCCAAAAAAAAAAAAAAGCATTTTTAGAAAAAGGTTTGTGTGTGTGTGTGTGTGTGTGTGACTGTGTCTGTGTGTTAGTCTGTGGATAGTATAACACAAAAACGAAAAGTAGCTTAAATACCAGAGTTGGTATTTAAATTTAATATCTTTCAAGGATGCGACACGAAGATTTTGAAGAAAATAGGCCCACCTTAAACTATCCTTTACATGGAAAATTTTTTTTCCTTGAAAAACTGGCTAAAACCCACAATTTATGTCCAAACAATTTTTTTTTTTTTTTTTTTTTTTTTTTTTTTTTTTTTTTTTTGTAGAGTGAACCATTTCGGAGATATTCCTTGTTGTGTGTGTGTGTGTGTGAGTTTCGGAAAACTTAACTCCTGAAATGGAACATCGTTGTTCATTTTTTATGTTAAGTGTGCAAAGAGAACGGAATCTCAAAGCTTTAAATGATTTGACTATCGCACAAAGCCTACTATTCTAATATTCGCCTTACACCTACAAGGAAATAAGCAATAAGATAATTTCTAGAATTTTGATTTTTTTTTAATAAAAAATTGATTTTTTTTTTTTTTTTTTTTTTTTTTTTTTTTTTTTTTTTTAACTTCATTCGACTATCTCCCTTAACAAGAGGTAGCTAGAATAATAAGGTTTTGTAAGAATAATTTTTGAGGAGCGAGTAGAAAAGTCGTGTATTTTGTTGACTTTATGCCACTTTATCTCTCAACTACTGAACTGAAAGTGGCGACGATGTGTCCTAACAAAAGGAGGAAAAGAAAGAGAAAGCAGGCGTATAAAGAGAAAACTGAACACACAATCTTAAAAACTATATACACTACTCAAAAAGTTGTGATTATTGTTTAGAATTCCACTTTTAAACTAAGAACTTTTAAGCGGAATTCAACCCGATGTTTACAACCATACAGATGGCTTAAATGAAAATAAACTCGTAAAAGAGAGAAAAAAGGGCACGCAGCCCAGTTATAGTTCCAAGGGAGGAGTAATTCGACATTTTATTATATTTTGCTTGTAACGCCTTTTTACTATAACGCTGTCGAATGGCCTCGGTTCGCAATATATGCCTACAGTTATTGCAGGACACAAAGGCAGTAAACAAAGTTTTCCGTTCGGATTAGCTTAACAACACTATGGTTTAGTAACGGCAACGAGAAAACAAAACACGATACAGCAAGTAAATGCTTTTGCTGTTACTCATACTAAAGGCACTGTTTCTAATAACTCTTCTGAAAATAGCGTCCTTGCAGAGAGGTATCTGTTTGGAATGGTATTTTCAGTAACAGTAATTTAAATCTGTTTCAATCACATAACCTTTTATACTCACTCCTGTGCAAGCTATTAATCTACTTCTATCTACCTTTGCACAAATGGTCTTATTACACATTTCCTTAGCGGTACAATGAACGATAGTCAAATCTGGTGGATATGTGATGGTTTGAAATTGTATTCTGTTAGCATGCATGTGTTGCACTCGCACGAATTTCTCTATTCTTGTACTAACCATTCTTACAACCTTTTACTCCTCTATCTTCTACGTGTTAGTTGAGATAAACATTTGCAGAAATGATCTTGGGCTTTGAGCGATAGTCAAATCTTTTAAAGCTTCCAGACTCCGTTCTCTTTGCACGGCTAACATATATAAAAATGAATAACGATGTTCCATTAGACGAAAGTTTAAGTTTTCCAAAATTCACTCTACAAACAAAAATTGGTCTATCTCTTACGATTTACAAGTTATTCAAAAGTCATCCAGAGTGAACAGGACTACATAGGCTATAGCCACAAATTTCAAAATATACATTTCATTTGTCACACAAATATCTTAAACATATGGTACTTTAATCAAAATCGTTAGAGCCACTTTCAAGAAAATCAAAATTTTCGAAAAAGTTTCCATGTAAAGGGTAGTTTAAGGTAGGGCTATTTTCTGCAAAATCTTCGTGTCGTATCCTTGAAAGACATTAAACTTAAATACCAACTTTGATTTTTAGCCGACTTTTCGTTTTTGAGTTATGCTGCCCACAATCTGACACACAGACACACAGCCTGACATATACACACACAGACCTTTTTCCAAAAATGCTTCTTTTGGATTCAGGGGGTCTCAAAACATATATTTCCGGTGAAATATCGACATCGAATTTTTGGGTGGAATACAATACTTCCGCTACTTACCAGTAGAGAAAGTAAAAAAAAAATGAATAACGATGCTCCATTAGACTAAAGTTTAGTTTTCCAAAATTCACACAAATAACAAGAAATATATCCGAAATGGTTCACTCTACAAACAAAACCTGGTCTATTTCTTACGATTTACGAGTTATTCAAAAGTCATCAAGGGTAAACAGGATACATAATCTATAGCCAGAAAATTTAAAGTGTACATTTTATTTGCCATAAAAATATCTTAAACATTTGTCATTTTAATCAAAATCGTTAGAACCATTTTCAAGAAAATAAAAATTTTCGAAAAATTTTCCATGTAAAGGGTAGTTAGGGTAGGGTTATTTTCTTCAAAATCTTCATGTTGCATGCTTGAAACAGATTAAACTTAAATACCAAATTTGGTTTTTAACCGACTTTTCTTTTTTGAGTTATGCTGTTCAAAGATTGACAGACAGACTGACTGACTGACTGACTGACAGACACACAGACTGACAGACAGATTGACTGACTTACTGACAGACTGAGACACTGACAGAAACACAGACTGACTGACAGACAGAAACATAGACATTCAGACAAACACACACGGACTTTTTCTAAGATTTTTTTTTTTTTTTTTTTTTTTTGATTCAGAGGGCCTCAAACTTATTTAAAAACAAAAACCATTTCAATAATCATAACCAAATACTAAATTCAAAACTTAAGTTCTAACAAATTTACTCAAGCTTGTATAAGAGAGAATAGAGAAAGTAATGTGGGTGCACACGCCAGATTTTTGGGAAATAGTAGCAAGCAGAAGCCAGTGTTTTCCCTCTCTGTGCTGATGGTACAGCTGCTTGCAGGAGCATTACCTCGGAAACAACAAAAAGAGGGAGTGTTTACGGTCCTAAGAGAAACATAACACAAGGGGCAGCGTACCCCATGTGATGCGGTTAATATCCGGTCCGTGCGCTAAAAGAGCTGCAAGCAGTAATAATAGTCTTATGTTGTAGCAAGCAAACAGGGATGTATGGTTGAGCTAGCATGGGAAGTTGTATCAGCTGTGGTGGTACCCCACCAGCTACCATTACGTGCATGTGAAGTACATGCTTTCAATTGTCAGTAAGCAGGCATTAACATGAGAAACATATCACGTGCTGCTTGATCACCGTAATAACCAGGCCTTGCTCGGATTTTTACCTAAATACATATTAAGCTTGCGTCCTAATACGAACTGGATGTTCACACATGCACATGCAAACATATTTTCTGATTATTATTTATTTATGCCAACAAACTTACTGTTGGTGTTTTTAAACACACAAGCCGTGTGTGGGCAAATACGAACTGGATTGAGAATTTAATGCCATTCTGGCAGTTTGTCACAATTAGCTCAGTGGTTAGAGCAGCCGCCCGGTAAGCGGAAGGTCTATGGTTCAAATCCCAGTTGTGGCATTGAATTTTTAAGTTCCAGCTCTACCTCTTATATTTTCTGATTTTTAATGTAAATATTTTCGGATATTAACATAAATTACAAAAAAAAAAAAAAAAAAAAAAATCTAATAAAGGAAACCTCTTTTACGAGATTTCATCGGAAAAATATGTTTTGAGGTCCCCTGAATCCAAAAAAAAAATGAATTTTTAGAAAAAGGTCCGTGTGTGTGTATGTCAGTCAATTGCTCCACCCTAAACTACCCTTTACATGGAAAATTTTCGAAAATTTTGATTTTCTTGAAAATAGCTCTAACGATTTTGATTAAAATGTCATATGTCTGAGATAATTTTTTGACAAATATTGCAAAAGAGTTCAAATACCTGGGAATCATATTGGAAACAAGTGCCAAGTGTTTAACAAAGCATGTGACAGAGAAAACAGGGTTAGCTATAAGGGCGATGCACGAAATCAGATACATTATGATTAAAGCATTTTTAGAAAGGGTGCGTGTGTGTATGTTTGTATGTTTGTCGGTCAGTCAATTACTCCACCCTAAACTACCCTTTACATGGAAAATTTTTCGAACATTTTTATTTTCTTGATAATAGCTCTAAGGATTTTGATTAAAATATCATATGTTTGAGATAATTTTATGACAAATATTGCAAAAGAGTTCAAATACCTGGGAATCACATTGAAAACAAGTGCCAAATGTTTTACAAAGCATGTGACAGAGAAAACAGGCTTAGCTATAAGGGCGATGCACGAAATCAGCAACATTAAAGCATTTTTAGAAAAAGGTCCATGTGTGTATGTCTGTGTGTATGTTTGTCAGTCAATTACTCCACCCTAAACTACCCTTTACATGGACAATTTTTCGAAAATTTTGTTTTTCTTGAAAATAGCCCTAACGATTTTGATTAAAATGTCATATGTTTGAGATAATTGTATGACAACTATTGCAAAAGAGTTCAAATACCTGGGATTCACATTGAAAAAAAGTGCCAAATGTTTTATAAAGCACGTGACAGAGAAAGCAGGGCAAGCTATAAGGGCGATGCACGAAATCAGCTACATCAGATCCCTCAACTTAGAGACAGCAGGCCTCAGGGGTCTCCGTCTAGGGGATATGTGAATAGCGACCACAAGGTACCCAAGCTGAGCAGAACATTACTTCCACTTACTGGTGTTTTGCTCCTCACTGTAACTTTTCTGTCTGACCTTACCTTGGTCATCTCTTGTTCTCTTCCGACCCCGGTGCCATTAGGGCTCCCGAGGGCTAGGGAGTCTTTATTTTTCCAACCTCTCCATTTCTCTAATTTCTCTATAAAATCTTAACCCCAACATGCTGACCTGTCATGGCATGTAATACGTCCTCTGATTGGTAATCAGAGGATATGGTCGGTGAATTTATTTTGATAACTCTCCCGGTCAGGTCGGTGAGACCCGTAAACCAACGACAGGTGTGGTCCTCCAGACATTCTGGGGGTTGTGAGAGAGCGATGTGACCGCCAAAACATAAAAATATGGTGCTTTCTAAAAAACGGTTACTATTACTGCTATTGCTCTCTTCAATATCATTGTGAAAAATATTGGAGAGCAAGAGGATTAATGACTTTATTGTCAGAAATCCAGGATTAGCTAACAACAACAACTTAGAAACAGCAAAACAATCATTCCAATCCTAACGTATGGGATAGAAGTCATATGGTCACACCTTAGCGAGAAGAATCTATCTGTACTTGAAAGATTAAAAGCTCTTTATATCAAAAGGGCTATCGGAATATCAAATACCACCATATCCAGACTCGTCTAGCTCCTCGCAAGAGAAACATTCCTCATTAAGGACCTCAGAACCTGGTTACCTCTACAGAACACAAGAGCCTCAGATAAACTACTAAAATCACTGGAAAGAAAAAGGGAAGAAGTACCCATGGAGCTCTATGGGACAGGGGCCATGATAGACCGAACGTGGACAACAGCCAACTTCAATATGAGGCATGTGGTAACAAGAATGACAGTACATGGTTTTCACCATATGATATGTAACAACAAAGCTTTTCATGAACTATGTGGACAGATTTGTGAACGCTACCACTTAGAAATATGCAGCAAAAGGTTAGTGTCCATCAGAGAATATGCAAATATGTAATTTAAATGTATATAGGTAATGTATTTTAGTGTAAATATATGGCTATTTAGCTGCAATAAAAGTAATATTATTAAATGTATATCTTGAATTTTCTGGCTATAGCTCATGAAGTCCTATTTAATCTGGTTGTATTTTGCATAACTGGTAAACCGTAAGAAATAGACCAAATCTTACTACACAAAAATGTAGATCTTGCCAAAACAAACAATTTATGTCTGAATGGATTTTTTTGTAGAGTGAACCATTTCAGAGATATTAGCTGTAAGTTTTGGAGAACTTATACTTCTGTCAAATAGAACATCGTTATTCATTTTTATATGTTAACAGTGCAAAGAGAACGGAATTTGAAAGCTTTAAAAGATTTGACTATCTCTCAAGGCCTACTGTATTCCTATATTCCCGTTGCACCTCCAAGGAATGAGGAATAAGATAATTTCTGCAAATGTTTATCTCAACTAACACGAAGAAGATAGAACATCAAGTGTTTGTAAAAATGGTTAGTACAAGAGTAGTGAAACTCATGCGTGTGCAACACATATTCTTTTAACAAGTCATCATCTTTAATGCTCAGTTACATTGGCCAGACGTCTCAATACGTCATTCGTTATTGGAGAAGCTGATATATCAGCTATAGTATCCCTTCAGTTGGAAGAAAATATAAACATCCTTGAGAGGTAGAACCGGAACTGAAAAATTCAATGTCACAGCTGGGATTTGAACCACAGACTCTCCGCTTACCAGGCGGGTACTCTAACCATTAAGCTACTGTGACAACTTGTCAGAATGACATCGAATTCTCCAACCGATTCGTATTTCTTCCGGTAAACCACAAAGGCAGTCTCACATCAGAGACAATTACCTCAATGGCGACTTACTATTATAAGTACAGTCACAGGATTAAATAATAAATTCGGAGGATATAGAAATCCTTCCCAACATTCGCCTGGCGACTGGGGAAACCTCCGAAAAACCCATAGATCTGGAAGGTCGGCCACGGGGATGGAACCCCGACCTCCCGAATGCGGGCGTTATAGTCTAAGCCATCCCACTCGGAGTTGCACAAACACACAGTTCTCATTTACTGCCATTAACACAGTCTACGGTATTTTGTGGCACTAAAACTCACAACTAATTTCTTCTCGTAACCTTGACCCACTCCTTTCACTGTGTTTCTTCACTTTCTCTGTCTCTCAATCACTAACTGACGATACAATCACTCAACACTTAAACTTCTTCACTTCGACGCGCCGTATCTTTCACGACGGCAGTACCACACACACAGCTGGCTCGCCCTTACTGACACACTGACCGACCCATGTCGGTAACCACAAGTCTCCTAACTCGTTGCCTCGTCTCCTTATGTAGCGAGGATGACGTAACACGGACCTTTCTTGAACTTCCACAAACACGCCGGCCGCCGGAAACTTCTCGCATACTCTAGAAAACCCTTTGTGTTGCCTCTCGATTATTGCTAATCATGGTTTCCTCGTGTGAGTGGCATGGAGAAGATTCATCTTGAGTGTCTTTGTACACGCCGCGCCAGTGGGGTGGGGAAGCGCAGCCCCGGCCGTCCTTTGTTATGTTACCGTGCCGCCGCTGCCGTGGGCCAGCTTCACAGTATATTACAAAGTTGAATCATCATCTAAGGCAAAAAATTACATATAATTGGTATAGCGAATTCAAAATAGACAGTATTTTATTACTGGTGGATTTCGTAAAGGACAACAAGAATTGGATATGTATGTATATATTGAATAGTGAGGTATTTTCACATTGTAAATAAATTGAATAATTAGTTCCCTCAAAACGATTAAAAGGATTGTGCTGGAACGTTGTGTGGTAGTCTATAACATAAACACCATTGTACAACCAGGTGTACAAAGTATTGATTTTATACCTATAAAAATAAAGGAAATTCAAATGTTTTGTGCTTCAGTTTTAAAAGAGAAATAAAGTGACTGAGTAACTGGGCTTTTATTTATTACAGTGGTGTCAGGAGTGGGATTTATCATTTGTCACACTCGTGAGGTAGTTACAACCTGCACTATGAGCTTGTGGTGTTCTGCAACAATGAGGACAATGCAAGGTAGGTTTGATTGCAGCAGTATATCCCAGCTAGAGGCGTAGCTTGATGATTAATCGTGCAGTAACTTTGTTCCAACTTAAATATCAGTGTGTGCTTGCCTTAGCTTGGAACTAATGCGGGGCTTCTTGGATTTAGGGACCTGTCTGCAAAATTGCACGCCACTGGCTTCCACAGTCATTAGTTTTCGAGAAAATGGGGAAGTAAAACTTGGTAACATGCGGTGACGCCTTACCCCCCGAAATTTCACGCTTGAGAAGTGAATTAAAACCTAAAGACAGACCTCTCTTTGTACCTTTCTGAAAGCGGAGAAATTAATGTTTGAAAGCCTGGAGAAACTCTAAAGCGACTTCACTGCTGTCTTAAAACGTTCCTTCAAAATGTGCCTCATGGAGCCTGCTTTAATACTGCCTATAACAGAATAGGTACCCCAATATGTACTTGAATATTAAGAACAGAATAGCACTATAACTTTCTCTACTACATATAGCAGGTAGGGGAAGTATTGTATTCCACCCCGAAAATTCTATGTCGAGATTTCAGCAGAAATATGTTTTGAGACCCCCTAAAACTAAAAGAGCATTTTTAGAAAAAGGTCCGTGTGTGTGTCAGTCTATGGACAGCATAACTCGACAACGAAAAGTCGGCTAAAAACCAAAGATGGTATTTAAGTTTAACATCTTTTAAGGACACGACACGAAGATTTTGAAGAAAACTACTCCACCCTAAACTACCCTTTACATGGAAAATTTTGAATTTCTTGAAAATGGCACTCATGATTTTGATTAAAATGACATGTTTAAGATATTTTTATGACAAATGAAATTTATATATTGAAATTTCTGGCTGTAGCCCATGAAGTCCTATTTACTCTGGATGACTTTTGCATAATTAGTAAACCGCAAGAGATAGACCACATCGTGCTATACAAAAAATGTTATTTATGTGGCGTTTGGAACGCTTAAACCTTCGTCAAGTGGAAGATCGTTATTCATTTTTTTATATCTTAGCCATGCAAAGAGAACGAAATCTCAAAGCTTTAAAAGATTTGACTTTCGCTCAAAACCTACTGTATCCCCATATTCCCCTTGCACCTACAAGGAAATAAGCAATAAGATAATTTGTACAAATGTTTATCTTAACTAACACAAGAAGATATAGGAATAATAGTTTGTAGGAATTGTTAGTACAAAAGTAGAGAAAGCCATGTGAGTGCAAATACCTTTTTTAAAGATTTTGACGTATTGCACTCATTTGATTTGGTCTATGTACTTATACCACGGAAAAAAATCACCACTACCCTTTTGCGGGCATGTAATTCCTTACTCTTAGTAGGGTACCTTCTTACGTCATGGTTTCATTTTATTGGCTGATACTGTTATATTGCTGGTGCGTCTCACGTCTTGTGTTCTGTATCGAACCAATAGAGCATATGTACTTATGGTGGTTTTGTCAACTCATTGACTAATTACGAATAGGTAGAGCGATCTCCCTCAACTGGAAGAGGAGCTAACGAATCTTCTTTCAAACTGATGGAGACCGATATCTGAAGACACGCTCTATAAATGCCCTACAGACAATTAGAAATTCGATGTCTATTACTATCTCTGCTCTGTATACAAACTATTCTTACAAACACTTATTCCTCTATCTACATCATGTTAATCGAGATAAACATATTGCTAATTTTCTTGTTAGTGCAAGGGGAATATGGGAATATAGTAGGCTTTAAGTAATAGTCAACTCTTTTAACAAATGGTCGTTACGTGATTTCTTTGACATTCCGTTCTCTTTGTATGCCCAGGACATAAAGGAACGAATAACGACCTCTTGAGAAATGTATACGCATTGGAAAATTTAAGCAAATAGCAAGAAGTATCTTGGAAATAGTGCACACCACAAGAAAGCATATAATATTTTGTGTTTTAACAAGATCTACATATTTTCCATTGTAAATTACATCTAACCGCCTCCGTAGCGCAGTGATAGCGTGCCTGCCTCTGGCTAGGAGAAATCGGGTTCGATTCCGGTAGCGGCATGGGGATTTTTCCCTCGCTGGGTCTGGCACGGGGTGCACTCAGCCTCGTTAAGTTCATGAGGGGCGAATTGAGGAGCTACTTGATTGAAAAACTTCCAGCTTTTATAAAGCAAGGAAGTTCTGACAATCACAGTGTCTTGGACTACTATTTAAGGAGTAGCTTGTGGTGGAGGGATTTTCACAAACACACACATACATACAAAAACCCACACAAAGAACGATTTTGCTAAAATGCTTTTGTGGATTCAAGAGCTCTCAAAACACGTATTTCTGGCCATACATTGGCATCAAGCTTTTGAGTGGAATGGAACATTTATTCCACCTACTGTCAGTATGCGGTGGATAAAGTAACATAAGCTAACCAAATACAAGATTTTTTGGTGATAATTATTTGAAAAATTCGTATTAATAATTTAAGTTAGTGGTGTTTTGCATTAATCTCGCACAAATTCTCGGGTAAAATGAATACACAAAGACATTATTGAAATTAAAAATAACAGTTAAGTAATTTTGCTATAACATTATTGTTCAACCTTTTCCCAAATTAAAACATTTATTTTATTATTATCATGACATGAATCAATTACATATATTGTGCATCAGACATCAGGGCCATTGGCCATCAATCAACATCACCAAATTGCAACATACAACAAGTTGTGACAGTTTCATTTTTTATAGTTGTTCTTCTGTCTGCTGCAACCAAATTAGATGTAGAAAAAATCTCTCACTGTCAGCATTTGATACTGGTAACCAAAGACATTGAAAGGACTTTTTACACAAAAGGTGGTAACATTCGGATTTTGTTTTAAGTTATAAGAGTACTGTTACTATATCAAACTTGTTGCTATGGCCTAGCTGTTCAACAGTGGCACAAAGTTCTTTGTGCTTTAAGTTTATTGCGGCGACTTTGATAACACGGAAATGTGACCCTGTAAGATAACCTTTGATTGTAGCCTCGCCGATTGCCTTGTCGGGCAGTTTCCTTTGTCCCTGCCAATAATATTTATTTTGTAGTATTGTTACAAGTTGATCTCAAAAGAAACCGGGTTACTGAATTCGTAAGAATTCTTTCATTGTTATTATACCCAAAACTTAAACAACAGCGACAATGAGCAGGAAAAAAAAAAAGAAGTTTATAAGCAAAATTTTAGAAAGATAGTTCTCATTTATCGCTACAAACACAATATTCTCGATAATATGAAAAATTCGCACAAATTTGCGAAAAAATCTGTGTTGCACTTACATGACTTTCTCTACTCTTGTACTAAACATTATTACAGACTCTTACTTTTCTATCTTCTTCGTGTTAGTTGAGATAAAAATTTGTACAACTTATCTTATTGCTTATTTCCTTGTAGATGCAAGGGAAATATTAGAATACAGTAGGCTTTGAGCGATAGTCAAATGTTTTAAAGCCTTCAAGTTTTCTTTTCTTTGGATGGTTAACATATAAAGAATGAACAACGATGTTGCATTTGACGAAAGTTTAATTTTTCCGAAACTGACTCAAATAACAAGGATTATATCAGAAATGGTTCACTTTCCAAAATATAAATTTGGACATAAATTGCGTGTTTTAATAAGATCTACATTTTTTGTATAGTAGGATTTGGGCTATCTCTTACGGTTTACGAGTTATTCAAAAGTCATCCGGAGTAAACAGGACTACATAGTCTATAGCCAGAAAATTCCAAGTATAATTTCATTTCTCATAAAAATATCTTGTCATTTTAGTCAAAATCGTTAGAGCTATTTTCAAGAAAATCAGAATTTTCCATGTAAAGGGTAGTTTAGGGTGGAGCAATTTTCTTCAAAATCTTCGTGTCGCATCCTTGAAGGACATTAAACTTAAATACCAACTTTGGTTTTTAACCTACTTTTCGTTTTTGAGTTATGCTGTTCACAGACTGACAGGCACATGGACGTATTTTCTAAAAACGTTTTTCTAGTTCAGGGGCCTCAAAATATGTATTTCCGGTGAAATCTCGACATCGAATTTTTGGGTGGAATGCAATACTTCCTCTACTTAGTAGTAGAGGAAGTAATAATCCCAGATATCACTTCTGCAGACCAATTTGTTGTGTAATTGAGGTACTCCATCTAACTTATGTAACATATAGGTACCTAAATAACAGAAATGTCTTTCAATTATGAGCTTTCAAGAATGGTCTTTGCTTCCGGAGTTTCTTTACATCCATGATTATCCTGTGATATGTAGCATTTTCCATTTCTTTTATAGGTGCCACTATTTGCTGCTGTTTCCATTCTCCCCTATACAGTCGCATGACATGCCTCGTAATTAAGGTCGTGCCCCATGCAAAATTTAACAAATAATTCGCCCCGCCTTTCGTGCATCCTCATAAAGTCATTAAACACGCACAATAAAATGCCTTGGGGAAAGTTAAATTACATTTCATGTGTGAGAGGGTTTCGATGTATTTTGGGTTCCGTATATTCCAGTTTTACATCTGTCAGGTTCAACTTAGTCTTTCGGTATCATTTCTCTTGTGGCGACACTTTGTGTTACTCCAACTTGTTAAAGCTAAACGAGAAATTGAGAAACACGTTGTCATAAATTCACACGAATTCTTATTAACCTTCCAGTTTGTTAATTTTGTATTAGCACTTACTCTCATTCAAGTACGTAAGTCTCAAAGCCTCTTTGAATTGTAGCTCTTCAACATAATTTAGCTTTTGTAAGAGTAAAACACAACGGAAAAGACGCGAATTTTGGACTACTACATAAAGAAAGTAAAGGAAGTATTGTACTCGAACCAACATTTCGATGTCGAAATTTCAACACAAATATGTTTTGAGGACCTCTGAATCCAAAAAAGGTCTTTGTGTGTCTGTGAACAGCGTAACTCAAAACTGAAACGTCCGTTAAAAACCAAAGTTGGTGTTTAAGTTTAATATGTTTCAAGGATGCTACATAAAGATTCTGAAGAAAATTCCTTCACCCTAAGCTACCCTATACATGGAAAATGTTTCGAAAATTTCGATTTTCTCAAAAACGACTCTAACGATTTTGATTAAAATTCCATAAGCTTTAGATAGTTTTTATGGAGAATTAAATGTATATTTTGAATTTTCTGGCTATAGCCCCTGTAGTCGTATTTACTCTAGACTACTTTTGCATAACTGGTAAACCGTTAGACAAAATCTTACTGTAAAAAATGTAGATTTTGCTAAAATACACAATTTATGTCTGAATAAATTTTCTTGTAGGGTGAACCATTTCGGAGATATTCCTTGTTATGTGTGTGAGTTTCGGAAAACTTAAAACTGTTGTGAAATGAAACATCGTTGTTCATGTTTACTTTCTGTACTGGCAAGTAGGAGAAGTATTGTATTCCACCCAAAAATTCAATGTCGATATTTTACCGGAAATATATGTTTTGAGGCCCCCTGATTCCAAAAAAAGCATTTTTAGGAAAAGGTCCGTGTGTGTGTCTCTGTGTGTCAGTCTGTGTACAGCATAGCTCAAAAACGAAAAGTCGGTTAAAAACCAAAGTTGGCATTTAAGTTTAATGTCTTTCAAGGATGCGACACGAAGATTTTTAAGAAAATAGCCCCATCCTAAACTACCCTTTACATGGAAAATTTTTCGAAAACTTGATTTTCTTGAAAATGGCTCTAACGATTTTGATTAAAATGTCATATGTTTAAGATATTTGTATGACATATGAAATGCACATCTTGAATTTTCTGGCTATAGCCCCTGTAGTCGTATTTACTCTGGACTACTTTTGCATAACTGGTAAACCATTAGAGATAGACAAAATCTTATTCTAAAAAATGTAGATTTTGCTAAAATACACAATTTATGTCTAAATAAATTTTCTTGTAGAGTGAACCATTTCGGAGATATTCCTTGTTATGTATGCGAGTTTCGGAAAACTTAAAACTTTCGTGAAATGGAACATCGTTGTTCACTTTTTCATATGTTAAGTGTGCAAAGAGAACGGAATCTCGAAGCTTTAAAAGATTTGACTATCGCACAAAGCCTACTGTATTCTAATATTCACCTTGCACCTACAAGGAAATAAGCAATAAGATAACTTGTACAAATGTTTATCTCAACTAACACGAAGAAGATATAGGAATAAGAGTTTGCTAGAGTGGTTAGTACAGGAGTAGAGAAAGTCATGTGAGTGCAGCACATCAGATTTTTTTTCGAATGCCCAGTTGCTTATGAAAGGCCCTGCACTATAAATCAATAAACTTAAAATTTAAACATTATGCAATCACAGCGAGAAGTTTAGGGCATTTTAACGCAGCAGTGTGAAGAATTCACTTGAAATCGCATGAGAGTCAAACACGCACTTGCCTATTATCTCACCAGACACAAATATAATAAATACAGAGAAGCAAGAATTCCACGTTATGAAAGTTACAGATAATTAAAAGTAATAAGGAGGGGGAAACATTTTGCCTTTCAATTTGTCTGTAGTAATAATTACTCCTCGTTCCTTGTTCGTGTTCCAAGCTGCTGTTTCTTTGCTTTTCGTTAATTATCTCTTATCTGTCTGCCACTTTGCGCTTTATAATAGCGTGACTCTCCTCTGATTTGCTTCATAAAGACCATGTTATTTCATTATTAAGAAACAAGGCTAAATTTCTGGATTAAAGGGAGGTACCTACTGTGAACAAAGTGTGCACTTTAATCAAGGAGAAAAAGGGACGAACAGTCTCCAAGAGAGGGATAGTCACTTTGCCATCTTGCGTGAACGTTATATTAATACAATGAATGTAATTGCTGAAGCTGGTTTAGTTTGTTCCGGACTGACAGTTTCCTGCCACTTTGCTTATGCACGCCAGCTACAAAGGATAACACTGTAGAAGAACTTTTACATGTGAAATGGATTTGAGTTTTTGTTCGTCCCACGTTCGTTCCTACTTTTTCTACTGGTAAGTAGGGGAAGTATTGTATTCCACCCAAAAATTCGATGTCGAGATTTCACCGGAAATATATGTTTTGAGACCCCCGAATCCAAAAAAAGCATTTTTAGAAAAATGTGTGTGTCTGTGGACAGCATAACTCAAAAACGAAAAGTCGGTTAAAAACCAAAGTTGGTATTTAAGTTTAATGCCATTCAAGGATGCGACACGAAGATTTTGAAGAAAATAGCCATACCCTAAACTACCCTTTACATGGAAACTTTTTCCACAGTTTTAATTTCCCTAAAAATGACTAACGATTTTAATTAAAATGTCATATATTTGACATATTTTTATGACAAATCAAATATATATTTGGAATTCTCTTGCTATAGTCTATGTAGTCCTGTTTTGAACAACTCGTAAATCGTAATAGATGGACAAATTCTTAATGTACAAAAAATGTAGACCTCACTAAAATACATAATTTATGTTTGAATACATTTTTTTGTAGAGTGAACCATTTCGGACATATTCCTTGTTATTTGTGTCAGTTTCGTAAAACTTTCGTGAATTGGAGCATCGTTGTTCATATGTTAAGCGTGCAAAGAAAACGGGATCTTAAAGCTTTAAAAGATTTGACTATCGCACAAAGCCTACTGTATTCTAATATTCCCCTTTCACCTACAAGGAAATAAGCAATAAGATAATTTGTACAAATGTTTATCACAACTAACACGAAGAAGGTATAGGAATAAGAGTTTGTATGAATGGTTAGTACAAGAGTAGAGAAAGTCATGTGAGTGCAACACATCAGATTTTTAGAAAAAGGTCCGTGTGTGTGTCTGTGTGTCTGTCAGTCTGTGGACAGCATAACTCAAAAACCAAAAGTCTGTTAAAAACCAAAGTTGGTATTTAAGTTTAATGCGACACGAACATTTTGAAGAAAATTGCTCAATCCTAAACTACCCTTTACATGGAAATTTTTTCGGAAATTTTGATTTTCTTGAAAATGGATCTAATGATTTTGATTAAAATATCATATGTTTGAGATATTTTTATGACAAATGAAATTTATATCTTGAATTTTCAGGCTATAGCCCATGAAGGCCTGTTTACTCTGGATGACTTTTGCATAAGTGATAAACCGTAAGATATAGACCAAGCCTTACAATGCAAAAAGATTTATATCCTGCTAAAGCACACAATTTATGTCTAAACAAATTGCTTTGTAGAATGAACCATTACGGAGATATTCCTCGTTATTTATGTAAGTTTTGGAGAACACTTCTGTCAAATGGAACATCGGTATGAGAACGGAATTTGAAGGCTTTAAAGATTAGACTATCACTCAAAGCCTACTCTATTTCCATATTCCCGTTGCACGTGCAAGAAAAAGAGCAGTAAGATAATTCCTACAAATGTTTATCTCAAGTAACACGAAGATAGAAGAACAAGAGTTTATAAGAATGGTTGGTACAAAAGTAGATAAAGTCATGTGAGTGCAACACATCAGATTTTTACTTTCTCTACTACATATAGTATGTAGCCGAATTATTGTATTTCATTCAAAATCCAAAAATTCTATGTCGAGATTTCACCAAGATTTCAATACTTTATGTATGTTTTGAGACCCCTTGAGACCCAACGATACTTCGATTAAAAAGCAACTTGATATTTAACCTCAAGATCTTGCAAGGGTTCGAGACGAAGATTTTCAAAACTACCCCC
The DNA here is from genome assembly GCA_030765045.1 of Tenodera sinensis. Taxonomy (NCBI): domain Eukaryota; kingdom Metazoa; phylum Arthropoda; class Insecta; order Mantodea; family Mantidae; genus Tenodera; species Tenodera sinensis. The sequence continues at coordinate 38,520,029 of CM060974.1, forward strand.
ACCATGGGCTACATGGAACATTTTGAAAAGTACTCAAATTTCTCAAAAATTGCTCCGAAGATTGTGATTAAAATGCCATGTTCAATAATGATTAGGAAGTTTTTGGACAAGCCAGTTTAATCACTTTAATATTATAGGTAAGTTTTATCTACACTATCCTTACATTACAAATTTAGGACATATTTCGGGAGCTATTTTTCCCATCTTCAACTAGCAACTGACTGTTACATGTGGATGTTGTGTTGTCCGGTGGTGGAGGTTTCTGGTGCTGGTGATATGAAATTGCTAAGCTGGTCCTTTATTGGACACGAGAGCAAGATTCTCAGTAAAAATCCATAGTATAATAAAGAACAAAATTACGAATTCCGATTTCTGGCCAATGGACCAGTTTAGCATGTTTATATTATCACCATCAGAGACCTCCACCAGGTGAGTCAGCCGCCCCTTATTTTTTGGAAGGTAGGCCACCCATCAAACGCCATGTGCACTTTAGTCCAGTTTCGCGCTTACCATATTATGTTTAAGATATTTTCATGACAAATGAGATGCATATCTTGAATTTTCTGGGAAAGGGCTGTGAATCATTTTAATCCTGGATGACTTTTGCATAACTGGTAGACCATAAGGGATAGGGGAAGTCTTACAGAACAAAAATGTAGATCTTGTTAAAGTGTACAATTCATATAATTTTTTTGAGGCAACCCTCTTCAGGATATTCTGTTATTGCTTTGAATTTTCAAATACTTATATTTTTCTTAAATAGGAAAGCATTGCTTTGTTTTTCTCTCTACTACGTACTTTCTAGGGAAAGTATTGTGCTCCACCCAAAAATTCAACATCAATAGTTCATCGAAAATACATGTTTTGAGAAACTCTGAATTAAAAAATAAGCATTTTTTTAAAAAAAGCTTTGAGTTATATGTGTGTATGTGTCTGTCTGTTTGTCCGTCATATACGAACAGCATATCTCAAAAACAAAAAGTGTTTAAATACCAAAATTAGTATTTAAGCTGAGCATGTTCCAAGGATGTGACACGAAATTTCAAGATTTTGAAGATGTACAAAGGAGAGCAAGACTTGCGAGTGCAACATACTATTTTAATTATAAACCACCTATATATTTCAAGGGTACTTATTTTATCTAACTATATTACAGCTGTGTTTTCTATGAATTCAAACTTGTTCAATTAAGCAACGTTGTACTCGTATGATAAGTAACATCTTGTTCAATGAGTTTAAGAGATTGGAGGAGAGAAGAATATGTTGATTTAATAGTAGAGGGGAAAGGGAACGTTCAGCCTGGGCAAGAACAGGGGCAATATTCTTTAGATGGTTAAGGGGGAGTGAATGAGGAACATGTGTCATATGTAGAATAAGGAGAATAAGATACATTAATTGGTAGAATGTAAGGTTAGAGAAGTGGAGACAGGATATTTGGAATTTAAACTGGGGAAAAATAAGCAGGGAAATGACTGCTAAAAATATAAACAGTTAAGGGAAGAAAAGGAATTAAAGATGTGAGAGAGTCTACAATGAACATTAATAAAATGGCTAAAGTAAAAAAAAGCAAAGGAAAAGAAGCAGGAAAGCCAAGAGAAAAGAGAGTAATCAGAAAATAGTTATTAGGGTGGAAAATAATTTCTAACTGAAAGCCAAAGGACCAGAGTGCCAAGTGTAAACTAGATCTTAACAATAATTAAGGACATCTAACTCATTTTGTACAGGAATATAAGGTAGTTTTTTATGAGTTGGCAATTAATGTATCGAAGAATTTACTTTTGTAGAGATTCAATACAAATAAATATTCTATTCTATTCCACAGAGAGACCCAAAAACATCAGAACCACTGCGCGGTATTTTTCCACTGTTTACACATAAACATGATAACGCCGTTGCTGTACAGTAGGTCATGTGGTTGGCCTGTTTTTCTCTGCGCTGAAAGTGCAGTATTGCGCTGAAGCATTATCGTGTGGTTGATTTATTACCAGTGTGCTTTATTATTTTGTCCTGTACTTAGTCACAAAGTGTATTACGGCTCAGTATTTGATTTCTACTGCACAGTATTATTTATGATTTTTATGTGTTAACTCAGTCAGCTCGCCAAGTGAAAGTGCAATTTGCAGAAAGATTTCCAGGTGATCTGAAATTTCTATCTCTGGAGTAATTTAAAGCATAAAGTGTACAAGACAAAAGCACACACCCTGGAATTAAAACAAAATATCCGCCAGGGAATTGCCAGCATTTGTCAAAGTGAACTATGGCGAGTGATGGATAGTTTCCTAAAGAGGTGCCAAAAATTTATGGACAAAGATGGTGGCCAGTTTCTGCATCTCCTTTAATAACATTGGTACGTAAGCCTTTAAAATAGTTTTAAAAATATGTTATGGCTTCATTCGCGCTGTTCTATGACAGCGACAATCGGCGACGAGCGCCTAGTACGCGTACAGGCAAAACACAGCGCAGCAGGTTCACCCATTATTTCATTCTACCCTATTCTACCCTACTCTACTGACAATCTGCAATCATAACAAATATACATACTCACATACTCAATGACATGCTATTGATATACTTCGTCGATTCTGCCAATCTATTGCAGGAAGCTCTTAATAATAAATACAGTGTTAATTCTACTTTTCGACACATATTTAATTCTAATGAAGGGGCACTTCCATCGACAAAGGTAGTTCGATTACAGTATAGGCCTAATTACTGCTAATCAGAAGCTCTTAACATTTATGATTTGATATTTCTGTTACTCTACACCTATTATTGTGGTTGCAATGTCAGTTGCAATTTTTATTTCTTTACTTACTTACTCAGTTACTCATTCACTCACCCACTCACTCACGCACACACTCATTCACTCACCCACTCACTCACTCACTCACTCACTCACACACACTCACTCATTCACTCACCCACTCATCTACTCACCCACTCACTCATTCACTCGCTCACTCACCCACTCATTCACTCACTCACCCACTCACTCATTCACACACTCGCCCACTCATCTACTCACCCACTCACTCATTCACTCGCTCACTCACCCACTCATTCACTCACTCACCCACTCACTCATTTACACACTCGCCCACTCATCTACTCACTCACCCATTCACTCACTCACCCACTCACTCATGCACACACTCACCCACTCATTCACTCACTCACACACTCACTCATTCTCTCACTCACCCACTCGTTCACTCACTCACCCACTCATTCACTCACTCACCCACTCACTCATGCACACACTCACCCACTCATTCACTCACTCACACACTCACTCATTCTCTCACTCATCCACTCATTCACTCACTCACCCACTCACTCATTCAGTCACTCACCCACTCATTCATTCACTCACCCACTCATCCATTCATTCACTCACCCACTCATTCATTCACTTATTCATTCACTCACTCACCCACTCATTCATTCACTTATTCATTCACTCACTCACCCACTCATCTACTCACTCACCAATTCACTCACTCATTCACTCACTCACCCACTCATTCATTCACTCACCCACTCACTCATTCAGTCACTCACCCACTCATTCATTCACTTATTCATTCACTCACTCACCCACTCATCTACTCACTCACCAATTCACTCACTCATTCACTCACTCACCCACTCATTCATTCACTCACCCACTCACTCATTCAGTCACTCACCCACTCATTCATTCACTCATCCATTCATTCACTCACCCACTCATTCATTCACTTATTCATTCACTCACTCACCCACTCATTCATTCACTTATTCATTCACTCACCCACTCATCTACTCACTCACCAATTCACTCACTCATTCACTCACTCACCCACTCATTCACTCACTCACTCACTAATTCACTCACTCACCCACTCGTCTACTCACTCACCCATTCACTCTCTACCCACTCACTAATTCACTCACTCACCCACTCATTCATTCACTCACTCACATACTCATTCACTCGCTCACTCACCGACTCACAGATTCATTCACTCACCCAACTCACTCTCTTACTCACTCACTCAATGACTCACTCACTCACTGATCACTCACTCACTCACTCACTGACTCACTCATTCACTTACTCACTTTCATACTTAATTACTTAGTTATTAGTTATTTATTAAGAACGATGCAGTAATGTGTATAAAATTAGTAAAACATACAGCCTATTTTACGGAGGGCACAAGAAGTGAGCCAATTTTCGTCATATGAACACTGAGAATACAATATGTGAAAGAATATGTTTTACTACTATATCTTTGTAGCACCGTGGTTGTGTTTTCAATTCTTTACCATAAGCGTTTTCGTATATAAATAGTGTTCGAAGAATTCTGCAACTTCAATCACTACTGACTGCACGAGCCGCCACTGATAGTGAAGTAATATTCAAGTATCTGCGTATTTAAATGGCGTAGCGATGACTTTCTCTCCCATACATGCACTTTAAAGGCTTCACTCTCACTCCCCGAGCAGAATGAAAAAGGATAATGTAACACAAGCACTCAGGTTCCGGAAATCAATTCCTAGCAAGGAAATTCCAAAGCTTAAGGACTGCTCTTTGCAGGTCCCTTCCCAGGAGCTATTTCGAAAGCCCAAAACATGGAAGTTGCAAAATTCTCGAGCTCTCCTTTTGGTAAGGTCTGCTTTAGTGTCCTTTTGCTTAAACAAGTGTGTGTGTATGTGTGTGTGTGTGTGTGTGTGTGTGTGCGTGCGTGCGTGCGTGCGTGTGTGTGTGTGTGTGTGTGTTAGAATCAACATTTTATCTATGTAAATACATTTTACAGTGGTTCGTTAAAAACATTTTTAAAAAATCTGATGTATTGCACTCACATGACTTTCTCTACTCTTGTACTAACCATCCTTACAAACTCTTTCTTATTCCTATATCTTCTTCGTGTTACATGAGATAAACATTTGCAGAAATTATCTTACTCCTTGTAGGTGCAAGGGGAATATTAGAATACAGTAGGCTTTGTGCGATAGTCAAATCCTTTAAAGCTTTCAAATTCCGTAAAAAGAATAACAATATTCCATTTGGCAGAAGTATAAGTTCTCCAAAACTCACACAAATAACAAGGAATATTTCCGAAACGATTCACACTAAAAAAGGTTACTTAGACATAAATAATGTATATCTTAGCAAGATCTACATTTTTGTATAGTAAGATTTGGTCTATCTCTTATGGTTTGCCAGTTATGAAAAAGACATCCAGAGTAAACAGGACCACATGGGCTGTAGCCAGATATAAACTTAATTTGCCATAAAAATATCTCAAAGATATGGCCTTTTAATCAAAATCGTTAGAGCCATTTTTAAGAAAATCAAAATTTGTGAAAAATGTTCCATGTAAAAGGTAGTTTACGGTGGAGCAATTTTCTTCAAAATCTTCATGAAAGACATTAAACTTATTTAAGTTTCAAGGATGCGACATGAAGATTTTGAAGAAAATAGCCCCACCCTAAACTACCCTTTACGTGGAAAATTTTGATTTTCTTGAAAATAGCTCCAACGGGTTTGACTAAAATGCCATATGTTTAAGATATTTTCATGGCGAACGAAACGTATATTTTGAATTTTCTGACTATAGCCTATGCAGCAGACTTTGCTGACTTTTGCGTAACTGGTAAATCGTAAGAGATACACCAAATCTTACTATACAAAACATGTGGATCTTTTTAGAATACACAATTTATGTCCGAATGCAATTTTATGTTTGGGATGAACCGCTTCGGAGATATTCCTTATTATTTGTGTCATTTTTGCCACACTTAAACATTTCCCAAATGGCAGGTCGTTATTCAATGTTTTATCTCTTGGCCGTGCAAAGAGAACTGAATTTCAAAACCTTCGTATAGTGATCAGCTTTAAAACATTTGACTGTCGCACAAAATCTACTGTATTCCCATATTCCCCGTGTACCTACAAGGAAATAAGCTATAAGAGAAAATCTGCAAATGTTTATTTCAACTAATATGAAGACGGTAGAGGATTAGGAGTTTGTAAGAATAGTACAGGAGTAGAGAAAGTCATGTGAGTACAACAGATTTTTTCCGTAATCTCTATTACTCAGCTGTATTTGTGTATACTAGGTAACAGATTTTGTGTTTTAAAGTTATTAGAATTTCATTGTTAAGAATGAAAGCCATGAAATACGGTTAATATAAATTCATATTATTAAATAAACTGTTTTAGTGCTCTGGGTAGGACTTCATGTTTTATAGGCGCATTTAGATTTCATTTCTGCCTCAGAGCATACTCAGTGTATATCAATAAAAGCATTTACAGACAGATAGCGAGGAAATTAATAACATTGTAAAGCGTTAAACAACTGCGGAAACAAATTAAAAACGAAAAGCTAAATTCAGACGCACGCTCGGAAATAAACATGGCTTGCGCTTTCATTTGTTCCCGCCTTTGTATCCTTTGCGCGTTTGTATGTCTGAATCGTCCATTACTGCAATACGATGCTCATATTTTCTTTGCTTCCTAAACAGTTTCAGAAATAATGAAACGGAGAGAATAGCCTGGGAATGTCAAAGAACTTGTTAGACGGGGAGTTTTCATAGACGGGAACAATTTTTCGGTTTGTACATTTGCAGCTAGATTGAGTGTATCGCATAAAGGAAGCGGCTAAATGCGTCTAAAGGAGGAGCTATACAGCAGCCTATAATAGAAGTTGTTACACTGCAGTCATCTCGAAATTAAATTCCTGGCTGTTCATTCGCACAAAGGTATTACAGTGGCACAATGGCTACCAGCCGTAGGTATAATCCTACACACCTAGATGTTAAGTTCGGGATTATTGTGTTTGTATAGCGAGGCTTAGAACGGCTGTTAGTTTCACCTACTGCTATAATAGTTACCATTCCACGTGCGTGTAGAGGAATACATGCAGTATGCGAAACTACACACACCATGCGGAATCTTTCATTTAGCAAATGCAGAATTATGCAATGCCGCAATCTGGTGCAAGGATTAACCATTACTTTCTCCACTACGTGTAGCAAGTAGAAGTAGTATTGTATTCCACCCAAAAATTCGATGTCGAGATTTCACCGGAAATATATGTTTTGAGACCCCTGAATCCAAAAAACCATGTTTAGAAAAAGGTCCGTGTGTGTGTGTGTGTCAGTCTGTGGACGGCATAATTCAAAAACGAAAAGTAACTTAAAAATCAAAGTTGGTATTTAAGTTTAGTGTCTCTTAAGGATCCGACACGAAGATTTTGAAGAAAATAGCCCCACCCTAAACTACCCTTTACATGGAAAATTATTCGAAAATTTTGATTTTCTTGAAAATGGCTCTAACGATTTTGTTTGGAATGTCATACGTTTAAGATATTTGTATGACAAATGAAATGTATATCTTGAATTTTCTGGCTATAGCCCCTGTAGTCGTAGTCGTATTTACTCTGGACGACTTTTGCATAACTGGTAAACCGTTAAAGATAGACCAAATCGTACTATACAAAAAATGTAGATCTTACTAAAGTACACAATTTATGTCTGAATAAATTTTCTTGTAGGGTGAACCATTTTGGAGATATTCCTTGTTATGTGTGTGAGTTTCGGAAAACTTAAAACTTCCGTGAAATAGACCATCGTTCATTTTTTTGTTAAGTGTGCAAAGAAAGCGGGATCTCAAAGCTTTAAAAGATTTGACTATCGCGCAAAGCCTACTGTATTCTAACATTCTCCTTGTACCTACAAGGAAATAAACAATAAGATAATTTGAAGAAATGTCTATCTCAACTAACACGAAGAAGATGACTAAGAGTTTGTAAGAATGGTTAGTACAAGAGTAGAGAAAGTCATGTGAGTGCAACACATCAGATGTGTCCTTGTGTGTCTGTCAGTCGGTTTATCTGTGGACAGCATAACTCAAACACGAAAAGTAGACTAAAAACCAAAGTTGGTGAGTAGTTAGGTTAAGACAGAGCTGGAACAGACCCAAATGCGCAAGATGGCCGCCACGCGTAATCTAAGGATTACTAGGTAAGGTGGTAGGGGAAGCAGGACGTTGTAGATGTTTGAAGGAATCTCTAGGGATAACTTTTGAAGCCTATAGCAGTGTATGTATGTTTGTGAGCATTCATGGTAGTTGAATATGCCGTTCACTATATTGATGTACGCCACCTAACACAGGAGCTTTCTGATTTGATTGAATATATTACCCCAACATAATGTTACCTCCCCCCCCACATAGCCACGCTAACCTAACCTACCCTAGCCTAAGCCTCCATACTTCTACTCGTCTAACCTATCCTAACCTAATCTAACCTAGCCTAAGCCTCCATACTTCTACTCGTCTAACCTATCCTAACCTAATCTAACCTAGTCTAAGCCCCATACTTCTACTCGTCTAACCTATCCTACCCTAACCTAAGCCCCCATACTTCTACTCGTCTAACCTATCCTACCCTAACCTAAGCCCCCATACTTCTGCTCGTCTAACCTATCCTAACCTAATCTAACCTAGCCTAAGCCCCCATACTTCTACTCGTCTAAGCTATCCTAACCTAACCTAGCCTCACCTAAGCCCCATAGTCCTAACCTAACCTAACCTAGCTCCCACTCTTTTTTACTTTGAACTTTCATAATTTAACATAACCTAAGCCCCATACTTCTACTCATCTAACCTATCCTAACCTAACCTAACCTATCCTAATCTAACATGGCCTAGCCTAACCTAAGATAGATCCTCTTATTATTATTTATTCTATTCTACTAACATGATACGTTTCTAGACATTCATTCTATCCTCTTATCATCTATCCTATTCCCTCCTCTGCTTATCTATTCTATCCTGTCATACGCTACCCTGATCTCCCTCTAGGAATTTCATAAACATTTTGATACTATTTTGAGTCCTCTGATAGATCTTTTTAAGCACTTTTAGCATATTCTTGATGCTTTTACAACATTTTTAAGACGTTTCACCCCATTTTGCTGCAATTTTGCACCCTCTGTTAGATCTTTTAGACGCTTTTAGTATATTCAGGGCGCTTTTACAACATATTTAACATCTTTTCAGACAATTTTCAGAGTTATTCAGTCATTTTCATACATTTTCAGCGTGTATTGAGACCCGTTTAGACTCGTTGATAGATATTTCAGCCTGTTTCCAGATATTCTGAAGACTTTTACGTCCAGTTTAAACATTTTTCAGAGTATTTTAGACGAATTTGACATTATTTAAGGCAATCCGAGAGTTATTCTGGACGCCCCTGTCCATTATTGTTTGCTTTAAGCACTTTGAAGGGTAATGGAAGATAATTTTCACGATATCAGGAATACTGAACCGACTATTTCAAGGTTGTTAGACGTATCTCTACCAGTTAAATATCGTTTCAGCCATTTTAGAGACATTTTAAGCACTATAGGGGTATTTTAGACTTTGTCACCAACATTTTGCATGGTTTTTCAGAATCCTTTGAAACACTTTTATAGGCGTTAGACGCTTTTAATGGTATTTTTCGAGCGCTAATTAAGACATTTTAGCTCCTTCACAGGTATTTTGAGGATTTTCAGGGCATCTTAAGACACGTGAGAAGCATTTTTCCGCCAGTTTGAAGATGTTTTAAGACACTCAAGTAGACATTTTTAACGCTGCTAGAGTTATTTTAATTGATTTAAAGACATTTCACTAAGTTTTCTTCAGTAATAGCTTTGTTTTATAGTAGTTGAAGAGCAGTCTAACTTATCCAGTCATTTATTGCATTTCTCGCATTATTATTTTGATTACATTTCACGAATAACCTAACTCGCCAACAATCATCATCATTACCAACTCCTCTATCTTATAGTCTGACCAAGCTAACCCAACCTAGCCTAGCCTAGCCTAACCTGCCCTAACCAAACCTAACATAGCCCAACCCAAGCTAGCCTAGCCTAACCATACTCTCTCCACCTAAGCATACCCACCTGACCTAAGCATACTAATCAAGCCAACATAGCCCAAACCAAGCTATCCTAGCCTAACCATGCTCTCATCACCTAAGCATACTCACCTGACCTAAGCATACTAATCAAGCCAACATAGCCCAAACCAAGCTATCCTAGCCTAACCATGCTCTCATCACCTAAGCATACTCACCTGACCTAAGCATACTAATCAAGCTAACATAGCCCAACCCAAGCCAGCATAGCCCAACCATACTCTCACCACCTAAGCATACTCACCTGACCTAAGCATACTAATCAAGCTAACATAGCCCAACCCAAGCTATCCTAGCCTAACCATACTCTCACCACCTAAGCATACCCACCTGACCTAAGCATACTAATCAAGCTAACATAGCCCAACCCAAGCTATCCTAGCCTAACCATACTCTCACCACCTAAGCATACCCACCTGACCTAAGCATACTAATCAAGCCAACATAGCCCAAACCAAGCTATCCTAGCCTAACCATACTCTCATCACCTAAGCATACTCACCTGACCTAAGCATACTAATCAAGCTAACATAGCCCAACCCAAGCTATCCTAACCTAACCATACTCTCACCACCTAAGCATACTCACCTGACCTAAGCATACTAATCAGGCTAACATAGCCCAACCCAAGCTATCCTAACCTAACCATACTCTCACCACCTAAGCATACTCACCTGAACTAAGCATACTAATCAAGCTAACATAGCCCAACCCCAGCTATCCTAACCTAACCATACTCTCACCACCTAAGCATACTCACCTGACCTAAGCATACTAATCAAGCTAACATAGCCCAACCCAAGCTTGCCTAACCTAACCATACTCTCACCACCTAAGCATACGCACCTGACCTAAGCATACTAATCAGGCTAACATAGCCCAAACCAAGCTATCTTAACCTAACCATACTCTCACCACCTAAGCATACTAACCTGATCTAAGCATACTAATCAAGCTAACATAGTCCCTTTCTGGCTTTTTGATGCCTTTGTGACCTTTAGAAGGATGTTCATGGTACATCTAGTGAATTTCGGAGTCTTTTAATAGGCTTTACAACCAATCTCTCACAGTTTTACTGTCTCACTGGCTTCTATTATAGTTACAGATCGTTCCACGTTCGTTACATGGCATTATCTTATATGCTATACTTTCATATTTTTCCCTAACCTAGCCTAACCTAATCTGTTCACTTAATCTGGTCACATATTCTGGCCACTTTCATAACGTTACAGAACTTGGCTACTAGCATTTTTGTTACTGATACAATCTATCTCTTTCACAACGTTACAGAACTTGGCTTCTAACATGTTTGTCACTGATAGAAGTATTGAGAATCTTTATGAGGGCTTTTAGACGGTTTTTCACTAATTTCTTCAGCTTATAGAAGTTAAAGCTGGTTAGTGTCAATGCATTTTTTTTTCAATGATCTCTTCTTATATTCTCAGCCCTCACCCCTCCCCCCACCCCATTTCAACTTTTTTTCAAGATTCCTGGTGGCAACTTAATATGGCTAGGGTAATTTTTCTAAGGCATACACACTTAAACCTAAATTAACCTCAAGAGATATTTCTTCATTGTTAACGAGCATTCTTGTTTTTTTTTTTTTTTTTTTTTAATTCCTCCTTTTTCTTGAACTAACACCAGATCTTTTAGCCTTGATGTTGAAGAAGCCGTTAAGAGCATTTCCTCGCCCTTGCCGGTATGTTATGCATGTTAATCCCGGTTATTATTCTTTAGAGTAGTTCAGCATTTTCTAATGGGATCACCTAGGGCATTGCTTATGCGTTTTAGTGTCTAACCTTGCAAGCCTTGTATTCCTTTAAAGAATTTCGAAGGCCATATTCGTCAGTGCTGGCTTCTGCAGCTCTTTTATAGAGCTTCAGTCTAGAAAATAAAGTTTTCTCATGGTATTTGAAGTATCACGTAGCACCACTATTTCTACGTCACGTGCCCGCAGATTATGTGAAAGCGACTGTTGAGTTTTGCATCGCTATAACGACACCACCAACACCATTTCCTTTACAACCATCATAACTAGCATTATCACCTCCACCACCATCACCAGCGCAACCATAACCTACATCGACACCATCACCAACGACCCCATATCCAGCAATACCATAAACTTTTATTCAGGTGTATGATCCTTTCGCATAGCTCTATATTATGTTTTGGTGCTAACATCTCGAACACAGCATGCAGTTTTCTAAGGCTAACCCCGCCACCTATCCTGATCTGACCTGCTTCTTTTAAAGTATTTTTCTCGGCTTTATCCAACATTGTTTTCTAGCTCTTTATAGAGCTTTAAACTATCAGTAAAATATGTTCTAACCTATTACGTTGAAGTCGAAGTTATTGGACCCCATAACATGTGAATCCTAAGCATTTTCTAAACATTTCACGGTGTGTTAATGATATTTTAGAGGTTTGCTTGATATTTTAGCCGTTTGTGCAGTATTCTGAAGGTTTTCGGAATTTTTAAAGCTTCCTCGCAATTTTTCTAAGTTTTCACATCTTTAGTATGTTATGATACTTTTAATGAGCATGTAGACCCTTTTTAGCGATTTGTTTTGCTTTCACGATCAAATTTCTCCTTTTGTAAATTTATAATGTTCTTGTCTAGAGCATTGCTTGCAGTCTTTCTAGACTAACCTAACTTAACCATAAGCCTCTTTAGAGATATATTGTCATTGTTATTTGACATTATACATGTTTCTTCTTCTCCTCCCTATCTCTCTTTTTAAAACTAACATTAGAAGACGTAACCTTATTGTTTAAATAGCTATTGTCTTCGATTTTGTTCAGTGCTCCAGTATACCACACATGCTGATCTCATTTTTAACGATTCTTTAGATAGTTCAGTATGTTCTAATGGTAACACGTCAGAAGTCGCTTACATTCCTTCTAAGACTATCATAACCTAACATAACTAACCATCATCACCAGCGCCCCCCATATCTAGCAACACTATAAATTTTTATTCAGCTGTATGATCCTTTAGCTTAGTTTTACATGTTCTGGAGTTAACATCTCGAACACCCCTAGCAATTTTTCTAAGGTTAACCCCTGCCTATCCTGATCTGGGCTGCTTCTTTTAAAGTATGTTTCTCGACTTTATCCAGCATTATTGCTTTCTAGCTCTCTTTAAACTATCTCTAAAAGATGTTGAAGCTGAAGGTATTAGACCTGACATGCGAATCCTAAGCATTCTCTAAACATTTCACGGTATGTTAATGCTATTTTAGAGGTTTGCTAGGTATTTTAGCCATTTGCGCGGTATTATGATTTTTTTAGAATTTTTAAAGCTTCCTCGTGATTTTTCTAAGTTTTCACATCTTTAGTATGTTTTAATGCTTTTAATTAGACACCACCACCACCACCACCACCACCACCACCACCACCACCGCCATACGACCACCACCACCAACACCATACGACCACCACCACCACCATACGACCACCACCACCACCACCACCAGAACAGATATCACCATAAGCAACATCACCACGACTATCACCAATACCCACCACCACCATCTCCACAAACACACACACCCGCAAACAAACACACAAACACACACTCTCCATCACACATACACACACGCACACATGCAAACACACACCCAACCCACACACATACACACATACATGCACAAACACACATACACACACACAAACATACACATACAATCACACATACAAACTCGCAGACACACACTCTCATACACACCCCAACCCACACACACGCGCGCATACATGCACACACACACATACACATCCGCAAACACGCACACACACTCACAATCACACACACACACACCAGCATACATTCACACACACTCATACACATGCACAATTTTCAGAAAAGACACACCCAACCCACACACATACACACATACATGCACAAACACACATACACACGCATGCACACACACAAACATACACATACAATCACACATACAAACTCGCAGACACACACTCTCACACACACCCCAACCCACACACACGCGCGCATACATGCACACACACATACACATCCGCAAACACGCACACACACTCACAATCACACACACACACACACCAGCATACATTCACACACACTCATACACATGCACAATTTTCAGAAAACACACATACATGCACAAACACATACACACACAAACACATACACACACCCCAACCCACACACATACACACGCATACACGCATACCCACACACACATACATGCACACATACGCACACAGACATACATGCACACAAACACCAGCAAACACGCACACATACACACGCCCGTAAACACACACATACATACACAAACACATACACACACTCTTCCACACACACATACACACAAACACATACACACACCCCAACCCACAGACACATAAACACCCACACATGCAAACCTACACCTTCACACATGCACGCAAACACGCACACATACACACAAACACACACACATACACCCACACGCATACTCACACGTAAACACACACACATACACATACACCTACACGCACACTCACACATGCACAAACACATACACACTCTCCCACACACATACACACAAAAAAACATACACACACCCCAACCCACACACACATACACACATGCACACACGCACACATCCGAAAACACACACGCAAACACCCACATTCACATACGCACAAATATGCATAGCACACACACATACACACATGCACGCAAACACACACATACACACACACACCCACACACATACGCAAACAGACATACACACATACACGCAAACACACACGCGCATGTACATACACGCACGCTCACACACACACTCCCACACACATACACACAAAAACATACACACACCCCTACCCACACACACACATACATACGCCCGTAAACACACACATACATGCACAAACACATACACACACTCTCCCACACACACACACAAAAAACCATACACACACTCTCCCACACACACACACACACACACACACACACTCCCACACACATACACACAAAAACATACACACACCCCTACCCCCCCCCACACACACACATACATACGCCCGTAAACACACACATACATGCACAAACACATACACACACTCTCCCACACACATACACACAAAAAACACACACACCCCAACCCACACACACATACACACATGCACACACGCACACATCCAAAAACACACACGCAAACACCCACATTCACATAAGCACAAATATGCATAGCACACACACATACACACATGCACACAAGCACACACACATACACGCACACTCACACATGCACAAACACATACACACACTCTCCCACGCACACACATACACACAAACACATCCGCAAACACACACACATTCACATACGCATAAAGATGCATAGCACACACACATACACACATGCACGCAAACACACAAGCGCATGTACATACACGCACGCTCACACGCACACTCATACACATACATGCACACATGCAAACACGCACACATGCAAACACACACACGCATAAAGATGCATAGCACACACATACACAGACACACACGCACGCACACACACGCGCAAACACACTCAGGCACACATACACTCATACACAAACATGCACGCACACACATACACGCACACACGCACACATGGACCTTTTTTCTAAAAATACTTTTTAGGGATTCAGGGGGTCTCAAAACATATATTTCGGGTGAAATATCGACATCGATTTTTTGGGTGGAATACAATACTTTCCCTACTTACAATTCGTAATGGAGAAATCGTTTGTCTCATATAAATGTCTTTATTAGAAAGAACATGAAAAGTTTCGAGAACACAAAAATGCATTTTAAATTCTCACAAGTATATAAATTAATTCAATAATACTTTTTCCATACGTTTATCACAGTCAGTTTGAGCAATATTAACACGATAAGTTTTACCGCGTACAGGGTTCGTTCTGCAAACCTACGGACGAAGTAAAACACATCGTAATAACTCATACATAGAGAAAACGGGGTTCTTTCCACATTCCAAGAAGTTATTTGACGTAACAGTAAACTCATTTAAAGATGTGTTCCTTAACCCGCTCTTGCATTAAAATGGAGTAGTAGTTAGTTAGGTTAAGACAGAGCTGGAACAGACCCAAATGCGCAAGATGGCCGCCACGCGTAATCTAAGGATTACTAGGTAAGGTGGTAGGGGAAGCAGGACGTTGTAGATGTTTGAAGGAATCTCTAGGGATAACTTTTGAAGCCTATAGCAGTGTATGTATGTTTGTGAGCATTCATGGTAGTTGAATATGCCGTTCACTATATTGATGTACGCCACCTAACACAGGAGCTTTCTGATTTGATTGAATATATTACCCCAACATAATGTTACCTCACCCCACATTGCCTCACTAACCTAACCTAACCTAACCTAACCTAACCTAACCTAACCTAAGCCTCATACTACTATTCGGGTAACCTAACCTGGCGTTACTCAACCTAAGGGGAGCATAAACCTTCCTATTTATTAAGATATTTTAACCTTACCTAAACCCCATACTTCTACTCGTCTAACCTAACCTAACCTAACCTAACCTAACCTAACCCAGCTCCCACTATTTACTCCCGTCTTTGATAATTTAACCTAAGCCTCATACTTATACTAGTCTAACCTATCCTAACCTATCCTAATCTAACATGGCCTAGCCTAACCTAAGATAGATCCTCTTATTATTATTTATTCTATTCTACTAACATGATACGTTTCTAGACATTCATTCTATCCTCTTATCATCTATCCTATTCCCTCCTCTGCTTATCTATTCTATCCTGTCATACGCTACCCTGATCTCCCTCTAGGAATTTCATAAACATTTTTTGATACTATTTTGAGTCCTCTGATAGATCTTTTTAAGCACTTTTAGCATATTCTTGATGCTTTTACAACATATTTAACAACTTTTCAGACAATTTTCAGAGTTATTCAGTAATTTTCATACATTTTTAAGACGTTTCGCTCCATTTTACTGCAATTTTGCACCCTCTGTTATATCTTTTAGACGCTTTTAGTATATTCAGGACGCTTTTACAACATATTTAACAACTTTCCAGACAATTTTCAGAGTTATTCAGTCATTTTCATACATTTTTAAGACGTTTCACCCCATTTTGTTGCAATTTTTCACCCTCTGCTAGATCTTTTAGACGCTTTTGGTATATTCAGAACGCTTTTACAACATATTTAACAACTTTTCAAGCAATTTCGAGAATTATTTAGAAGTCATATTATATATTTTCAGCGTGTATTGAGACCCGTTTAGACTCGTTGATAGATATTTCAGCCTGTTTCCAGATATTCTGAAGACTTTTACGTCCAGTTTAAACATTTTTCAGAGTATTTTAGACGAATTTGACATTATTTAAGGCAATCCGAGAGTTATTCTGGACGCCCCCTGTCCATTATTGTTTGCTTTAAGCACTTTGAAGGGTAATGGAAGATAATTTTCACGATATTAGGAATACTGAACCGTCTATTTCAAGGCTGTTAGACGTATCTCTACCAGTTAAATATCGTTTCAGCCATTTTAGAGACATTTTAAGCACTATAGGGATATTTTAGACTTTGTCACCAACATTTTGATTGGTTTTCAGAATCCTTTGAAACACTTTTATAGGCGTTAGACGCTTTTAATGGTATTTTTCGAGCGCTAATTAAGACATTTCAGCTCCTTCACAGATATTTTGAGGATTTTCAGGGCATCTTAAACTCGGGAGAAGCATTTTTTTCGACAGTTTGAAGATGTTTTAAGGCACTGAAGCAGGTATTTTTGAAGTTGCTAGGGGTATTTTACTAAGCTTTCTTCAGTAATCGCTTTGTTTTATAGCAGTTGAAGAGCAGTCTAACCTATTCAGTCATTTATTGCATATCATCATCATTATCAATTACTCTATCTTATAGTCCAACTAAGCTAACCTAACCTAACCTGACCTAATGAGGAAATAGGGATGTTAAGGCAAGCAATGAAATAAAAAAAGAATAATAGCAATGAGATAATTTTTATTCAATTTATAGAGATACATACACTAGCATTAACATTTAGAAAACAAGTATACACTGCTGAAAGACGATAGCGCCCTCCGCAGTTCTTCTTCTTATTATTCGCATTATCATTCTTCTTTATTGGTTAGATGTGCCATTGGCGCACGAAGTTCATAGTTCAACAATCTTCATTTTTTTCTACAGACAAGCTTTAAGTATCCATGTCTAGGCACTATTCTCGACACTGTAATGCCCGTACGCATACGTTGATATTCCATCCTCTGCAATTACTCTCTTGTCATCATGAGGTGATAAGGCTATTTTATTAGCTTCAACCGTAGAAATATTATGATGTCGGGATAGGATTAAATTCATAGGAGTTCTAACAATTTTCAAAGTTTTAAGGCACTCTACATAGCTATTGAAGTTGATGTATTGCTTAATGGCGCTACGTTTTATACCTTTAACTTTTTTTATCACAGAACCATCAATATCGATAGCATACATTTTGGGCCTAAGACCAACGAACCGATGAATGATTTTTCCACAGGCTTCATCTTTAAACTTTCCCAACACTTTTTTGTTTTGTGTAGAATAGCATATATGGTTAGCAGGGTAATCAGATGTATCCAGATGTTCAAGCATGTGTAATTTATCCTGGTATATATCAGCTGTAGTCACTCGATGGACGAAAGAATCTGTATCTGTATACAACAGTTTAAGATTTTCAGCTCCATAATATGGAAGTAACACATCGTATTGATACGAATACATTAGCGTCTTGGAGATGTCTAGTACACTCATACCAATGTATATAGGCTTGTTGAACACTATTTTACGAGAAGCCATATGTACACCAGCAAGATTAGGTCCATATATGGTTCGATCAATGAATGTAGGTTTGGCTATGAGTTTTTCTAACGTTTTGCTGTTTGTCACAAGCCGTATATCCATGCGATTACGAATATTTTCCATAGTTTTTCCAAACATAGCATTATTGAATAGTTTATAAAGGTCCTTCTCAAAATCATTTCTAGCTTGTTGTCGTAGTCGGTTATTAAACTCGACGTAAGGTTTTAGCCAACACGACTGATGAAACTGAAGTGCTCGATGAATCTTTGTTAATAGTAGACCGTGACTAAGAGCTTGTTTCAAGGCCATGTAGTGTACCACATACTTCTTTCGGCACCCAAGATGAGCAATTAACTTCTCTGAAGACGATTTCCCCGGTTTCAGACTCTCAGGCAGGAAGGGCAAATCATTATGAAGATCGTGGAGCTCGACGGGATATTCGACATCGACTTCTAAGATGTATCCAAGGGGGTCATCTTCCTTCAATAAATCCAGGTCTATGTCTTCAGGAGAAACCCATTTAAACCCTCCATAAGGAAGGGCCTTACACATAGCCCAGCCATATTCGTTGTTTGCATCTTCGTATGTAATAAACTGGGAAGGTTTATGAGGATCATACTGTTCCATATATATATTATTAGCTTCAGCATACCGATGAGAAACCTGGCATAACCCTCCTCTTATACCAGATTCAACCATGAGCAGCTGATCGTAGTCCAGCAGCAATTGCAGCTCAATTCCTGTGTACAGTAGCATAGCATCCCACGTAAGTCCTGGAGAAGTGAAATAATGCGCAGGATCCACTTTGTGTGTTTTCAGAGTTTGGTCTCTGAACGTTTCAAAGACATCCGCTAGGAGAAGAACATCAGAGGTCAAGTAAATATCACTGTATTCACCTAAGTTTTCCACATTAAACTGCTTCCATACATTTCTAGCATGCTCATAGTCATCGCCGGTAATTTCTTCTTCATTTAATTTATTGTAGAATGCTTCTCTTGGAGGCAGCTGAGTCTCATTCAAAACATCCCATGAAGTAAGGTAATCGTAGGGGAACACTCCCTTACGAGTCATCAAGCCAATCTTCTCTTCTCCAAAGTACTTCTCTGTTTCGGGATGCGTCGTGAGGTTTTTCACTAACTTGTCCAAGCTTGTACTCAGGAAACGGAAGGTATCCACAAACCTGAGTTTAATATCTCCAACATATTTTGAGAATGAGATATAGCTTTCTTCAGAGCTTGGTATTACCTCCACTCTCTCGCTTGTGCAACCTAACTCCTTAACAATGAAATGAGAGTCATACCCACTCAGATTATGCATGAAGACAGGTATATAATTAGGTGTTTTACAAGCCAGGTTACATTTATTGTGTAAAGATCCTCTATACATCCCGGAAACATGATCGTGATCGCGAACCTTCCAATTATCTTCTGTAAATTCACGCCCGCACAGGTAGCATATAGTAGAAGCATCGAACGATTCTTGTTCTTCAGCTGTAAGTTTAAGAGGCTTAGCAGATTTATATAAGTCACCAATTTTCTTCGCAAGGGAAGTTAGATACTCTAGGAACTTCTCAGCAGCATCATGACCTCGATACACGTAGGGATGTGTAGGAAGATCGGTTTCTACTTTGTCAACGCTGGATGATGGTTTGACGTAAACAGCAAAGCTCATTGGAGAATGACTTTGATAGGGTGTTGTATAGGAGGTTTCAGGATTAGAGGCGCAGGTATGGTAAGGTGTGAGAATGCTCTCAAAATCAGCGTATATAACATAAGGAAGTTTCAACATTCTTTCCACGTTTTTGAATCTGACGATAGAGTTTTCTTTTGTAGGCATAACGCATCTAGCAATAGCATGTTGTCTACACATTTCTCTATGCTCCTCCAATTTTTTCATTCCACTTGGTCCATGTTGATCATCAAAATGGCTGAAGCTAATAATATATATATGGAACAGTATGATCCTCATAAACCTTCCCAGTTTATTACATACGAAGATGCAAACAACGAATATGGCTGGGCTATGTGTAAGGCCCTTCCTTATGGAGGGTTTAAATGGGTTTCTCCTGAAGACATAGACCTGGATTTATTGAAGGAAGATGACCCCCTTGGATACATCTTAGAAGTCGATGTCGAATATCCCGTCGAGCTCCACGATCTTCATAATGATTTGCCCTTCCTGCCTGAGAGTCTGAAACCGGGGAAATCGTCTTCAGAGAAGTTAATTGCTCATCTTGGGTGCCGAAAGAAGTATGTGGTACACTACATGGCCTTGAAACAAGCTCTTAGTCACGGTCTACTATTAACAAAGATTCATCGAGCACTTCAGTTTCATCAGTCGTGTTGGCTAAAACCTTACGTCGAGTTTAATAACCGACTACGACAACAAGCTAGAAATGATTTTGAGAAGGACCTTTATAAACTATTCAATAATGCTATGTTTGGAAAAACTATGGAAAATATTCGTAATCGCATGGATATACGGCTTGTGACAAACAGCAAAACGTTAGAAAAACTCATAGCCAAACCTACATTCATTGATCGAACCATATATGGACCTAATCTTGCTGGTGTACATATGGCTTCTCGTAAAATAGTGTTCAACAAGCCTATATACATTGGTATGAGTGTACTAGACATCTCCAAGACGCTAATGTATTCGTATCAATACGATGTGTTACTTCCATATTATGGAGCTGAAAATCTTAAACTGTTGTATACAGATACAGATTCTTTCGTCCATCGAGTGACTACAGCTGATATATACCAGGATAAATTACACATGCTTGAACATCTGGATACATCTGATTACCCTGCTAACCATATATGCTATTCTACACAAAACAAAAAAGTGTTGGGAAAGTTTAAAGATGAAGCCTGTGGAAAAATCATTCATCGGTTCGTTGGTCTTAGGCCCAAAATGTATGCTATCGATATTGATGGTTCTGTGATAAAAAAAGTTAAAGGTATAAAACGTAGCGCCATTAAGCAATACATCAACTTCAATAGCTATGTAGAGTGCCTTAAAACTTTGAAAATTGTTAGAACTCCTATGAATTTAATCCTATCCCGACATCATAATATTTCTACGGTTGAAGCTAATAAAATAGCCTTATCACCTCATGATGACAAGAGAGTAATTGCAGAGGATGGAATATCAACGTATGCGTACGGGCATTACAGTGTCGAGAATAGTGCCTAGACATGGATACTTAAAGCTTGTCTGTAGAAAAAAATGAAGATTGTTGAACTATGAACTTCGTGCGCCAATGGCACATCTAACCAATAAAGAAGAATGATAATGCGAATAATAAGAAGAAGAACTGCGGAGGGCGCTATCGTCTTTCAGCAGTGTATACTTGTTTTCTAAATGTTAATGCTAGTGTATGTATCTCTATAAATTGAATAAAAATTATCTCATTGCTATTATTCTTTTTTTATTTCATTGCTTGCCTTAACATCCCTATTTCCTCATTAGGTCAGGTTAGGTTAGGTTAGCTTAGTTGGACTATAAGATAGAGTAATTGATAATGATGATGATATGCAATAAATGACTGAATAGGTTAGACTGCTCTTCAACTGCTATAAAACAAAGCGATTACTGAAGAAAGCTTAGTAAAATACCCCTAGCAACTTCAAAAATACCTGCTTCAGTGCCTTAAAACATCTTCAAACTGTCGAAAAAAATGCTTCTCCTGAGTTTAAGATGCCCTGAAAATCCTCAAAATATCTGTGAAGGAGCTGAAATGTCTTAATTAGCGCTCGAAAAATACCATTAAAAGCGTCTAACGCCTATAAAAGTGTTTCAAAGGATTCTGAAAACCAATCAAAATGTTGGTGACAAAGTCTAAAATATCCCTATAGTGCTTAAAATGTCTCTAAAATGGCTGAAACGATATTTAACTGGTAGAGATACGTCTAACAGCCTTGAAATAGACGGTTCAGTATTCCTAATATCGTGAAAATTATCTTCCATTACCCTTCAAAGTGCTTAAAGCAAACAATAATGGACAGGGGGCGTCCAGAATAACTCTCGGATTGCCTTAAATAATGTCAAATTCGTCTAAAATACTCTGAAAAATGTTTAAACTGGACGTAAAAGTCTTCAGAATATCTGGAAACAGGCTGAAATATCTATCAACGAGTCTAAACGGGTCTCAATACACGCTGAAAATATATAATATGACTTCTAAATAATTCTCGAAATTGCTTGAAAAGTTGTTAAATATGTTGTAAAAGCGTTCTGAATATACCAAAAGCGTCTAAAAGATCTAGCAGAGGGTGAAAAATTGCAACAAAATGGGGTGAAACGTCTTAAAAATGTATGAAAATGACTGAATAACTCTGAAAATTGTCTGGAAAGTTGTTAAATATGTTGTAAAAGCGTCCTGAATATACTAAAAGCGTCTAAAAGATATAACAGAGGGTGCAAAATTGCAGTAAAATGGAGCGAAACGTCTTAAAAATGTATGAAAATTACTGAATAACTCTGAAAATTGTCTGAAAAGTTGTTAAATATGTTGTAAAAGCATCAAGAATATGCTAAAAGTGCTTAAAAAGATCTATCAGAGGACTCAAAATAGTATCAAAAAATGTTTATGAAATTCCTAGAGGGAGATCAGGGTAGCGTATGACAGGATAGAATAGATAAGCAGAGGAGGGAATAGGATAGATGATAAGAGGATAGAATGAATGTCTAGAAACGTATCATGTTAGTAGAATAGAATAAATAATAATAAGAGGATCTATCTTAGGTTAGGCTAGGCCATGTTAGATTAGGATAGGTTAGGATAGGTTAGACTAGTATAAGTATGAGGCTTAGGTTAAATTATCAAAGACGGGAGTAAATAGTGGGAGCTGGGTTAGGTTAGGTTAGGTTAGGTTAGGTTAGGTTAGACGAGTAGAAGTATGGGGTTTAGGTAAGGTTAAAATATCTTAATAAATAGGAAGGTTTATGCTCCCCTTAGGTTGAGTAACGCCAGGTTAGGTTACCCGAATAGTAGTATGAGGCTTAGGTTAGGTTAGGTTAGGTTAGGTTAGGTTAGGTTAGGTTAGTGAGGCAATGTGGGGTGAGGTAACATTATGTTGGGGTAATATATTCAATCAAATCAGAAAGCTCCTGTGTTAGGTGGCGTACATCAATATAGTGAACGGCATATTCAACTACCATGAATGCTCACAAACATACATACACTGCTATAGGCTTCAAAAGTTATCCCTAGAGATTCCTTCAAACATCTACAACGTCCTGCTTCCCCTACCACCTTACCTAGTAATCCTTAGATTACGCGTGGCGGCCATCTTGCGCATTTGGGTCTGTTCCAGCTCTGTCTTAACCTAACTACTTTGGTGTTTAAGTTTAATGTATTTTAAGGATGCGGCACTAAGATTTTGAAGAAAATTTCTCCACTCTAAACTACCCCTTACATGGAATATTTTGATTTTCTCAAAGATAGCTCTAACGATTTTGTTTAAACTGCCGTATTTTTGAGATATTGTTATGACAAATGAAACGTATACCTTGAATTTTCTGGCTATAGCCCCTGTAGTCGTATTTACTCTGGAGGACTTTTGAATAACTCGTAAACCCTAAGAGATAAACCAGATCTTACTATACAAAAAAGTAGAACCTGCTAAAATACACAATTTATGTCTAAATTTTTTAGAGTGCACCGTTTCGGAGATATGCCATGTTGTTTGTGTGAGTTTTGGATAACTTATACTTCTGTCCAATGGAAAATCGTTATTAATTTTTTGTATGTTAACCGTGCAAAGACAACGGAATTTGAAAGGTTTAATATTTGAGTATCGCTCAAAACCTACTGTATTCATGTATTTCCATTGCACCTACAAGGAAACACGCAGTAATATAATTTCTGCAAATGATTATCTCAAGTAACACGAACAAGATATAGGAAAATGTGTTTCTAAGAATAGTTAGTGCAAGAGTAAAGGAAGTCACGTGAGTGAAACACATCAGATTTTTTTATTTCAGAGGCTTGCTAAATGTTCACATAGTTTATGTTTGGAAATTGGAGCTCCATAACATCGAAGTGTCTGTAATGCTGTGATAAGTTACATTTTCTGTCACTTTATTTCACTTTTAAAACTGAAGCACAAAACTTATTCTTTTTCAATACATCTCCGCTCCAAAGTCTTCTTCCTGGCACATTTTTCTATGTTCCTTTGTCCTTGTGGTTGATAGTTACTTGTTATTTTGGGAATTCTGTTTTCTTTCATTCTATTTAAGAGTTGTTTCCAATTGCCTCTGTATTCTATTATTGTTTTATTTAATTATTCTACTTTTGATTGTTGTATTGATCGTTTTGTTTTCTGTCAGTCTTGTGTATTAGCTTGTGACTTTAAGGAATTTCATTTCTGCTGTTCGTATATTTATTTTATGTTGTGCCATCATTAACCATGTTTATGAGCTGTAGGTTAAAATTGGGAGATTGTTTTATGCTTTAAGGTTATATCTATTGTGCCTCCCATGCAGTTGAATTTGTTTCATTCTTTTAAATGTCTATTTCTGTTCTGTATGTTACTTCACATCCAAGGAAATTAAATTTAGAGACTTGTTCAATTATATTATTTTCTAAAACTATTTTAAGCCGAACTGGATGCATACTTTTAAAACACAAAAACACAGTCCTCTTTGTTTTATCGTTAACACAATCTACAACTTATCGTAACCTTGCTGTTCTGTCCTATTGTGACCTTGACACAAAAAGCTAATACTGCTTGACTGTTTACACAAACAACTTTGATGATTCACTCACTAAAAGTTCTTCCAATACTGCCAACAACTACGACGCGACGATTAAATGTCCAGAACTGCCTTTGACACTTCAAAATTCTCTCAAAGGCTGTGCACACACAACTAACATAAAAACATTTCTACAAACGTATATGTCGATTAACAGAAATAGAACGAGTTTGTGAAAATAGTCTGTACAAGAGTGTAGAAAGTCACAGGAGCACAACACATCAGATTGTTTCCTGCTTCCTTTGTCCTGTATGTTGTCCTCCCTTTGAATAATTCAGATATGCAGAGACTGTAAATGAAATGGTTGGAATAATGCTGCAACGGGAGTGTGCTCAGATGAAAATTAGACGTTTGTCCTCTGAGAATAGAAGATATACATGCAAAATTTCTTGTATAGTCAACTCGCTCCAAATGAGATTCAATCTCGGGCCTTCAATGACAGAAGGCAGCTGGCTACCCCCATACGTCGCAGATGAGCTCATTCAATCCTGTATGCATCCCTTCCAGACTCTCAGGAGGGTAGAAAATAATCATGATTAAAGACTAATTCCTGCCTGCCAAACGGGAATTGAACGCGGGACCCCTGGAATGATAAACCAGCACACTGTCCACTAGACCGCAGTAGCAGCAATAATACACTATTTTTCAAAACATGACAGCCCCCCCCCCCATTCCAGCACCGCAAAGCTTTGAGGGTTGGTTTTACAAGGTTTGTGGTATAAAGCAAACCTCAGAGTTGCCAAGGCTAGCGTGGTTCTAAAACTGTGGGGCACGATTCTCGGAGGGCACACATAAGCATGTAGATTTATTTAAGATTTAATTTATTACTTGCTCTATACGTACTTCCAACAAGTGGGGGAAATATTGCACACCACACAAAAATCTGATGCTGAGGTTTCACTGAAAATACACGTTTTGATGTCCTCCGAATATAAAATATTTAGAAAAGGTCCAAACTTAGCATTGAGGTGAAAGGATTCGACACCAAGATTTTTTAAATAATCCTCCCACTCCAAGCTACCCTTTATATGGAACATTTTTCGAAAGTTTTGATTAAACTACCATATGTTTAAGATGTTTTATGTGCTCAAAAGCGCTCTGCAGTGTCGCATCCTTGAAAGATGTTAAACTTAAATACTAACTTTGCTTTTTTATCGACTTTTCGTTCTTGTTATGCTTTTAACACACACACACACACACACACACACACACACACACACACACACACACACACACACACAGACACACAGGAAACCTTTGTAAGGCGATATTTTTTATTCAGAGGACTTCAAAACGTGTATTTGCAGTGACATCTCGAGGAGGACGCAATATCTCCTCTACCTATTATGCACAATGACCGCCAAAGATAATCTCAGTGCATCTGTGGTCTATGCCACATTCTTTATCGTTGTCCGAAGTAGGACCTTTTCTTAAGCTATTTTAAAACGCAGTGCAAGGGCACGTTGCCTAAATCAACCAATGAAGTGAGTGTGGCTTCTTACAATGATAAATAAATGAATGAATAATTTATTTATGCTAATAAACAATACACTTTAACCTACAAAGTTTTACAACGATAATGTGACATAGACCGAAGGTGCAGAAATTTATTTCCAAGCTAACAGTACAATAACAATAAAATAATAAGAAAACAACATAATTGAGGTTTACTTGTATATTCACTGGTATGTTGCACGAGTCTCCTGGCGGCTTCATCGATACCCTGATGGGAGGGCATCCATACCTTGCTTACCTCTTATACTGAAGAGAATTTTGACCTCTTGGGGAGTTCCAGATCAGTCGAGCTATACTGTATCTGAAATAAAGGTCAGGTAACCTGTAACCTGTATGAGTCCATTCCATTCATTTCAATCCTATGGAACTGAAGGCGGTAAGCAGCTTTTTTACTTTCTCTACTGGCAAGTAGGGGAAGTATTGTATTCCACCCAAAATTTCGATCTCGAGATTTCACCGGAAATATATGTTTTGAGACCTCCTGAACCCCAAAAAAGCATTTTTAAAAAAGGTCCGTGTGTGTCTGTGGACAGCATAACTCAAAAACGAAAAGTAGGTTAAAAACCAAAGTTGTCTTTCAAGGATACGACACCAACATTTTGAAGAAAATAGCCCTACCCTAAACTAATTAAAATGTCATATGTTTGAGATATTTTTATGACAAATGAAATGTATATCTTGAATTTTGTGGCTATAGTCTCTGTAGGCGTATTTCCTTTGGACGACTTTTGCATAACTGGTAAACCGTTAGAGATAGACCAAATCATACTACACAAAAATGTAGATCTTGCTAAAATACACAAATTATGTCCCGAGACATTGTTTTGTAGAATGATGCATTTCGGAGATATTACTTGTTTTGTGTGTCAAACTTGTTTTGTTTGGAAAACTTAAAACTTTGGTGAAATGGAACAACGTTGTTCATATTTTTTACATGTTAAGCGTACAAAGAGAGCGCGATCTCAAAAGTTTAAAAGATTTTACTATCGCACAAAGCCTACTGTATTCTAACATTCTTCTTGCACCTACAAGGAAATAAGCAATAAGATAATTTGTACAAATGTTTATCTCAACTAACACGAAGAAGATGTAGCAATGAAAATTTGTACGAATGGTTAGTACAAGAATAGAGAAAGTCATGTGAGTTAAACACATCAGATTTTTTGAGCTCGAGTACTCCTGCTTTTCATTTTACGTTCTGTATAATATGGATGGAGTCTTTTTGAGTGTATTCAGAAGAGCTTCTAGATCGTTTGTGTATTGAAGAGCCAGTGCACCTATATCAGTATTGCCTACAGTGTTTTCAAAGAAACTCTTGAGTTGGAGAAAATTGTGAGGCTGTGTTTCGTTGACGAATTTGACCGGTTTCAATAATTCTGCATACGAAGCTATTTCTGTTCTTCTTGCGTTTTTAAGAGTATGTTTTATCTGAGATTAAGACTCCTTCAGCAGACGATCCTCAGAAGGATCTTCTGGGGGTTCGAGCGGATCAGCTAGTGCTGGTATATTATCAGCAGTTATTTCTATGGAAGTTTCGCTAGAGAGGGAAGCTGAGGAGGTGCAGAGAGAATTTCTTTGGCAGTCATTGTATGTGCTAGAGAAACTAAAACTTGAAGATTAGAAACTGTTTGATTAATGACCATAATTTTCTAGGATTCATGTTACATTATTCCGACTGTGTTTTCCTCATGCCACGAGCCTACGTCAGAACACTTTACTTCTACCAAGCCCCATTTGGAGCTAACACACAGCACATGTACCTAATTATTTTTTCATGACCCTCGAAATAACTTCCTGTGGGACAAGGCAGTAGCCATGGGGCATTAATAATGTAATTGTAAATTTGTACCACCTTTCTAGGGGATTCCCATTTCAAGTATTCCCTTTTGGAGTATTTATAAAATATAGTAATTTTTACTTTCTCTACTAGTAATAGAGGAAGTATTGTATTCCACCCAAAAATTCGATGTCGAGATTTCACCGTAATATATATTTTGAGGCCCCTCAATACAAAAAAAAAAAAAAAAAATAAATAAATAAAAATAAAAAAAAAATAAAAAAAAAATAAAAAAAAATAATAATAATAGTAATAATAAAATAAAAAAATAAATAAAAAAATAAAATAAAAAATAAAAAAATGAAGAGGTCCGTGTGTGTGTGTCTATCTGTCAGCCTATGGACAGCATAACTCAAAAACAAAAAGTCGGTTAAGTACCATAGTTGGTATTTAAATTAATGTCCTTCAAGTATGCTACACAAAATTTTGAAGAAAAACTAAACTGCCCTTTACATACAAAATTTTTCGAACATTTTGATTTTCTTGAAAATGGCTCTAACGATTTTTCCATATGTTTGAGATATTTTTATGTCAAACGAAATATATATTTTGAATTTTCTGGCATTGGCCTATGTACTCCGGTTTACTCTGGATGACTTTTGCATGACTGATAAATCTTAAGAGTTGGACCAAATCTTACTGCACAAAAATGTAGATCTCGTTAAAATGCACAAGTTATATCCAAATGCATTTTTTGTAGAGTGAACCATTTCGGAGATATTCCTTGTTATTTGTGTCAGTTTCGGAAAATTTAAAACTCTCGTAAAATGGAACAATGTTGCTCATATTTTTTACATGTTAAGCGTGCAAAGAGAACGGAATCTCAAAGCTTTAAAAGAATTGACTATAGCACAAAGCCTACTGTATTCTAATATTCTCCTTGCACCTACAAGAAAATAAGGAATAAGATAATTTCTGTTTCTCTAAACTAACACGAAGATACAGGAATAAGTTTGCAAGAATGGTTAGTCATGAGTGGAGAAAGTGATGTGAGTGCAACACACCTGATTTTTGATATACACATTACAGATTTGTTTATTCATAAAGGTTTTTGTCTGTTATTATATTCTTACGTAAAATAAAGAGTAACACAATTAAAATGATAGGTATTTCTCACAATATTTTGTAAATATGTTTAAAACAATTCGTTTTTTACCACTTCGTAATGATTTTCCATGGCGATGCTTTACGTAGGTACTCCATGCATGACACATTTTGGTGCTTTTGAAGAGGAAATACTTCCATAAGCTAATAAGTGCTTTGTTTTCAACACAAATTTCGAAACATTTGGAATTCTTAAAATTATCTTTGACTGCCTTAAAGAAAAAATCTGATGTGTTACATTCACATGACTTTCTCTACTCTTGTACTAACCATTCTTACAAACTCTTATTCCTATATCTTCTTCGTGTTAGTTAAGATAAACATTTGTACAAATTATCTTATTGCTTATTTCCTTGTAGGTACAAGGGGAATATAGGAATACAGTAGGCTTTGTGCGAGTCAAAATCTTTTAAAACTTTGAGATTCTGTTTTCTTTCACACTTAACATATAAAAACATGAACAACACGAGAGTTTTACGTTTTCTGAAACTCACACACATATAACAAGGAATATCTCCGAAATGGTTCACCCTACAAGAAAATTTATTTAGACATACCCAAATTGCGTATTGTAGTAAGATCTACATATTTTGTAGAGTATCATTTGGTCTACCTCTAACGGTTTACCAGTTATGCAAAAGTCGTCCAGAGTAAATACGACTAAAGGGGCTCTAGCCAGAAAATTCCAGATATACATTTCATTTGTCATAAAAATATCTCAAATATATGACATTTTAATGAAAATCGTTAGAGCTATTTTCAAGAAAATAAAAATTTTCGAAAATTTTTCCTTGTAAAGGATAGTTTAGGGTGGGGCTATTTTCTTCAAAATCTTCGTGTCGTATCCTTGAAAGACAACACACTTAAATGCCAACTTTGGTTTTTAAACTACTTTGCGTTTTTGAGTTATACTGCCACAGACTGACAGACACACAGATACACACGGACCTCTGCAACCGACCGGATGGAATAAAGATGAATGGAAATAGAGGGACGAATTCGTCTGGCGACCCAGAAGAAGAAGAAAAAAAAACAAAAAAAACGAAGAAACCCATGGGTCAGTAGCTTCGGCTATGGGAATCGAACCCACGATCTTCAGAATGCTATTCACTTCCTTACCACAACGCCACCTGGCTAGGTTTGAAGCTACATGGTAAGCGCTATAGTTCATTCCAATATCAGAAAGCGACCTTGACGTGCTGCCTTGCCTTTCCTTTGTTTTTATGCTCCTCAGCAGGAAACACGCTTTACATGCCGCATAGTTCACTTTTTTCACGAGCTAATGTCTCGTGTTGCAAACGTAGCTAATCAGTGCACTACTTTGCTATATATCCTTAAAACACACGTTTCTTTTGCCTGCCATTGTGTTTTTTGACTCATTTACGTTCACGCTGTGGTAGTGAAAAGTTGAACTTGCTGTCCTCAGTGCCAATAATATACCCTACCTGCTTATTTGCCTATGTAAGTGCATGAAATACAAAACTTTCGTTTGGGTGCGTGGCCGGCCTAATGCGAATTTTCCTGGCGCCGGGCGGCCCGCCTTTACCGGTGAAGTCGGACATTCATAGCCACTTAAATTCAAGGGCATATATTTTTGATACAAATTATAATTTATATAACCACATGCTTTTGTAATACATGTTGGAAATGCTGTTACGCTACTAAAAACTGCATAAACACTGATTAGTCCTGCATTAACATCATTCTACTGTAGAAATCCACAATGTTCACATTACTGGGTGGTTTTAATTCTTGTACCATTGTTGTTTTACTTTCTCTACTACGTATAGTAAGTAGAGCAAGTATTGCATTCCACCCAAAAATTCGATGTCGAGATTTCAGAGGAAATATAGATCTTGAGGTCCCGTGAATCCAAAAGCAACATTTTTAGGAAAAGTTCCGTGTGTGTGTGTGTGTGTGTGTGTGTGTGTGTCTGCCAATCTGTGGACAGCATAACTCAAAAACGAAAAGTAGGTTAAAAACCACAGTTGGTATTTAAGTTTAACATCTTTTAAGGATGCGACATGAAGATTTTGAAGAAAATTCCTCCACCTTTACATTGAAAATGTTTCCAAAATTTTGATTTTCTCCGAAAAGGCTCTAACGATTTTGATTAAAATGTCATATGTTTGAGATATTTTGATGACAAATGAAATGTATGTTTTAAATTTTCTGGCTATAGCCCCTATAGTCGTATTTACTCTGGATGATTTTTGCATAACTAGTAAGCCGTAAGAGATAGACCAAATCTTACTATACCAAAATGTAGAGTGAATCATTTCCTTGTTGTTTGTGTGAATTTCGTCAAATGCAACATGGTTGTTCATTTTTTTATACATTAACCGTGCAAAGAGAAGGGAATCCCAAGCCTTTAAAACATTTGACTATGGTTCAAAGCCTACTTTATTCCCATATTCCCCTTACACCTACAAGGAAATAAGCAATAAGATAATTTCTGAAAATGTTTATCTCAACTAACACGAAGAAGATATAGGAATAAGAGTTTGTAAGAATGGTTAGTACAAGAGTAGAGAAAGTCATGTGAATGCAACACATCCGATTTTTTTCCGAAGAATTCTAGTTTCCTCACAATCCAAAACGGCATGTCAGTTAGGACATTATATTAAAATATGACTGTTTCTTTGGATGCAAATGTTAAAACTGTTGAACTGTATGAGTGCAGAAATATTATTTAACCTTTCTGTCTTTCCTGGCCTAGAACTAAGTGACTGCCCGCAAATTCCGATTTTTCAAGGCGATAGCGATGGAAGGCAATTGTAGTGCATTAGTTCTGAAGTAACACTCAAGACACATTAAATTTTTATTTCATGTAACTCTTTACTCGCAGATAAATAAAACTCGGATGCACAATTTACTTGTTTATAAAGCAATTTCGTTGCAAACCTTCTGCATTACTCGTGTTCTTGCTGTACAAGGTATATCTTGGTTTCCCAGGCAAGGTGCGTCCATGCAAACACGGGACCCAGGCCGCACACAAGCTACCTCAGAGGCCTGCACCCCAGGGAACCAGTCAGGAGCTGCACCCTGCCCGCCCAGGAAAACCGCGGAAATGTATATAAAGCGAGTGTAAATAGCGTCTGTAAATAGTGCTTTAATGTGCGTGTGTGTGTCTGTGTGTGCGTGAGGACATGTCTCACGATATGCCAGAATGAATGCGGGAGTGCATGTGTGTAAATAAAGTGTATATATGTATATAAAGAAAAAAAACTAGAAACAAAACCCAAAGACAATACAACAGGGAACTGTTCTCGGTGGCCCAAGGACGGCCACTGTATGGGTTTCCTGGAAAACCCGTTGTATATAAAATGTAAAAACAAAAAAATTGTAAATAAATGTAAATGTAAGTCTGTTAGCTGGGCCTGCTGTACCAGCACCAGACAAAATTGAAATAAACAAAATCTGAATCTGAATTTTCACGATCGGCTGGTGTAGCGAATTTCACTATGCGATTATCACTAGCAAATCTTTCCTCAAGGACCCTAATTACCTAGTTATTGGCGGGTTCTTAAACACTCACATATTCACTCACTCCCATCCATCCATCCATCCGCCCACCCACCCACTCACTCACTTTTTTCAACAACTTCACAAACAATTAAAATTATAAGTTTAAGAGGTAGAACTGGAACAGTAAGTTTGTTGGCATAAATAAATAATAATTAAAATTATTTTCAAAATGATTTTTAACCTGTAATGATTTATATTAAATTAATGAAGTAGATAACAAAATCGTACCTTTCTCCTTTCCCTTCGAATAAACCAGCAAGAATCTCATAAATTAACAAGAATTAAGCAAAACTTCACCTGAAGGCTTAAACATAAATATCTGTTCCACAGTCATAATCATATTGGTCACACATTGGGCAGTTTCCTAGATCACCCCTTGCTCTTAAACCTTTTAATTTCAAGACACCTGTTCCAGCCAATGCAAAGCTTTTACATGTAAGAAAATATGTAATAAAACCATTTTTAAAATGTTTATCTCAACATGAATTGGACAGATTAAGCATTTTCAAGAATATTCTGTACAAGAGTGGGTAGATAATCATGTGAGTGCACACAACAGAAAAAAAAATCTGATGTGTTGCACTCACATGACTTTTTCTACTCTTGCACTAACCATTCTTACAAACTCTTATTCCTATATCTTCTTCGTGTTAGTTAAGATAAACATTTCTACAAATTATCTTATTGCTTATTTCCTTATAGGTCCAAGGGGAAGTTAGAATACAGTAGGCTTTGTGCGTTAGTCAAATGTTTTAAAAGTTTTGAGATTCTGTTGTCATTGCACACTTAACATATAAAAAAATGAACGATGATCCATTTCACGAAAGTTTTAAGTTTTCCGTAAATCAAACACATAACAAGGAATATCTCTGAAATGGTTCACCCTACAAGAAAATTTATTCAGACATAAGTTGTGTATTTTAGCAAGATCTACATTTTTTGTATAGTATGATTTGGTCTTTCTCTAACGGTTCACCAGTTATGCAAAAGTCGTCCAGAGTAAATACGACTACACGGGCTATAGCCAGAAAATTCAAGATATACATTTAATTTGTCATAAAAATATCTTAAACGTATGACATTTTAATCAAAATCGTTAGAGCGATTTTCAAGAAAATCAAAATTTTCGAAAAATGTTCCATGTAAAGGGTAGTTTAGGGTGGAGCTATTTTCTTGAAAATCTGCTTGTCGCATCCTTGAAAGACATTAAACTTAAATACCAACTTTGGTTTCTAACCGAGTTTTCGTTTTTGAGTTATGCTGTCCACAGACACACAGACACACAGACCTTTTTCTAAAAATGCTTTTTTTGGATTCAGGGGGTCTCAAAATATACATTTCCGGTGAAATCTCGACATCGAATTTTTGGGTGGAATACAATACTTCCCCTAGTAGAGAAAGTGAAAATGGTGTGTATTTTTTTCGGTGAAAGTTCATCTGATATCTAGGGAGCGGAAATTCCCCTTCCTCGAACCCATACAAGTCAGCTGCTACTGCTATAATGTGATTTCTGCAACAGAAAACTTGCTTCTAGTTCCTTATATCAAACTTCGGTATGGAGTGGTTTTCCTACTTATCACTTGTTTCAGAACTTTGAGACTACAACCAGAGTGTGTGTAATCGAATTCAAAGTTAGAGCTCGTTTAACTTAATGGTGAAAGCCATTTTGTACAACATATAAAACGTAAGGGGAGGTTGAGGAAAGCGAAGAGAATAGGGGAGCAGCGAATAACAGCTTCCTTTAAAAAAAAATACAGTTTTTCTCTCTCTCTTGCTTCATTTTACCAGCGATAGGGAAACAGCGGAATGTTCGCTGTCCTCATAAAAACATTTACCGCAATCCAGACTAGTTGTCGAAGCGAGAACGCAGAATTAGGGTATACGTGCACCAGCTTGAAATGAAATATTTAAAAATGTCACGAACGAGGAAAGTTGAGCGGAGTGGAGGCTGAAAAATTAAAGATAGAAATGATGTTTCAAGGGTTTAAACCTGTATTAGGTATCTAAAACTCTTGTGCTTGTATTTAAATGACTTTTCATTGTGACTGTGCTACAAACTGGTCTTGCAAAAATGATTTTCTATCTACTTCTTTGTTATCCAGATTTCCCCGGAAATATACGAGTGCTTTGAGACCCCTTGAATCTAAAAAAGGGATTTTTAGAGAAACGTCCGTGTGCATGATTGTCCATATACCCGTGTGTGTGTGTGTGTGTGTGTGTGTGTGTGTGTGTGTGTGTGTGTGTGTGTGTGTGTGTGTGTATGTGTCTGTCTTAGGGTTACCGGCTATTAAAGGCCTCGTCAAGAGCTTTCAGAAAACCTAAAGAAAGTCAACTTAACTATCTTAGTCTGCACGTAAAAGTCACAATTAGTCTAAACCTTATTTTGGACATAATTTCTCTGTTAATCGAGTTCAGCAAACGAGCTAGCGTTTTAAATTCCTCTTCTATTAGAATACAGTAAGAAAGTTGACTTAACTATACTTGTTTATTCGTTACAGTTTGTCCCGTCTATATTTTTGAATTAGAAATACAACATATTACATTTTAGGGCTGAAATGATGGTGGTTATGAAATATTTATGACGCTTGTAGTGGGCAGAGGTGGGGGATGCAGCGGCTGGGCGGTAGGCCTTGGCCCTTCATGGGCTGTCGCGCCGGGGTTTAGTTTTTATCTCTGTATCTCTTCTATCTCGGAAATGACTTAAGAATTGCGACGAAACATTTTATTTATTTAACGTTTTGCTTTTCAGGTTTATCTCAATAAGAATCTTCTCCCAAAATAACAAGATTTCACAAAAGGGGGGGGGGGGACGCTGAGCGAAGCTCGGTCACCCAGGTACTAGTTAGCATGAGTTAGTGAGTTAGTGAGTGAGTTAGTGAGTGCAATACATCAGATTTGTAACTGT
Source organism: Tenodera sinensis (assembly GCA_030765045.1). Classification (NCBI taxonomy): domain Eukaryota; kingdom Metazoa; phylum Arthropoda; class Insecta; order Mantodea; family Mantidae; genus Tenodera; species Tenodera sinensis. The sequence continues at coordinate 38,556,494 of CM060974.1, forward strand.
AGCAATGCAGTAATTCAAGAAGTTATCTTGTATGATGTCTAAGCCCTTCTTAAATTCTTGGATGCATGCCTGGCAATGTGTATACAACAGATTGCAGATGAATAAGGATATGAGTAACCGTTTAAGGATTAGGCATGATGTCGTAGGGAAGCCCTATCAGTCACGTGACACGCCAAGCATAATCATCACACTACGAATACGGCACGCAACTTACTGTGCTACAAAATCATAAACCTAACGGCGGACACTACAATGGCTCCCCTGGCGGATGAACGGTTGGACATTTATGCTATCTTCACCATTTAATAATGGCTACCCAACCATCCCCGTATCATATATCGCCATGCGAACATCACAAATCTTATGTGCGCACTCACATGAACTTTTCTACTCACTCTTGTAAAAATATTACTAAAAACGCTTATTCTTCTATCTCTTATAGCTACAATGGAAATAGGAGGCTACAATAGACTTAAAGAGGTAGTCAAATTTTCTAAGAGCACTCACATGTTTCTCTACTCTTGTATTAACCATTCTTACAAACTACTTATATCTTCTTCGTGTTAGTTGAGATAAACATTTGTACAAATTATCTTATTGCTTATTTCCTTGTTGGGGCAAAGGGAATATTAGAATACAGTAGGCTTTGTGCGATAGTCAAATGTTTTAAAGCTTTCAAATTCCGCTCTCTTTGCACGATTAACATACAAAAAACGAATAACAATATTCAATTTGGCAAAAGTGTAAGTCCTCCAAAATTCACACAGATCACAAGGAATATCTCCGAAATGGTTCACTGTACAAAAAAATTATTTAGACATAAATTGTGTTTTAGCAAGATCTAGATCTTTTGTATTGTAAGATTTGCTCTATCTCTTACGGTTTACCAGTTATGCAAAAGTCGTCCAGAGTAAATAGTACTTATAGCCAGAAAACTCAAGATATACATTTCATTTGTCTTAAAAATATTTCAAACATGGCATTTTAATCAAAATCGTTAGTCATTATCAAGAAAATAAAAATTTTCCATGGAAAGAGTAGTTTAGGACAAAGCAATTTTCTTCAAAATCTTCGTGTCGCATCCCCGAAAGATATTAAACTTAAATACCAACTTTGGTTTTTAACCGACTTTTCGCTTTTGAGTTATGCTGTCCACAGACTGACACACACGGACCTTTTTCTAAAAATGCTTTTTTTTGGATTCAGGGGGCCTCAAAACATATATTTCAGGTGAAATCTCGACATCGAATTTTTGGGTGGAATACAATACTTCCCCTACTTACCAGTAGAGAAAGTAAAAATGCATAACGATTTCCTATTTGAAATACGCATGTACAGCTAATTAAAAATTCAAACTAATAACAGGGAATGTTTAACAGATAGTCACCCTATTAGGTATTTAACAACCGAGGGGGATGGCTCAGATGGTAATGTTTGTGGCCCGCATTCGGGTGGTCGCAGGTTTGATCCCCGTAACCTACCTTCCTGAGTATGGGTTTTCTGGGAGGTTTCTCAGGGTCGCCAGGTGGATGCTGGGAAGGATTTCTATATGTTCCGAATTTCCTGTTCCTTCATGTTGTTACATTAATCATTGCATTTCACCCTTCATCCCGTTAGGTTTCTTTCAGGGTAGGGTGAGCGTCGCGGCGGCAGCATGGCAGGGGGAACAAATGCGCTCTAGAAATCTCGTCCCCGGGATTTGAAGACGAGTCAATATTTTCCGGGCCTCCTATGGAATGGTACGAGCCCGAGAATGGGATGGAGAGCTACGCCAGCCTCCGCCGGGGTGCTTCTAGGGACCCTTCCACCTGCTCTGTAGTGCCAAAGTTCCGACCGCCCTTAGAATTCCATCACCTCATCCTTCTTTTCGGGGGCATAGGCACAAAAAAGATCGCATTTCGGTCGAGGTGCAAAGTCTCCCTCAGCAAATTGTCAATGAGTCATTGAGTCATGTATTTGACATAAATGTTTTGTTTTAAAAAGATTTACATTTTCTTACGGTTTACTACTCATGCAAGTCATCCGGGATGAAGAGGACTTCTGACAACATTACCAGGAAATTCAAGAAATATATTTCCTTTGTCATAAAATATCTTAAACATTGGTACTTGAATCAAAAGTGTTAGAGCCAGTTTTGAGGACACTAACATTTTTGAAAAATGTTCCATCCGAGTCGCATCCTTGAAAGATGTTAAACCTAAATAGCAACTTTGGCACTAAACCGACTTTTCGTTGTCTAGTTTGGTGTTCACAGACCCACGGATATACACACACGGACACATACAGTGACCATTTGTGTATTTTTATTCAAGGGGTTCAACAATATTTACGTTGAAATCTCGATATTTTGTTTAATGTAGTTTTATTTATAGTATTTTTTTTTTCTTTTTTCAAATTTTCCCATTTATATATCACCTGTAACATCGAAGGTCGCATCAGAGGCTTTTAACCTTTTGCAACAATTGCTCAAAAGCAATGGTGTTCACTCGTTTAACCGTGGTTTAGAAATTTTGGTTTCTATTACTTTGGATTAATTTATTTAATTAAATTCACACTCCCATTCATACTTCCAGACACTAGGCAGGATAGAGAATAATTCTAGTGAAATAAAAATTCCTACCCTCCAACCGAGAATCGAACCCAGGATATTTTGCATGGTAGGTAGGTCCTCTGCGGACTGAGCTACGTGGCCAGCCTGATAGCGTTCTAAGATCGAGCTCAGGAACAAAAGGATTTAGTTTTTCTAATGAACAACAAGTGTATTTAAACACGTAGAAAAAGCAGTGTATATGTCAGAAAAACAGAGTTGCAGTTGACTGCAAATTTATTCATTCATGAAGAACTTTTATTATTGTAACAACAGATGAAGGGATCAAAAGCAGATACCTTGTGTTGATAGGTAGAAATATCACTGTATTGCTGCTAAGATAGCAGAGTATGATACAATTTAGAGTAGGGATAGGCCCGTGATACCTTCGATAGCTCGATACTATTGATACTCGATGTATCGTTAATGTACCTCATACTTTGAGATTAAAGTTAGGTACTTTTTCGATACTTTTTACTTTCTCTACTACGTTTAGTAAAGTAGAGGAAGCATAGTATTCCACCCAAAAGTTCGATGTCGAGCTTTCACCAGAAATATAAGTTTTGAGACCCCCTGAATAGAAAAAGCAGTTTTAGAAAAAGATCCCTGTGTGTGTGTGTGTGTGTGTGTGTGTGTGTGTGTGTGTGTGTGTGTGTGTGTGTGTGTGTGTGTGTGTGTGTGTCAGTCTGTGGACAGCATAATTCAAAAACGAAAAGTTGGTTAAAAACAAAAGTTGGTATTTAAAGTTAATGTCTTTCAGGGATGTGACACGAAGACTTTGAAGAAAATTGCTCCATCCTAAAATACCCCATGGAGCATTTTTCGTACATTTTTATTTTCTTGAAAATGGCTCTTACGATTTTGATTAAAATGCCACATGTTTGAGATATTTTTATGACAAATGAAATGTATATCTTGAATTTTCTGGCTATGCCCCATGAAGTCTATTTACTCTGGATGACTTTTGCATAACTGATAAACCGTAAGACATAGACCAAATTTACTCTACAAAAAATGTAGATCTTGCTAAAACACACAATGTCCAAATAACCTTTTGTAGAGTGAAATATGTCAGAGATATTCCTTGTTATTTGTGTGAGTTTTGGAAAATTTAAATTTTCGTCAAATGGAAAATCGTCATTCATTTTTTTATGTTAGCCGTGCAAAGAAAACGGAATTTGAAAACTTTGAAAGGTTTGACAATCGCTCAAGGCCTCTGTATTCCCATATTCCTCTTGTACCTGCAAGAAGATAAACAATAAGATAATTTCTGCAAGTGTTTATCTCAACTAATACCAAGAAGATAAACGAATAACTGTTTGTATGAATGGTTTGTACAGGAATACAGAAAGTCATGTGAGTGTAACACTTCAGATTTGTCTTTTACATTCACATATATTCCTCTACTCCCTCTTACGCAAACAATTCATACAGTTTTCTATATGTTTGAAACAGAAATGCTATTACGTTCACCTGGATTTCTCCACTCACTTACGTAACACATTCGTATGTATTTCTGTACTCACTCTTCTACAAATAATTCATACAATTGTCTATGTGGTAGAAATAAAGTACAGCGTTTTAGATTCACATGGTTTTCTCTACTCTCTTTTCTTCCTGTCGTATTTGTGCTTTTTTGTTTATCTTTTGTTCTTTATTGCATCCTAAGAGTTTTATTTAAATTTAAGTGTATTAGGTAATATTTTTTAAGGTATCCAAAAAAAAACACGAGGCTATTGGGCAAGTGCAGAGTCAATCTAAATGGGGTTTTTCGAATAGTAAAGTATTATTTTAATATTTGGTACATAATGTATATTTACAGAGCGCGTTATTTTTCTTTCTGAAAGTTGGCAACCCTGCCGGTGAGCTGTCATCTGTCAGGGTATACGCCACTGCTACCTTTCGCAGCGCTTCGCTAATTTGCAACCGGAAACTCGTGAAGCCTCACAAAACCCTGCTGAACCCCTCTGCGAATTTCCCTCGACACAGTTCATGTGCACTACCCAGTCCGGCTAGGATTATGCTAACTACTGCTGTGGGTGGGAAATGCTGTTACCCTGCTTACCCCAGGAGCCTTGGTTCAAAACCCGGAATAAGGAGCAGAAAGCGTCGGAAAGAGGGGACAAAATGTGCTGAACAAAGAGAAAGAACCACCAAAGAGAACTGAAGACAAAAGAAAGTGATGTATTGCCCCCACGTGACTTCGTCTACTCTTGTACTATTCTCACAAAATCTTAATCTTGTATCTTTATGATACTAGAGATAAACATTTGTAGAAATTATATTATTGCTAATTTTCTTGTAGGTACAAGGGGAATATGGGAATACAGTAGCCTTTGAGCCATAGCTATAAGTCTTTGAAATTACGTTCCCTTTGCACGGTCAAGGAATAAAAAACTAAATAATGACCTTATATTTGAGAGAAAGATTTAGATATTGCAAAACTCAAACATTTAAAAAGGTTCACTGGTTCACTCCATCAAAAATGCATTTGGAAGTAACTTGTGTGTTTTAACAGGTTAAAATGTCCTAAACTCCTAGTTGTAATTACATAATGTTTTAAATTTTAAGTTTATTGATTGATAATATAGGACTGGACATTCAAAAAAGAAATCTGATGTCTTACACTCACATGACTTTCTCTGCTCTTGTACTAACCATTCTTACAAACTCTTATTCGTACATCTTCTTCATGTTAGTTGAGATAAACATTTGCAGAAATTATATTATTATTTCCTTGTAGGTACAGGGAGAATATGGGAATACAGTAGGCTTTGTGCGATAGTCAAATCTTTTAAAGCTTCAAAATTCCGTTCTCTTTGCAGGGTTAGCGTGTAAACAAATAAATAACGATGTTGCATTTGACAGAAGTATAAGTTCTCCAAAACTGACACAAATAACAAGGAATTATCAACGAAATAGTTCACTGTACAAAAAATTTTATTCAGGCATAAATTTTGTGTTTTAGCAAGATCTACATTTTTGTATAGTAAGACTTGGTTTATCTCTTACGGTTTACCAGTTAAACAAAAGTCATCTACAGTAAACAGGACTACATGGGCTATATCCAGAAAGTTCAAAATATACATTTAATTTGCGATAAAAATGTCTTAAACATATGTCATCTTAATCAAAATTGTTGGAAACATTTTTGAGAAAATCAAAATTTTCGAATTAAAGGGTAGTTTAGGGTGAAGGAATATTTTTCAAAATCTTTATGCCACATCTTTGAAAGATAGTAAACTTAAATAACCGACATTTCGTTTCGTGCTATGCTGATCAAAGATAGACACACACACACAAACACACACACACACACACACACACACACACACATGGACCTTTTTCTAAAGATGCTTTTTTTGGATTCAGGGCGCCTCAAAACATGTATTTACGATGAAATATCGACATCGAATTTTTGGGTGGAATACAATACTACTTTACCAGTAGAGAAAGTAAAAATATGTTGCCATTTACATTTTTGGTTGATGACAGCCTATACAGTAAGGTTGGAAATGCTGGTTTTGTTCTTTGTTTTTCTAATCTTCCCTTCAAAATATAAAACTTGACATTTCCAAGCATTTCTTTAAAATCAGTTCGTTTTAGTTTTCTTTGCACTATTCCATACTTTTGATACACTCTGTATCAGCGAGGACGAAGTTAACATAATAATATATGACACATTCCAAAGAATATTGCAAATGTAGACGGAGAAACGCTACTGAAATGTTATACAGCAGCGTCTGACTACTTTAATGCCGACGAAAAGAAGGAATGAAAAAGCGGAGATGAGATTTCCGAGAATAGCAGGATGATTAGTGTCAGACTGGAGCGCATAAGAAATGATACGCCAGGCGAGTCTAAGCATACTGACACAAGTGGCAACAGTATGTTATACAGAGCGTCTCAATTTTATTTTACACCCTTTGAACCACTATTTCCCGGCAACGAAAGAGGCACAAGTATAATTTTTACTTTCTGTGCTGCATATAGTAAGCAGAGGAGCTATTGCACTGCACCCAAAAATTCTATATCGAGATTTCAAGGGCCGGTGTGTCTATGTGAGTCTCCGAAAAGTATAACTCAAAAATGAAAATGTTCAGCATCTTCCAAGGATGCGACTGGCCTTAACATGGAAGATTTATCGAGAATTTTGATTTTATCAACAATGGTTCAAAGGATTTTGATTAAAATACCGTACGTTTAAGATATTGTGACAATTTGACAAAATCCATCCAGTCCAGATACTTTTTTGTCACTTTATTTTCCTTCTAAAACTTTTGCACAAATACACAGTGCTCTTCCATTGATGTTAACAGAGTCTACATTTTTTGTTATATTACAACTCCCAACCATTTTTCCTCTTGTAGTCTTGACTCAGTCCTTTCATTGTCTTTCTTCACTTTCGACGTAACGTGGACCTTTCTCGACTTCCACAAACACACCGGCTGTCGTACAGTTCTCAAAGGCTCTGGAAAACCTTTTGTGTTGCCACTTCATTGTTGTTAGTTAGTATTTGTTCGCGTTAGTGGCGTGGGGAAGTTTAACCTTGCGGTTTTGTTTGCTCGCCGGTCTGGTATGTGGTGTGAAGTAGCTTGGCCCCGATAACAAATGAAATCTTCAATTTTCTGGAAATCTCGTCAGAAGTACCTACTCTTCATTCCGGATGACTTTTGCATAACTGGTAAACCGTAAGAGGTAGACAAAATCTTACTGCAGAATAAGTGTAGGTTTCATTAAAACATACAATTAATGTACTCGTATGATACATTATTTATGTGCAGTGAACAACTTCCGAGATAGTCCTCGATATTTGTCTGAACTTCCCAATAGTTATACTTTTCCCAAATGGGAAGTCATTATTTACTTTTCTATGTCTTGGGCATGCAAAGAGAACGAAATATCAAAGACATCACAGCGACCAGCTATAAAAGACTTGACTATCAGTTAAATTCTTTAAATTCTACTGTATCCCCATATTCCCGTTGTACCTACAAGAAAATTGCCAATAAGGTAATTTCTTATAACAGGTTTACAAATGTTCACTTAATATATACTTGAAACTAAATACAACTTCTATAAGTAGTTATACTTTGTAAAAAATACAATAACAAATTATTGAACAAACAATACAACAAAAGAAAAATGGTAGCATTTATATAATTTATAGAATTCGATTAATCTGTTAGTCTTAATAAATTATCTCTAGATATGGCAAAATTACTAAAACTCATACTCAATATATCAATGTTTAAATGGTGTAATTTTTTATACATAAGGACTGCATTTTAAGCATAGGTGAATTGATAATAAACCTTGGAATAAAGAAAATATTACGAAATCTGCTTGTTTTGATGTTTCGAACATGTTATACTGGCTGTCCTTAGTTAATATCAACCTAAAAAAATTAATAATAATAATAATAATAATAATAATAATAATAATAATAATAATAATAATAATAATAATGATAATGATAATAACGATAATAACGATAATAACGATAATAACAATAATAATAACAATAATAATAATAATAATAATAATAATAATAATAATAATAATAATAATAATAATAATAATAATAATAATAATAATAATAATAATAATAATAATAATAATAATAATAATAATAATAATAATAATAATAATAATAATAATAATAATAATAATAATAATAATAATAATAATAATAATAATAATAATAATAATAATAATAATAATAATAATAATAATAATAATAACTAACAATAATAACAATCCCTAGCGTAACAGCCCTTCGCGGCCCAAGGCTTATCGCACGGTCGCTGCATCCCCCTCCTCTGCCCACTACAGGCGTTATGAGTGGGCTGTACAACTAAAGGGTCGTGGTCAGTGTCCCGAGCCCTCTCGGCTGGTTATGTGGCCTTCACGACCTAGGGTCACTTCTTTACCAAATACCTTCTCAATTGACCCCTCCGGAAGTTAACGAGGCAGAGAGATCGAACTCGGGTCCTCCGCGCCAGAGGCAACCACGCTACCACTGCCCTGTGGAGGTGGAGATCGTAAAGATAGAGCAATAATGATAATTTATTCCATGGAATGAACTTCTAAACTCAGATATGTCAAGCAAGAGATAAAATTAGAAAAATAATTACATTTCTTAGAAAAGGCATATCATAGAAACTTATGTTGAATAACTTCAATCTTTTTTTATCTGATTACCCTGCCCTTATGGAGGACTTACTAGCACTTACAACACTGTGCCTAGGTTCAGACGCCTGTCGGGAACCTATGGACGGGAGAGAGTGAAGACCTGGAAGCGGGTGGTCAGCCAAGAACCATGTGAGGAAGGGGGTGATGTGAAATGCAGGGGAAATTGATGATTGGAAAGGTGATGATGGAGCAGTTGGTGGAATGAGTGGCGGGAGAAGCCGCTAATACGCCGTTTGGTATTGGGACATACGGGTCCCTGGGATCGAACCTGGGCAGCCTAGGTCATAGGCGAACGGTCTAACTTCAGTCTTCTTTACCTGATTACCCTCCCCTTATGTAGGCCACTCAGCCACGGCGCCGCCATTATACTTCCAGACTCAGGGAAGGATGAGAAATAATCTTAGCTGGAGAAAAATTCCCATCCCACTACCTGGAATCGAACCCGGGACCTCTTGCACAGCAGGCAGATGCTCTACCAACTGCAATGGGGCCAGCCATAACTTCACTCAGTTTCGTATATTAGACACTGCAGGACTCCATCTAATAGAAGCATACTCAAGTTTGGATTTCACAAATGAATTATATAACACAAACAGAACTTCTGAATCCTTAAAATAACGTGGATTTCTGAGCTACACTAGCAATAGAAAGTTCATCTTACAGGGAGATATTAGAAGCCGCAGTCGTTTAACACGTGTTATGCAATTTCTCTCCCTAATAGGTCTTTTCGTTTAACGCTGAATTTGGGAACCAAAATTGGTCTCATTACAGTAATTGTTGGAAAAGTATTGGCAGCATGTGGTTTGCTGGTCTTTTGTCTGTCTACACCACAACACACAAAGCGGCACTTGAGCAAAAGAGTGACCTTGTTTTTTGCTTGTAACTCTTTAATCACCTTTAACTTCAATAATGAGGCAAGGCCATTTAGATTTGACATAGAAGAAATTACAGATAATGTGCTATTGCTAAAAAAAAATCTGATGTGTTGCACTCATATGATTTTCTCTACTCTTGTGCTAACTATTCCTACAAACTCCTATTCCTATTTCATGTTAGTTGAGGTAAACATTTGCAGAAATTATCTTATTGCTTATTTCCTTGTAGATACAAGGGGAATATGGGAATACAGTAGGCTTTGAGGGTTAGTCGAATCTTTTAAGACTGGTTGCATATGAATGCTGCGAAATTCCATTTTCTTGCCAAGAGATAAAAAAGTGAATACATCGTAGCTTGCCTCTGACGCGGAGGACCTGGGTTCGATCAGCATGGGGATTTTATCCCCTTAGGGAGGTCTAGCACGGGGTGCACTCAGCCTCGTTAGGTCCCTGGGGGATCAATTCAGGAGCTACTTGATGAAGAAGTAGCGGCCCCAGATCGAGAAGGCCGTATAACTGGCTGAGAGGACTCGGGACGCTGGCCACGTCCCATCTTCCAGTGCTGCACCCCACCAATGGCCAGAGGTGGGGGACGCAGCAGCTGGGCGGCAAGCCTTGTCCCTTCATGGACTGTTGCGCTAGGGGTAAAAAAAAATTAAGTATTTCAAAACTCACAAATAACACAGAATATCTCTGAAATGGTTCACTCCACAAAAGAAATGTATTTGAACATATAACTTGTGTGTTTTAACGAGATTTAATTTTTTGTACTGTTTACCAGTTATCAAAGGCCATTAAGAGTAAACATGATTACATGGGCTATAGCCATAAAATTCAAAATATACATTTCATTTGCCATAAAAGTATGTTAAACACATGGCATTTTAATCAAAATCGTTTAAACCAGTTTTAAGAAAAAGGGTGGAGGAATTTTCTTTAAAATCTTCGTGTCACATCCTTGAGAGATATTAAACTTAAATACCAACTTAGATTTATAACCAGCTTTTCTCTTTGGGTTATGCTGTTTACAGACAGACAGTCAGACAGACAGATAGACAGACAGATAGACAGACAGTCAGACAGACAGACAGACAGATAGACAGAGTCAGACAGACAGATAGACAGACAGACAGACAGACAGATAGACAGACAGATAGACAGACAGACAGACAGACAGATAGACAGACAGACAGGCAGGCAGAATGGCAGGCAGACAGACAGGCAGCCAGGTAGACAGACAGACAGAGAGACAGGCAGGCAGACAGACAGGCAGCCAGGTAGACAGACAGACAGACAGACAGTCAGTCAGACAGACAGACAGACAGATAGACAGACAGACAGATAGACAGACAGAGAGACAGGCAGGCAGACAGGCAGGCAGCCAGGTAGACAGACAGTCAGACAGACAGACAGACAGATAGACAGACAGACAAACAGACAGTCAGACAGACAGATAGATAGACAGACAGACAAACAGACAGATAGACAGACAGGCAGACAGAGAGACAGGCAGGCAGAATGGCAGGCAGACAGACAGGCAGCCAGGTAGACAGACAGTCAGACAGACAGACAGACAGAGAGACAGGCAGGCAGAATGGCAGGCAGACAGACAGGCAGCCAGGTAGACAGACAGACAGTCAGACAGACAGACAGATAGACAGACAGACAGACAAACAGGCAGACAGACAAACAGGCAGACAGACAAACAGACAGACAGACAGGCAGGTAGACAGACAGGCAGGCAGGTAGACAGACAGACAGTCAGACAGACAGACAGACAGACAGACAGACAAACAGGCAGACAGACAAACAGACAGACAGACAGGCAGACAGACAGACAGACAGGCAGGTAGACAGACAGGCAGGCAGGTAGACAGAAAGACACACACAGTCACACACTAAAAATACTTTTCTTTTATTCAGGGGCCTCAAAAGATATATTTGCCGTGAAATCTCGACATCGAAATTTTGGGTCAAATTCTTGCTTTACGTAATGAAACACAAATAAGTGTAAACCTTGGAAAATACATTTTTCATGCAGAAATATTTGTTATTCTGAGCTGTGCTCGAAGAGGACTTGGGAAATTGAAATGCAGTCAAAGTGCCTTAAGCCTATCGTATTGCCTTATTCCCATTGCACTTACGAGGAAATATGATTTCTGCAAAGGTTTATTTTGACTAGCATGAAATGGAACAAGTTTTGTAAAACTAATTTGGTGAAGGACGTGTAGAAAAGGTCGTGTAAATGAAACACACACCTTTCTATTTTACTTCCTGTTGTATTTGGGAGAGCTGAACCAGCTGCAGGGGTATTACATCCGATTAACCGGGAATTAGTGCTGACGGCGGACTCATCAGCTGACGTGAACCAGGCAACAAACACTCATTGAGGGAGAACGGGTCTATTTGGGGGTTTGTGTGTGGGTGTGGATGCTCAAGCTAGGGTCGTTGAACTCCCCTTCTGTGACCAGGTGACGGGGGCTGAATGATGGTTTCAGGTAACGACCTCCTCAGCCGTGGCCATCGCGAAATGGCGGCTTGACATAAGCATTAGTGACGTCACGGAGTGCATGCTGGCATGGGCACGCACTAATGTTGTGTTGAACTCTGTCTGCAAAATATACAGACTTTTATGGTTACAAGTGGAAATACTTTAATCATTCGTACCCTAGTAGGTAAAATCCACTTCGGTCGGTTGGTTGTTTTTTATCTTCGTCTCTTCCCACAAACCAATCACAAAGTTTACTATCTGATGTTTTTAGCACGGTGGTAACTGCATGGCGAAATGAACAACGCCTGCCATGTTGACTATCCGTTTTAATTCACACCACAATGTGTGATCTACTGGCCTAGGTATTATGAGGTCACAGGCCTTGAAGAAAGCACTGGAACTGGATTCCTGTACACCATTCTTTATCACCAGACCAAGGCACTCTGCGCCATGCCTCCCTGCCACTAACCAACCTGAAAACTATTAAGTAATACCATAAGTTTCCAAATGCAGCAAATAGTGATGTAATATTGTTAATTGCACTATTCTTAATTATTAAATAAAATATTTACACTTATAGCTCTAACATCTGTATATACTAACTAGGTGACTAGCATTTGCTCGTGGTTTGATGGTTTATTCGTATCTCTGTGTTTTAGCCTTAGGTTACACATGACCAATAGCGTTGAGTTTCTCTGAAAGCATTAAGTTCATTTTTTGATGACGATTTCTCGTTAACCCTCCATTGGTGGCTAAGGTCCTGGGAGACCCCTACGTTTATAAACGTCCTAGATTCTAAACGAACTCACCTATGCAATCGCTTGCCTAGGACATCAAATATTACACCTTACTTGACTGTTTGGTGGAGCGACAACTTGATCTGTTTTTGTGTTTAGCTAAAAGAATGACTAATCGTCATTTCTGTGTCGCAGAGGTAAAGCATATACTGTATTCATACTGTGTTTTATTTATCTTTGACCTATCTAGTAAGATAATGACATGTATATTTCAGCTAAATGAAAGTAAAATGAGAGTGAAGGACATATATAATTGAAATAAAAAATAAATACAAAAGGACAAATACATATAGCGCGGGTCTACTAGGCCCCGTGCGACTAACGGTGTCCTATTAGGGTGAGCGCCTAACGGAGGGCTAAAGGAGATCAAGTGGTGAACAGTTCAAATCTAAGGTTTCCTAAGCTTAACTTTTTACCACATACTGCAGCTATTTTGATTAGCAATAGATGACAGTGTAATGAACTATATGATATCAATATTTCCTTCATTTACAAACATAATTTTTCTTATTAAGAGTACTATCTTTTCATGTTGTTTTGTGCCTCAAAGTAAGCGTAGCACAGAAGGCATGACGCAGAGTGAGCTGGTTCCATGATAACGAATGGTGTACCAAATGCGGGTTGCAATGCTTTCTGCAAGGCCAATGATCTCACAACGCACAAACGGATAGTCTATACTGCATGCGTTGTTCATTACTTCGCGTAGTTAGGACCATGTAAAAGAGATTAAGTAGTAGACTTTGTGATTGGTTTATGAGAGAAATGTTAGACAAAGAGGAAAAACAACCACCACACCGAAGTGGATTCATACTAAACCACAATTATGAAAACATCTACAGTTATAGTCTTAACATCCTGTAGATCCTCTTGCGAGCTTTTGAAGGTACTACATAAAATTAAATAACTGACAAATGGAGGGGAATTTCAAATTCTGAGCTAGAACAATAATTTTGTCTTGTGTTTAAGGTTATCTGTGCCACTTTCTGTGGAAATCGGTGCAATGGTGTAGGAGCTATATATATAGGCGCCACCTCTGCTCATCACAGGTGACTTGAGTAGGGTGCAGTAGTGGAGGTGGGACGTGGTCCCTCCCGGCTGGTTACGCGGTCTGTGCAACCAGAGCCGCGACTTTTCAAGCAAGTAGCTCCCCAATTGGCCCCTAAGGGACCTAACGAGGCTGAGTGCACACCAGATCAGGTGTCCCAGCAGGAGAAACTCCCCACGCCTGTACCGGAAATCGAACCCGGGTCTCCCGTTTAATAAGCAGCAGCTAAGGAGGCATGCACACTTAAATTCTAAGAAAAATTTGGTAACGTCATATTAACATTAAATAGTGACTAAATACATTTGAGTTTAAGTAAAAAGACATTACAACAATGTTCACACAATGTTTATGCGACAGTTAGTGAAATGATAAACCATTTATATTAATTTGTCAAGAAGCTAGAGCTCCAACTATGTCACACAAATTATTTTTTTAGACAGTTGATAGTAAAAGTCGGACTTCTAGCAGTTCACGACAGTGTTAAAAGTATAAAATTCTACCAGTCAGTGTTGAAAAGCTTTTAACATTTTTAACACATTCAACTAGGCCAAGAATCTCAGTTATACATTGCTTATATAAAATGGCGAGTCATTTGAATATGAATATGGACTATACTAAACCTATTGAAGTTTTACAAGCAGCGGAGAGACTGAAATTAGAAGTTATCCAAAAATCTGGTGTTTTGCACTCACATGACTTTCTCTACTCTTGTACTAACCATTCTTACAGACTCTTATTCCTATATTTCTTCCTGTTAGTTAAGATAAACATTTGTAAAAATAAACCTTTTTGCTTATTTCTTTGTAAGTGTAAAGGGAATATCAGAACACTGTAGGCTTTATGCGATAGTCAAATCTTTTAAAGCTTTGAGATTGCGCTCTCTTTGCACACTTAACATATAAAAAATGAACAACGATGTTCCATTTCACGAAAGTTTTCTTTTCCGAAACTCAGACACATAACAAGGGATATCTCCGAAATGGTTCACCCTACAAGAACATTTATTGAGACATAAATTGTGTATTTTAGCAAGATCTACATTTTATGTGTAGTATGATTTGGTGTATCTCTGTTTACCAATTATGCAAAAGTCATCCAGAGTAAATACGACTACAGGGGCTATAGCCAGAAAATTCAAAATATACATTTCATTTGTCATAAAAATATCTCAGACATATGGCATTTTAATCTAAATCGTTAGAGCAATTTTCAAGAAAATCAAAATTTTTCATGTAAAGGGTAGTTTAGGGTGTGGATATTTTCTTCAAAATGTTCGTGTGGCATCCTTGAAAGACATAAAACTTAAATACCAAATTTGGTTTTTAACCTACTTTCCGTTTTTGAGTTATGCTGTCCACAGAATGACACACACGCACACACACACACACACACACACACACACACACACACACACACACACACACACACACACACGGACCTTTTCCTTAAAATGTTTTCTTTGAATTCAGGGGGTATCAAAACATATATTTCCTTTGAAATCTCCAAATCGAATTTTTGGGTGGCATAGAACACTTCCCCTACTTACCGGTAGAGGAAGTAAAAAATCAAGAAACCAATACGACATTGCATTCAACAATTCTGGATAAAAAAAAAACACACATTTTTCCACTGGCTGTTTTGTATAGAATGTTGTGATTTTGTAAAAGCCATCGTGTTCTTAACACTGATGCTAAGAAAGGCAACAACTGAACAGCGCAGCCCAGTGACTATTTTGACCGTGAAAAACGTAAAACAATAATGTATATTTACATACAGGATGGAAGTAAAATGGTCCGTCAGACTTTAACAGCAAATTTCTCATGTTGTGATTAAAAAGAAAGTCTCATACCAAAATATTGAAAAGTTTATATTTCTCTAGAAAAAAATATTTTTATCAAAAAAATTTATCATCACCTAGCTGAATTATTATTGATTGAAGGCCTTTTTGTTGCAATAAATTGTGGGTTTTTAAAAATTTAATTTATACTAAAATCATTGAATCTATTGAAATACGCCAAAGGAAAAAGTTGTTGTTTATTCAATTTTCTGTGAATATAGCCATAAATCCAAGAACATTCAATGAATAATTTTTCAGCCAGGTGATGATAAATTTTTTTGTTAAAAATATTTTTTTCTAGAAAAGTATGAAGTTTTTAACATTTTGGTATTAGACTTTATTGTTATTCACAACATGAGAAATTTGCTGTTAAAGTCTGACGGATCATTTCACTTCCACCCTGTATAATATACCTATAAATATTCAGCGTTGTCTAAAAGTAGTGTATGATGCACGGGTTAGAAGGATTTTATTTTGTTTGCAGGTTTCCTCAACTTGGTCTGCGGCCTCGTTTCGGAATCACACCTACTCACATAATAAAATGTTCCTTTAAGGCCTTGTATCATAAATAACTATTTTTTAGAGCGAAACGATCTTATTGACAAAATTGTATTGGACATATTCATTACACTCTTCCTGTGGAATCCCTGGTTAACGTATAGCCGAAGCATTACCTTCCACCCTGTATATACGATAGAGGTTAGAGGAAGTAAAAGATCAGATTTTCCCTTTCAAAGCTGTATCCGCCACTGATGTAGGGACTGGAATATAGAGGTTTTTAATCGAGCAGCGGATATGGGGAGAGATTTGATGCCACCCATCCTGTTTTATTACACCAGCACTTCACACAGACCGGAGCTTAAACAGAGGGTGCAAAAAGCTATCAAAAGAGTGTCTAACTTTCTACAGCTGTGGTGTGTATGTATGTATGTGTGCATATTGCAGCTGTGTGCTTGCTTGTACTTCTACGAATTTCCTTCTCGCTTGCATAACAGCTCGTTCTGCCAGCTCTAGAACGAATGGTGATTTTTCGCGAATGCCATATAGCGGGAAATGTTAATAAAGGTTTCTGCACTTGTGTTTTCATTTTGCTCTTCCTACAACGTGCTTATCTACAGGAAGTACTGTATTTTACACAAAAATTCCACACTGAAAATTCACCGGAAATACATGATTCGAGTACCCCTGAATCTAAGAAAACAAATTTTTACTTTCTCCATTACGTATAGTAGAGGAAGTACTGAATTCCGTCCAAAAATTCGATTTCGAGATTTCACCGGAAATATGTGTTTTGAGACCCCCTGAATCCAAAAAATAATTTTTAGAAAATGGTCCGTGCGCGCGTGTGTGTGTGTCTGTGTGTCAGTTAACAACCAAAGTTGTATTTAAGTTTAATGTCTTTCAAGGATGCGCCACAAAGATTTTGAAGAAAATTGCTTCACCCTAAACTACCCTTTACATGAACTTTTTTTCAATAATGTTCATTTTCTTGAAAATGGCTCCACCGATTTTGATTAAAATGTCATATGTTTAAGATATTTTTATGATAAATGAAATGTATATCTTGACTTTTCTGGCTATAGCCCATGTAGTCGTATTTACTCTGGACGACTTTTGTATAACCGTTAAACCGTTAGAGATAGACCAAATCTTACTATACAAAAATGTAAACCTTGCTAAAAGTACACACTTTATGTCTAAATAATTTGTTGTAGAGTGAACCATTTTGAAGATGTTCCTTGTTATTTGTATGAGTATTGGAGAACTTATACTTGTGTCAAACGGAAAATCGTTATTCATCTTTTATATGTTAACAGTGCAAAGAAAACGGAATTTGAAAGTTTTAAAAGATTTGAGTATCGCTCAAAGCCTACTGTATCCCCATATTCTCCTTGCACCTACAAGGAAATAAGATGAGATATCAACTAACATGAAGAAGATATAGGAATGAGTTTTAAGGAATGGTCAGTACAAGAGTAGAGAAAGTCATGTGAGTGTAACACATCAAATTTTTATTAGAAAGTCTGGATCGGCATAGCTAAAAAGCCAAAACTCAGTGAAACACCTAACTTGATATGTAGGTATTTAAAAATAGAGTCCGATATTGCAAGAGAAGTTGGAATTGGTCTAAACTAGAATAAATGTTCCGGTAAGTATATGTCTGGAAACAAATACTTGTGGAGATATGAGCCATTTTTGAAAAATGTGCAATGCATGCATATTTTGGAGAGATTTGGCATATACTATGTCTTTAAATGTCTCCATAGACCGAAGCCTAATGGACTGAGGTCCGGCGAACGGGGAGGCCATACTACTGGACCTCATCGACCAGTCCGTTAATTGTTTGGTTTAAGTATTATCGCGCGATGCGTAAAAATGTGTCCCATCATGCATAAACCATGTTTGCCGTCTTCCCACAAGCACAATTCCTCCAGAAGCACGAGTAACTCATCGCGCAGGAATCTATGATACACAGCACATGTTAATCTGCAGTAAAATGTATGGCCTTGGGAGTCTGTCACCCACAATTCCTTCCCATACACTGGGACTAAAGCGAACCAGATACTGACACCAAACATTTAACGGACGACGGATTGGTCGGGGAGGTCCAGTAGCATGGCCTCCGCGTTCGCCGAGCCTCGATCCATTGGATTTCTGGCTATGGGGACATTTAAATACATTAGTGTATACCAAAATCATAAAAATGTGGTTATCTTGCACATTTTTGTAAAGTGGCTCATATCTGAATAGATATTTGTTTCTGGACATATGTTTATACGAATATTTGTTCTAGTTTTGAGGAATCCCAACTCTTGTTGAAATATTGGACACTTTTTTTTAAATCTATGTTTAAGATATTGTAATAAAATGACAAATCTGATCCAATTACCTTTTCTGTCGCTTTATTTTCCTCTAAACTGAAGTACAAACACAGTTCGTCGTTAATAGTCTACAATCCTTCATGATATTACAATTCACAGCTGTTTTATTCTCGAAACCTTGACACAATCCTTTCGGTGTTTCTTAAATTTCTCTGTCTCATAAACAGCTGACTTTGACGATACAATCATCAATAGTCATTAAAACTGCTTCGCTATCTTTAGTTCGAGACTACAATTCTGTCACGACGACTGGACGCACACCCACCCACACGCGCGCGCGCGCGCGCGCGCACACACACACACACACACACACACACACACACACACACACATCTAACATCTCATTCAACATTCATAACTCCTCCCAATTGCCCGCCCCCTCGCGCACAATATTCATACCGGGATGACGTAGCACTGATTTTTCTGGAAATGCACCTTTATCTCCAGCTTGCCGGCAGTCAGAGACTCGAAAGGTTTGGGCACATCCATTTGTTCTTCCGCTCTGTATTGTTGCTTGTGTTTGCTCGCCATGAGACCTTGAGCGCCTTTTGTGTATTGCCGCTGCTGCGGCAGGCTCGGATCACAATATTTTTATGACAAATGGAATACATGTCCTGAATTTTCCCGCCCTCTGCAATCTGGGTGACGTTTGAATAATTGGTTATTCTTCTTTATCCGATTACCCATTACCGTGTAGAGGACTGACATCCTCTAGGTCTTACAAGTCTGTGCCTAGGGTCAGATACCTGTCGGGGAGCACAATAGGACAGAGTGAAGACCTGGAAGCGGGTGGTCAGCCCAGCACCAGATAGGAGATTGAGGAAGTGGATGATTTGAAATGCAGGGGAAATCGATGACTGGAAAGGTGAAAATGCAGCGATTGGTGGAATGAGTGGCGGGGGAAACCGGAAACCCATCCAGTCGCCGCTTCGTCCACTACGAACGTCACATGCGTGACGTCACCTTGGTGATTTAGACAAAATCTTACTGCATAAAATACCTGAACTCGTATGTGTGTGTGTGTGTGTGTGTGTGTGTGTGTGTGTGTGTGTGAGAGAGAGAGAGAGAGAGAGAGAGAGAGAGAGAGAGATAGCGCACCATTTAATAGACATTCCTTGTTATTTGACTGAATTTGGTAATCATTATGCTTCTCGCAAATTTGAGGTTATTCATTCATTTATCTCTTGGCTATGCAAAGAGAATTTCAAGACTACCACATGGTGACAAGGTTTAAAACATTTGACTATCGCTTAAAGCTTACTGTACTGCCATATTCTCCTTACACATACAAGAAAATTAGCAATAAGATAATTTCTACAAATCTTTGTCTCGATTAACATGAAATTAAAGGAATAAGCAGAATTTTACTACTAGTGTCGGAGTTATCAACATTATCTCAGCTACAATTTTCTTCCTTTTTTTTCAAAAGTTACTACTGCTTTGTCTAAGCGTGACATCTTTGCAGCAAGAAGTAAATTCCTATAACATCAAGTGGCAATATCTGCCCATCAGATACATCAGCTGTACATCCCGAATTGCAGCCGTTACGTGACTAAAAGTTTCAAATACCAAAGGTCACCTACAGAAACTCAATTTCAACTTGATTTGTAGTGTAAATTGCCAGAGGTGATTACGCCAGTTGTCAATAATATAAACATTGACTAGTTGCAATATGTCATAAAGTAAAGCATAACGTCTAAATCCTTATTCGCAATTTCAAACCTGCCCCAGTATTCTATAGGGTGTTTAACAAGTCACTCCCTATTTTAAAATTGTTGCAACCAATTTTATTCAAATGAAGATGACAAAGGAGACAGATGTTACGTGACACTTACCAAGCTTTGGTCCAGCTACCAGCTGAAAAAGTAGCATAAGGCGATTTTTGCACTATGAAGGATATTTATGCATTTTTTTCGTCGACTATTACCCCTCATGAAGTTAAAATATTCACAACTGCTCTAGAAGCGCATTTGCTTTAGCTTTGGGCAGATCAACAGGGAATGGATAATTGTGGCATCATCCCTCTTAAACTATTACTCTGAAACTAACGCAGATAGTTAAATAGACTTAAATGTGTGGTGCATCCTATAACATAATTATTTTTAATTTTTAACAGTTTTAACCTATACCTATTTCTTTAACGTCCTATGTGTGCAATGCTTTGGTTTTAACAAAATAGGTTAAATGATAAAAGCGTTACAATAATTTGAAACTGTGGAGTGACTTACTAAACATCCTATACAGGGTGTCCCAAAACTAGACCAACAAAATGAGTGTTGATAGATAACATTATTTTAAACGCTTTTTGTTAAGGAAAGTTTTTTGCTGCGGTGCTTCGTTTAAACAATAGACGAGTTAATGTCATAGATTACTGCCTCTCACCCAGTTTGTTTACGGCAAAATCAACAATGCAAATTAGTATTGCACTTATCTCAAAAAGGCACACAATCTTAATCCAAGAAACAAACACAGAACACATAAACAAAACACAAACATCTCATTGTGTACAGTTAATCACAGCTTTGTTATTCAAAGTAAATGTTGGAACACACGCCCATTGCGATTAACACAAAGAGTGCATCGTATTCTGCCGTACTCTCGCAAAGACACCAGCCATTTCTCTGGTTTAAAAGTTTTTCGCTCTAATTTTGAATAGCAAAGCTGTGATTAATTGTAAACAATGAGATGTTTGTGTGTTGTTTATGTGTTCTGTGTTTGTTTCTTGGATTAAGATTGTGTGCCTTACTAAGATAAATGCAATACTAATTTGCATTGTTGATTTTGCTGTAAATACTTAAACTGGATGGGGTACAGTAATGACATTAACTCGTCTAGTGCTTAAACGAGCTTAAAATACTGTTATCCATCAGCTACCAAAGTTTGTGGGTCTAATTTTGGGACGCCCTGTATAGACGTCTGCGGTGTGCAGACGATGGCCGATTCTTCCTTGTTTCAAAGTTCAAGGGACAACTCGCAGTAATGCAGCGTTACTTCCATGGAGCACTTAAAACCCGATTAGCCGAAGTACTTCAACCGAAATAATGCAAATATAATACACTTCGCAGTGACCTCTCTGTCAACTGTTACACGTGATGGGCAGAAATTGCCCAATGAGGGTATTAGAGTAATCGATGCGGCGCTAATCACATACGCCAAAACGAAAAACTCGACACGGGACGCACATACGTGTCATTATGTAACGGAGAATGAAATTGGAAATGAGTGTTCAAATGGAACCGAGACACAGAGAGCTGAGAATTACTCATTATATGTCTTCTCACATAAAGCGAAAAAATCTGATGTGTTGTACTCACAGGACTTTCTCTACTCTTATGCTAACCATTCTCACAAACTCTCATTTACATATTTTCTCCGTGTTAGTTGAGATGATCATTTGCAGAAATTACCTTTTTGTAGGTAGAAGTAGAATATTGAAATACAGTAGGCTTTGAGTGATAGTCAAATCATTTAAAGCTTTCAAACTCCGTTCTCTTTGCACGGCTAACATCTAAAAAATGAATTACGATGTTCCATTGTCCAAGCCGTATGTGCGTGTTTAAAACTAAGTAAAGTGCAAGTATTCCACGTAAAATGAAAAAATCACATGACTTTCTCTACTCTCGTATTAACCATTCTTACAAACTTATTCCTAGATCTTGTTCGTGTTAGTTGAGATAAACATTTGTACAACTTATCTCATTGCTTATTTCCTTGTAGGTGTAAGGGGAATATTAGAATACAGTAAGCTTTGTGCGATAGTCAAATCTTGTAAAGCTTTGAGATTCCGTTCTCTTTGCACACTTAACATATAAAAAAATGAACAACGATGTTCCATTTCACGAAAGTTCTGAAACTCACACACATAACAAGGAATATCTCCGAAACGGTTCACCCTACAGGAAAATTTATTCAGACATAAATTGTGTATTTTAGTAAGATCTACATTTTTTGTATAGTATGATTTGGTCTATCTCTAACGGTTTACCAGTTATGCAAAAGTTGTCCAGAGTAAATACGACTACAGGAGCAATAGCCAGAAAATTCAAGATATACATTTCATTTGTCATGAAAATATCTCAAACATATGACATTTTAATAAAAATCATTAGAGCCATTTTCAAGAAAATCAAAATTTTCGAAAAATTTTCCATGAAAAGGGTAGTTTAGGGTGGGGTTGTTTTCTTCAAAATCTTCGTGTCGCATCCTTGAAAGACATTAAATTTAAATACTTACTTTGGTTTGTAACATACTTTATGGTTTTTTTTTAATGCAGAGGGACTTAAAACATATATTTCCAGTGAAATCCCGACATCCAATTTTTGAGTGGAATACAATACTTCCCCTACTTACCAGTAGAGAGTAAAAATATGCATTAAACTACGGGAGAGGTATGAATTAATAGGGCTACGTGGGGGAGAGAACAAGCGAATGTAATTTTAGTCATTTCGTGTCCGCTTAAAAAGTTATTTGACATCACTGGATTTGGAATTCGAGCCAAGTTATTTTATAAGGGTAAAAGCATTCCGCTACCTGATCCAAGTGCAACAGTTGTTTCCAGGCATTTACTCCGGTTTAGTAAAGTGAGACGAATGACCCTGATGGAGGCAGGATGTGAACTCCATGCGTGTTGCCCTTCGCGAACCTCGCCGACCAGATGTCAGACATCCGCAGGCGCCTCCTCATCATTTCGTGCAGCGACAATGGCACTTATCGTCCGTAGCCACCGGGGCCTAAACATTACTTCCTCTATTGTAGAAGGCCTAAACATTACCTCTATTGTAACAGATACCACAGCTTTTCAAAGGGTCGCTTCCCTCTAATTACAACAGATATTCGTGCCTCAGAAATTGCTTATAAATATTATCAAGGTTTCTAAAATCCAGAATTCACATTAAATAACACAAATCATTATATACACCAGCTGAAATACACGGCTTTACCAATGATTTAACGGTTTATCCGTATTTAAAAAATCTGATGTACTAACCTTCTTACAAACGCTTATTCCAGAATTATTTTATTGCTTATTTCCTTGTAGGTGCAAGGGGAATATTAGAATACAGTAGTCCTTGAGCGATAGTCAAATCTTTTAAAGCTTCCAAATTCCGTTGTCTTTACACGGTTACCACATAAAAAATGAATAACAATGTTCGATTTGACAGAAGTACAAGTTCTCCAATACTCACACAAATAACATGGCATATCTCCGAAATGGTTCACTCTAAAAATTATTTAGACATAAATTGTGTTTTAGCAAGCTTTACATTTTTTGTATAGTAAGATTTGGTTTAGCTCTTACAGTTTACGAGTTATGCAAAAGTCGTCCAGAGTAAATACGACTACAGGAGCTATAGCCAGAAAATTCAAGATATATATTTCATTTCTCATACAAATATCTCAAACAAATGGCATTTTAATCAAAATCGTTAGAGCCATTTTCAAGAAAATCAAAAATTTTTGAAAAATTTTCCACGTAAAGAGTAGTTTAAGGTTAGGCTATTTTCTTAAAAATCTTCGTGTCGCATCCTCGAAAGACATTAAACTTAAATACCAAATTTGGGTTTTAAACTACTGATCTTGAAACTTACAGCTCTCGTAACCTTGACACGTACTTCTCACTGTCTTTCAGTTCTATTTTGTCTCTGTCTAACAAGTGACTTCAGCAATACAAACAGTAAAAATACTTCACAGAACGAACAACTCCGACGCGACGATTAAATGTCTAAAACTGCCTCTGACAACACGCAAGCTCTCTCAACACTAACTGTACAAACACACACTTAAAAACTAACTGCTAACACCTGTCTCGTTCAACACTTAAAAAACTCAGTACAGAAACTGGCTGCTCTCGTCATCCCGACTCGCTGATATAGGCTAGGCGAGGTCACGGCGAATCCTCTTGAACATACACGTTTTCTGGAACTTCTCGTAAATAAGCCGGCAATTGAAAGCTTCTAGAAGAGTTGCTTTGTTTTGACGCGCTGATAGTCGTCTTTGTTCTAAGTGCTGCACTGTCGCCGGACCATGTATTTATAAGCAGTGGTATGAAATAGCTTGAACTTGAGTGTGTCTTTAGTTGCGAGGCTCTGAAACTTCGTGTAAGCTCTTCTGCTGGCCTTCTTTGTTGCCCGGAAAGGATAAATCTGCTTGTGACAGTAAAGATCGGGGTTATTATGTATGGTGCACATAATTTCTATATTTCATGTTGCAAGCTTTTGCAAAAGTTTAAGAACAGAAAACACCCAAGCTGGGGAACGAACAGACATTTTATGTGAAAAGCCCTAATCTGGATAAGCTGTAACGCATGCTACAGGGATAGATTGAAGCAGCATGGGAGCTGGCAGGTACGGCCGTAAACAGTACGTGAGTCAGCCGCTAGAGCTCTCTGGCTAACTTTAATTAAAAGTTTCAGGTCAATAATGGGCAGCCAAACGGAAACAACAAATTGTTTAACATCATGACTCACTGGGCTACTGCCGGTTGGGGTTCACTATACCACCATCTGAGCAGAGAATTGCAACAAATGGACATTGGTTCCTTCAACGAGAAACATGCTTACAAAAGCTGAGGTGCTATATTCACGTTTTTCTCTAGCCGTGAAAGAAAGCTCGGCCGAGACTCGCATTCAGGAGTTCTCGGGTTCGATCACCAGTGATCTCCAATCTGACCAAAGGTTCTCTGGTCCTTGGTCATTAGTTTGGGTTGATTACTGTTCAATCTAGTCTCTCCGGGTCGGAAATGTCGGAGGAGCGAGAGTGGTGCTGCTGCGTGCTGAAATTTGCGCTGTGGATCTGCTGTTCTCGGCGTATATGGGGCGCTGAGGTCGCCTGTTTGCGTAGAGGGGTGCGGTGTCGAAACTGTAAGACTGGCAGCTGCACGAAGACACTTGGCGCCAGGATGAATTTTCATCATACATTAGGGATGCCACGTCCCTTGCCCGGGTTTCAGCACACCCGCTGGCTACCCCCATCTCCTTCCACCCTTCCAGGGTCTTGCATACAATAACCTGACAATAGGTTCAATGTGGACTCTCCTTTGCTCGTACTTCTCCTCTAAGCTCTATGTGCTTCATATTAATCCAGATAAACATTTGCAGAATTTTTTTAATTACACACTTCCTTATGGCTACAATAGGAATAGGGAGTAAGAGCGGGTCACTATGCGATTAATATTTCTAAGACCCACCTCGAGTTGCAGCACGGTTCACACAGGTCGATATTTCCAGCGTGCAGTTGAGTATATTGATATGTTATCGCCTGTCAGACATACAAATTGGCAGTCTGCTGCACCACTCCTTTCTTTATCAGGAACAAATAGAAATGCGTGTGATGATTCAGTTTTAGAAGATAAAAAGTGACACGAAAAGGTAACTAGAATTGTCATTTGTAACACTGGTGTCAGAGGTGGGATGTCACATTGTCACTGTCACAGTATTAATGAATGAGCGTTGTTTCAACCATTTCTTTCATTCACCGTCAGATATCCTCTACCTGGTTGTTAAAAAACGTTTATTTATTGTATTAAAATGTGTTGCACTCACAAGATTTTCTCTATTATTGTACTAATCATTCTTACAAACTCGTATTTCTAGTCTTCTTCTTGTTAGTTGAGATAAACATTTGCAGAAATTATTATTTATCTTCTTATAGGCACAAGGGGAATATAGGAATACAGTAAACTTTGAGCGGTAGTCAAATCTTTTAAAGCTTTCAAATTCTTTGAGAGATAGAATTGGAACTAACAAATTCAATGCCACAGCTGGGATTTGAACCTCAAACCTTCCGCTTACCAGGCGGGTGCTTTAACCATTGTGGGTAACGGCTGTGAGTATGTGTGTTTAAAAACACCAACAGTAAGTTTGTTGGCATATATAAATAACAACTTTCAAAGTCTCTTTGCACGTTAACATACAAAAAAATTAAATTGAATAACGATGTTCCATTTGACAGAAGTTTCTCAAAACTCACACAAATAACAAGGAATATCTCCGAAACGGTTCACTCTAGGGAAAAAAAATATTTGGACATAATTGGCAACATTTTTTGTAGAGTAAGATTTGGTCTCTCTCTTATGCTTTACCAGTTATACACAAGTCATCCAGAGTAAACAGGACTGCATGGACTATAGCCAGAAAATTAAAGATAGGTATACATTTCATTTGCCATAAAAATATTTCAAACATATGGCATTTTAATAAAAATCGTTAGAGCCATTTTCAAAAAAATCAGAATTTTCGAAAAAATGTCCATGTTAAGGGTAGCTTAGGGTGGAGCAATTTTCTTCAAAATCTTCGTGTTGTATCTCAAATTTTCGTTTTTGAGTTATGCTGTCCACAGATTGACAGTCAGACACGCACAGACACACAGATACACACGCGGACCTTTTTCTAAAAATGATTTTTTGGATTCAGGGGGTATCAAAGCATATATTTCCGGTGAAATCTCGACATCGAATTTTTGGGTGGAATACAATACTTCCTCTAGCTTACGTAGTAGAGAAAGCAAAAAAGCAATGTTACGTGTTTAAATACGCACAAAAAAGAGAAGACTGGTTTTTTCTGTTTTCTTTCTTTTTTTTTTTTTTTTCCACTATTTCTTTGTTCTCGTCCTTTCTGTTACTTTTTTTCCTTTCCTTTTTTTCGATAAAATAAAATTAATTACTTAGCTCCTTGTTTACTCCCCACTGACCACACATCAGAAGAACACAGATAAAAGTAAATAATTCTAGTGAAGCCATCGCTGGGCCGGACGGACCAAGCGCAAGTACCTTATAAGAAAGTTTTTCGTCTCTCTCCCCTATGCCCTCTCTCCATCGGAAAACATTTGCAGCCGGCTGTATTACCAGGACATTCATGCTTCAGCCGCCACTGTAGCACATTGTCCACGGTGTTCCGCAACATTTGTGGCAGGTTTTACTTGTCAGTTTTACCTGCCGCAAGTACGATGTTGATGAGTGTGTACGACCTATAATCTTGTTCTGAAACAGAATTAAGAAGAAGCCGCACAAGAATGCGGGCTCTTACGACATTAGATTAGCCATCGTCAGGTTCCAATAATCCTATTAATTTGACTCGGTTTAGAACAGTGATGACGCACTGGGTAAAAACATCTCATCCTACCTTTGAGGCAAGATAATGTTTTCCAAGACTTACTTATCTCTTACGGGTACTGATCACGTTGTCAAACTAAGTGCACACAAGCACCCGCGCACGTGTAAGTGGCGAAAGGACAAGGTTGTTCTGATTAAAATGAACAACAGTGATTCATTTCACGAAAGTTTTCCGAAACTCACACACATAACAAGGAATATTTCCGAAATGGTTAAACTTACAAGAAAATTCATTGTGACATAAATTGTGTATTTTAGCAAGATCTACATTTTTTGTATAATATGATTTGGTCTATCTCTAACGGTTTACCAGTTATGCAAAAGTCCTCCAGAGTAAATACGACTACAGGGGCTATAGCCAGAAAATTCAAGATATACATTTCATTTTCCATAAAAATATCTCAAACATATGACATTCTAATCAAAATCGCTAGAGCCATTTTCAAGAACATCAAAATTTTTTAAAAATGTTGCATGTAAAGGGTAGTTTAGGGTGGGGCTATTTTCTTCAAAATCTTCGTGTGGCATACTTGAAAGACATTAAACTTAAATACCAACTTTGGTTTTTAACCAACTTTTGCTTTTTGAGTTATGTTGTCCACAGACTGACAGACACACACACGGACCTTTTCCTAAAAATGCTTTTTTTGGATTCAGGGGGTCTCAAAACATATATTTCCGGTGAAACCTCGACGTCGAATTTTTGGGTGGAATACAATACTTCCCCTACTTACCAGTAGAGAAAGTAATAAAAATCTGATGTGTTACCCTCACATGAATTTTTCACTCTTCGTTTGTTACTATTCTTACAAACGTTTTTTCCTCTATCTGTTCATGTTAGTCGAGATAAACGTTTGCAAGAGTTGTGTGATTGCTTATTTTCTTGTAAATGCAATGGGAATAGAGTAGGTTTTGAGCGAGAGTTAAATACTATAAAACTTCAAAATTTCGTTCTCTTTGCACGGCTAAGATATAAAAAATAATGATCCTCCATTTGTGGGAAGCACAAGTATTGTAAAACTCATACAAATAACAAGGAATATTTCCGAAATGGTTCACTCGAAAAAACAAAACAAAACAAAAAACAAAGAAAAAAGAAGCATTTCGACATAAACTTTAGCGAGAGCTACCTACATTTTTTGTATAGTAAGATTTGGCACGATTTACCAGTTATGCAAAAGTCAACCAGAATAAATAGGACTTCATGGGCTATAGCTAGAAGATTAAAAATATACGTTTCACTTGCCATGAAAAAGTATCTTAAACATATGGCATTTTAATCAAAACGTTAGAGCCATTTTTGAGAAAATTAAAATGTTCCATGCAAAGGATAGTTTAGGGTGAAGGAATTTTATTCAAAATCTTCGTGCCGCATCCTTGAGAGATGTTAAACTTGAATAGTAACTTTGGTTTTTAACAGAATTTTCGTTTTGAGTTATGCTGTTGACACACACCACACACACGGACCTTGTTCTAAAAATGGGAGGCCTAAAACATTTATCTCAACATCGATGTTTCGGTTCGAATACAATTCCCCTAGTAGAGAAAGTAAAAAAGTGAAAAATACCTCGCATTTGAGAAAAGTATAAGTACTGAAAAATTCAGACAAATATCAAGAAATATCTCGGAAATGGTTCACTCCACCAAAAATACTCTTTGGACATAAATGGTGTGCTTTAACAACATCTCCATTTTTTGCAGTACGTTTTTGTGTATTTAAATTTACCAGTTATGCAAAAATCACCCAGCTGTAGAGAACTTGTGAAGACGTTTTCAGAAAATTCAAGATATATATTTTATTTGTTATGAAAGATATTAAACATATAGCATTTAAATCAGAATCGGTAGAGCCCTTTTTGAGAAAATCGAGGTTTTCACAAAATGTACAACGTAAACAGTAATCAAAAGTTTTCCAAGCAAAGATGATTTGTATTCATGCCTTTGTCAGTCATTATCCTGAATCCAATCTGATTTGAAAGTTGTCCCATAGTAAATTTCAAAACATTGTAACTATTTTAATGTGTTGTTGATGTTAACGTGAGACGAATGTAGAGGGGGTATTTAGCTTTTATTAATCTTCGTTGGAATGAAAGTCTTTACAAAGTTTTATTACTCGCGACCTAGCATCAATCTGAGAGCTATAAGATTCTATTACTATTGCCACAGGGAGCAGTACGGATCTATTTTACAGATGAAACAATCAATGCTGTTATAATGAATGTTTTGAACAATTTATTAACAGTTATAAATCATTATCCATCTCATGAAGCACTTTTACAATTTTCTCACTAAATATGGCGGACTTCTTCGCTAAAAAACAAAATGCCTAGTCACAGCCAATGATTTTGAAAGTCAATGTTCATTTTTTAATCTCGCCGCACTCGATTGATCTCTGTCGATTATTGAGGACATTGTTCCTTTTTATGAATGTCACAAAATTTCACAATTAATGATTCACTTTTCAATGTATTATTATTATTATTATTATTATTATTATTATTATTATTATTATTATTATTATTATTATTATTATTATTATTATTATTATTATTATTATTATTATTATTATTATTATTATTATTATTATTATTATTATTATTATTATTATTATTATTATTATTATTATTATTATTATTATTATTATTTTTTTTTTTTTTTTTTTTTTTTTTTTTTCGTTGTTATAATGTCGATAAAACGCTGCCTGTATTGTAATCTGGTTATTTCAGGGGGCTTTCTGTTGCCTCTATATTTACAATTTGTATTATTTCAGAGGGCTTACACAAAAATACTGCCTCAATATGTAACACATTGGCCTTTATGCATTGTTTGGCTTTATTTAGAATGTTTCATCGTTATTAGCGTGCATATTTATGATAAAATTTATCCCGGAATCTGTAAAAATGCATCAAATCTCTCGCCTTAGTGTTAAAATCGTATCTCCCAAAACCATGGATGAAATGACGCAGTTGATAGGCGACCAACATGGCTGGCATGAGATCAAACTGTAATAAGCGCCAGTTTATCTAACCACACTTCACGCTTTAGAGTGAAATTAATGTATATAGCTGCAGCCCTTCATACGTCAAAAATTGGGAACGGATTATTAGGTAAATGAATTTGCCAGTGTCATAATGGCATGTTCAAAATGCTCATACTGCTTGTTTATCATCCGCCAGGTCCTCTGCAAGTCTGACAGTCAGTTGCAGAGAGTCTCGAAGGTATGCTAGGCAAACACACGGGAGCAAAGTCCCGTTTAAAAGGTTAACCACCACCTCCTCATGACAAGATACGTGAGAGGAGGTTACCTAGTTTATCGGAAGCTATTTTTCGTGCCAGCACGACAGCACTGCTCTCCGCACTTCAAGCCTGAAGTCTTCCGAAGTAATACGAGAGATGGGGTTCTGGTTGGGTTCTGTGGTTGCAGCCTTTGCTGCTAAATCCTACGGTAAACCTACGTGACCAGGAATCCATGTGCTCACCACGTTAACACCAGAAGTTGTAAAACATGCAGGACACCCTGGATACGCTGTACAATAGAATGGTACAGTATGTTTACTACAAAACTTGGCCGTCAGGTGTAGCCCGTGTGACCTACATTTCGCTGCGCGCGCGTGTTGATCGTCACACGTGCGTCAGTGTTGCTTCTGTTAGGTAGGTGTTAAGTACTGTTCTAGTCCAGTTCACACTTGAATAACATTAGGAGTATTCAGAAGTGTTTAGTTTTGCTTGAGGTGTTTTCAAAATGAATCGATTGCAATATACAGTACTAAAAACAGTACTTAAGTACAATACGTAGGTGCTTACATCATCTTATAGGGAAGTTGTAAGACAATTTGGAACTAAATTTCCTCGCATACGTGTTGCGAGTGGAAACAGCGTCGTTTGCTTGTAAATAAATTCAGGGAGATGGGATCAATACTTACAAAACTCCGTCCCAGTGTCACGTAAGTGTAGTTGACGCGATATAAGCAAATATCGCGTAGGTGCATGGAGAAAGAATTGTGGGTACTTGGAAGGCCAATTTGTCATTTGAAGTCATTGTTCAAAGCTGTATATTAATATATGAATAATCTACAACTGCGCACGTAGAATACGACGCCACTGCATAAGCAAAAAGGTAAACAAATACACACTCTTCCTTCTTACTATACATACTCTACCCGAGAAGGCCAGTAAAGGCCTCCCTAAGCCAAGGAACGGCATGAATGGAAGCGGGTGTACCATATGTTGCTTAGTTAAGTGTCGGCAGAGGCCTTAGTGCTAGGCAACTGCACCTCTGTTTCTACATGGACCAGGCAGATGGCATTAGTATTAGTACTGTTAAAGAAATTGTAAGCAAACACTTTTGTTTCAATGTTCTTTGGCACCTAAAAATCCATTCCTTCTGAACTGCATAACCTTCATCACTTACCTCTACCTTCTCGTAAACAATTTGGTATTGTAGAAACGAACAACCACTATGCTACAAGAAACGTCATACATCATACCTTACTATGGTGTCTTCTGTTCAATTGTTTGCCCGCGACTTAACTAAAGCGAACCATAATGCCTGACTTGTGTAATATCTGTGTAATATCTCCAAATCATTCCTGCTTGGCTTCTGTAGATAACTTGAAAATGGTTAACTCCGTAAAAAATTGAATTTGGCATAAATTGTGTGTTTGAAACAGATCTACGTTTTCTGTGCAGTAAGACTTTATCTATCTCTTACGGTTTATCAGTTATGCAAAAGTCATTCAGAATGAAGAGGAGTTCGGAGGGCATTCCCAGAAAATTGCATATCTACGCTTCATTTGTCATGAAAATAACAAACACATATCTTAATCAAAATCTTGTCATCTTTTAAAAAATCAAGCATTTTGAGAAACGTTTTCACGTAAAGGGTGGTCTGAGGTTGAAGAAATTTCTTGAAAATTTTCCTGTTGGAACCTTGCAAGATGCTTAACATGGCATTTAAGTGTTTTTGATTTTGCTATTCCAGATACACATATCTCTTTAAAAAGATTTTTACTTTTTCTACTGGTAAGTAAGGGTAGTACTGTATTCCACCCAAAAAAGTCGATGTCGAGATTTCACCGGAAATATATGTTTTGAAACGTCCTGAATAAAAAAAAACGAAGCATTTTTAGAAAAAGGTCCGTGTGTGTCTGTGTGTGCGTCTGTGTGTCTGTGGACAGCACAACTAACAGGATGACTGGTGGGAGAAACCGGAGAAGCCGAATAAAATCCGCCCAAAGCCGCTTCGTCCACCAGGTATACCAATGCGGGGTCCCTGGTATCGAACCCGGACCACCTAAATGGTAGGCAAACAATTTAACCGCTCGGCGCCACTTTCAAGTCATAGCACTGAAGTATCCAATCTAGTAATTACCTGGCGATTGAGGATAAAACGACTGTAATCCAATTAGTTAGGCCAGTACTCATGATTTTAGACCCGAACTTTCAGAATGAAAGCTACAGACTTTATCAGTTCAATAACTTTTAGGGTACATTAATTTGCTCTGTTATCTCTTGTATATCGTTCATTTATCTACCGTCTTCCGAGGCTTTAAACAGGCAAATATTATTTTTGATGATCATTCTGCTGATCTAAAAAAGAAAGATGACTGATAAAGACAACTTCCAAATATTTGCTTTAGGATGTAAGTTACACCACCGAATATTTTCTCTTAATCCTCAAGTTGATATATCGGTTTATCACAAAACTGGGTGTTCTCAAAGACAGAAGCGCAGATAATAAAACTCTGTGATGTCATTAGGAATACTGTACCTACCGCACAACAGTAGGTGGGTTCAGAGGGAGCAGGAAGTAGATAGAGAACCTATATATACTTTATTTTAATGTAGTTTTAATATTGCAAGGAAACAAAACAAAAATATTCTGGTTAGCAATCTCTCTTAAAGTTATTAATCCAGGTAGCTGAGAGTTTTTTACTAGATACAGAACAAACCACGAAGATAGCTTTTATGATGAAGAAGAAACCATTCCCCCCTCAGTTGTAAATTCCAGCTTTAAGGCAGTCATAAAATACGTTCTGCCTCTAAGCAATTTTTCACTTTATCTACACTGTACAATTGATCAAACTTTCCTTGGAAATAAACAACCTTCACATCGATCAATGCTTTCAGATACAACGAATTGTCTTAATCTTGATCGATCGAAATTCAGGAGACAGTTATGACTAACATTTGAGTGTGAAGTACTGATTGCAACAATGTTTACATTTTCCTTGGAAAACGGTCTCGAAGTTTTATAGGGCTTCTTCATCTTTGTCTGAATCATATGTTCATGTTATTGTCACTTATTTGACGTTGTAGATATACGTTATTTACACTATCCAAATTTACAATAATATCTTAACATCAATTTTATTTATACAAGTAAATCCGTGGCAGATTTTAAGTAACTGAAGTGAATGGCATTGCTCTTCATGAAAATGTTTTCAAATGAATGCATGTTCTCAAACAGATTTTATACTCTTGAGTTGAAGGGGATAATCCGTTTCTTTTCTATGACGCCAGGTTTTCGAGAAATCAAGAACTTTTTCATAAAATTGCATATCACGAGTTAGTTTTATGTGCCCTAGACAAGAACAGTGAGTGTCTTAAGTACATATAATATTTATCACAGATTAATCGTAAATAAGCTGAAATCAGGTATTTTTACTAGACCTCAGATCAGGAAATTAATTTGTGACACCAATTTTGAGTATACAACGAGCCAAAAAAAAAGTAAGCTTGGCATAGCTACAAAAATATGTAAAAGTATTCCTAGGTGACGTTTTAAATACAGTCCTGTTTGCAGACCACAGATTGTGTTTGCAGAAACGGAGGATAACTTACAAAGGGCTGTCTGGATGTTACATGAAGTGGCGAAATCTAGTAATTTAAACATCTCTGTAAAGTAATGACATTTTGTGGACAAGAACATCTTAGAGCTAAAATCGAAGAAGTTTTAGATCAAGTCCCTCTTTTTAATTTTCTTCGCTGTGGCATTTCTTACTTCGACTCTAAGGACCCCGAGAAAAAATTATGTAAGTTTCAACAAATGGTGGGTACAATAAAAAGAACGCTGTTTAAAAAAATTATAATGTATTGCACTCACATGACTTTCTCTACTCTTGTACCAACCATTCTTACAAACTCTTATTACTCTACCTTCTTCGTGTTAGTTTAGATAAACATTTGTACAAATTATCTTATTGTTTATTTCCTTGTAGGTGCAAGGGGAATATTAGAATACAGTAGGCTTTGTGCGATAGTCAAATCTTTCAAATTATGTTCTCTTTGCACGGCTAACATAAAAATGAATAACAATGTTCCATTTCAGGAGTATCTAAGTATTCCAAAACTCACACAAGTGATAGGGAATATCTCCGAAATGGTTAACTCTACAAAAAAAATTATTTGCACATAAAATGTGTGCAAGATCTACATTTTTTTGTATCCCCTCAGGGGTCTCCGTCTAGGGGATACGCGGATGGCGACCACAAGGACCTAAGCTGAGTAGAACATCACTTCCACTTACTGGTGTTTTGCTCCTCACTGTAACTTTTCTATGAGAGAGCGATGTAACCGCCAAAACATAAAAATATGGTAATCTCTAAAAAGCTATTACTATTACTGCTATTGTTCTCTTCTATATTGGAGAGCAAGAGGATTAATGACTTCATTGTCAGAAATGTATCACTAGCTCACAACATTTTTTGTACAGTAAGATGTGGTTTATCTCTTACGGTTTGCCAGTTACACAAAGGTCATCCACAGTAAACAGGGCTACAGGGGCTATAGCCAGAAAATTCAGAATATACATTTCATTTGTCATAAAAATATCTTAAATATATGGCATTTTAATCAAAATCGTTAGAGCCATTTTCCAGAAAATTAAAATTTTCCATGTAAAGGGTAGTTTAGGGTGAAGGAATTTTCTTCAAGATATTCGTGTCGCATTCTTTAAGGTTTTTGGCCGAATTTTCGTTTTTGATTTATGCTGTCCAC
This sequence comes from Tenodera sinensis, assembly GCA_030765045.1. Lineage (NCBI taxonomy): Eukaryota > Metazoa > Arthropoda > Insecta > Mantodea > Mantidae > Tenodera > Tenodera sinensis. The sequence continues at coordinate 38,592,309 of CM060974.1, forward strand.
AGGCTGACACACTCACACACACACGCGCGCGCGGACCTCTTTCTAAAAATGCTTTTTTGGATTCAGAGAGACTCAAAACATATATTTCTGGTGAAATATCGATATCAAATTTTTGGGTGGAATACAATACTTCCTCTACTTACTATACGTAGTAGAGAAAGTAATAAGGCAACCGAGGATCATAAAATTTTATATGGTATTGACCTTGCTTATGTTACTTTACAGTGCAGAAACCTGACATTAGCAGCTAGTTTGGCAAAAAGGATTGAAGCAGCAGAAATAAGATTGTTAAGACCATCAGCAAATTTCCGATTGCAAGATCACATAAGGAACCAGGAAATTTGAAATTATTTTTAAAACTTAATTTTTATTTAATAAACCAAAACATTATACAATTTTCTGTTCCTAACATTTTTGAGATTATTTATCTATAACAGAATAATATTTAAAATTATTAAACTTCTGAAATCTTTATCATGTGGAGAATTTTAGGTAAACTGCCAAAACAATAGCTAGAAAAGGTAATACATTTAAAGGTGTCGAAAATATTGCATGAAAATTTGAATACACATTATTCCTTATATGCACAATGTCTGACATGAGTTTGAACAAAATTGGTTAAGAATTGTAGAATTTAGAAGGTTCACCTAGGTCTACCTTTAACATGAATTCAAAGTGCATAACCAAGTCTACACACAAGCTACGTCACCGGTAATTATGCTTCCTGCCATTCGCCTAAGAGCGACCTGAGGAAAACCATGATAAAAGCCCATGGCTCAGGAAAGTTGGCCACAGGAATCATATTTACGACCTGCAGCTAACCTGATATGCAGAGCCCAGGTGTTCATGCCCCAAAATGTTAGAAATTTGCAACCATCTATGACCGAAAAAATTAGAAAATATGGCGATAAATATGAGCTAATGTTTTTATGGTATTTCTTTTCGAAATCTTCAAAAATGTAAAGCTGTTTGAATTGACATTATATTGAAAATCCACTTTAAAAATGTATTCCACTTTATAATTAATACATAATATTAATTTTATTGTTGCACTTCGAATTTATTTAATTACTCAATCCAGCGCTAAGCCTCAGCTCTGCACGGAATGAAATAAATTTTACATTTGGAAGGGAGGTCAGAAAGAAGAATTACAATAGCAAATTACATACAACTTATCTTCCAAATTCGGGGAAACATACATTTCTAACAAAGATAATTGTAAGAAATTTGCACTACAAATATTAGAATATGTGAAAAATCTTTGGTCTTTGGGACGACTGCAAGCATCTGCAAAACTGGAATAGAGACAAAAAGTCTGATGTGTTGTACTCACATGATTTTCTCCACTTGTGTATTAGCCATTCTTACAAACTCTTATTCCTATATCTTCTTCGTGTTAGTTGAGATAAACATTTGTACAAATTATCTTATTGCTTATTTTCTTGTGGGTGCAAGAGGAATATTAGAATACAGTAGGCTTTGAGCGAAGTCAAATGTTTTAAAGCTTCCAAATTCCGTTCTCTTTGCACTGTTAACATATAAAAAATCAACAACGATGTTCCATTTGACACAAGATCTCCAAAACTCTTACAATTAACAGTAATATCTCTGAAATGGTTCACTCTACAAACAAAATATATTGAGATATAAATTCTGCATTTTAGCAAGATCTACAGTTTTTCTAGAGTAAGATTTGGTCTATCTCTTGCGGTTTACCAGATATGCAAAAATCTTCCAGAGTAAATAGAACTTCATGGGCTATAGTTAGAAAATTCAAGATACACATTTCATTTGCCTTTTTCAAGAAAATCAAAATTTTCGAAAAATGTTTCATGTAAAGGGAAGTTTAAGTTGGAGCAATTTTCTTTAAAATCTTCGTGGCGTATCCTTGAAAGAGAAACTTAAATACCAAATTTGGCTTTTAACCGACGTTTTGTTTTTAAGTTATGCTGTCCACAGACTGACATAAACACAAACACACATGGGTATTTTTCCAAAATTGCTTTTGTTTTGGATTCAGGGGGCCTCAAAACATATATTTCCGGTGAAATCTTGACATCGAGGTTTTGAGTGGAATACAATACTTCCTCTACGTAGTAATAGACAAAGTAAAAACGACAAGAAAATTACAAAAAACGTTAGAAAACCCAAAATATGAGCTTGTATGACCCATTAGTATTGCCTAATTTTAATTACCATTGATAAAATCGTGCTTCGCTTACAATTTAAATGGAACAAACACCCACAAACAAAAGCTATGAGATGTCGTGAACGTCCGGGCTCTGCTCATATATAATTTAGGGATTTATCACATATCTTTCTGAGAAATGGGAAACTTCCTTCAATGCTGGAAGCCTTTTATCATTCCGGGAGATTTTGCAATGATTTCTGCAGTGATTGTTAAGAACTAACATTACACATTACTTCTGGAATTCGAATACTTGGAACTTCCTGTAGCTGGTTCACTCAGGGTGATATCACTAATGTTTGTATGGTGATTAGATAAGTGGGATATAAAGTAAGGCTCCACATGGGCGTGTCCTAAAGGTTTACAGGACCCACAGTGACCAACAACTACAAGGAAGTATCTCTCTTCGTAAGTACATTAATTACATTACAAAAATAAACATACATTAGGAAAGTAATTAACTATCAGTCCCTGGATGCACTAAAGAGTTAAATATTTTGGTTTACTACTCAGGATAAATATGCAATCAATATTAGTATATCTGATGTGTTGCACTCGCAGGACTTTGTCTACTCTTGTACTAACCATTCTTACAAGCTCTTATTCCTATATCTTCTTCGTGTTAGTTGAGATAAACATTTGTACAAATTATCGTATTGCTTATTTCCTTGTAGGTGCAAGGGGAATATTAGAATACAGTAGGCTTTGTGCGATAGTCAAATCTTTAAAAGCTTTGAGATCCGGTTCTCTTTGCACACTTAACATATAAAAAAATGAACAACGATGTTCCATTTCAAGAAAGTTTTAAGTTTTCCTAAACTCACACACATAACAAGTAATACCTCCGAAATGGTTCAACCTACAACAAACTTATTTGACATAAATTGTATATTTTAGGAAGATCTACATTTTTGTATAGTATAATTTGGTCTATCTCTAACGGTTTACCAGTTGTGCAAAAGTTGTCCAGAGTAAATACGACTACAGGGGCTATAACCAGAAAATTCAAGATATACTATTCATTTGTCATAAAAATATCTCAGACATATGGCATTTTAATCAAAATCGTTAGAGCCATTTTCAAGAAAATAACAATTTTCGAAAAAATTTCTATGTAAAGGGCAGTTTGGGGTGGGGCTATTTTCTTCAAAATCTTCGTGTCGCATCCTTGAAAGACGTTACACTTAAATACCAAGTGTAGTTTTCAAACTACTTTTCGTTTTCGAGTTGTGCTGTCCACAGACAGACAGACAAACACAGACACCCACAGACCTTTTACTTTTTTTTTTTTTTTTTTTTTTTTTAATTCAGGGGGTCTCAAAACATATATTTCCGGTGAAATCTCGACATTGAATTTTTGCGCGGAATACAATACTGCCCCTACTTACCAGTAAAAGTAAAAAAGTCGATTTTTGCAACAATTAAATATTCAATAAAACTGCCTCTTTTTGTAGATCCTTTTTTCCATTGTGACCATGAAAAACAAGTGCCTGTTTTCCTAGAAAACTTACAGCCTGTACAAAATGGAAAGTAAAGCTCTGTTCTTTTTCACTTCACTGTTATGCTGTTCAACTGAGAGCTTATATTGATTATTATTCAATGAAAATTATATCCCTGGATTTATCCCAAACATTTTAAAATTATTGTTTTTCGTATATTATGTGATTACAAGAATAGTTCTTTTTTCCGGGCTGTAATTTTAAAACTTCATAAGCACTCACATTTCTTTCGAAAAATGATCAACAAAACATTTTTTTAAGGTATTACGACACAGCCAGGAATCTTTTATATTAACTTTGATGTTGAACATCTTGTACATTTTTAAACGTTTGCATACTGCTGAGTGCAGGCTTTGGAGGCTCTCCTTTAATTACATATAGCTGTTTATTTCTATTTTTGTTGCTGCAACGGCACGGAAACAAAGTTTTGAGTACTACTGTAGCTTTGATTCATGTTGTGACGTCAAGGATGTACACCGCCTATGTGCATACCCTCATCCCAGAATCCGCGCAAATTTGAGCTTACACTTGCTTTAATAGTTAGTAACCAAGTGTCCAAATCATGCTCAAATACACAAAATTGAAGAGCACACATACAAGAAATAAATCAAACCACTAATTTTCCTTCATTCACGACTATAAATGCAATAATGTTAGCGCGATATTTAACATGAGATGTACAACAACAAATTACATCTCGTGGGTCAAGAGCACAACACCAGCTTCCTGCACCGGATGACAGATGCCGTTTACACAAGCTTTGTTTCGAAACATACTCCAAGTTATTGCAGTGGCGCGAATTCTAATCATAATGTTAGGAAAGCTTGATTTTTAATGACATTAAAACGATTATATACACAAAACTATAATGAACACCAATTTGGCAATCGTTTGAGCAGAATTACAGGGTATATAATACATCTACCTAACTATTATGTATGTGTGTACCCGGTAAAGAAGGTAAAATTGAATAGCCAGATAGTTTTCAACACAATTCGCTCAAATTTTTACCAAAATAAATAAGACAAAATGTCGGATAGGAGCATATATTATGCATAAAGAGGGCACTAAGGTCTGGGTCAACTTTTTATGTCTATCGCCTCAGCTAAACTAAATAACTTTGTTTTCACCTCTTCCAGACCTAAAAATGCCATTCTATCTGAAGAACGTCGAGACTGGACTCTACCTGGATGTTAAGGGTGGTTCTAGTGACCCAGGCACGGAGGTCATCACATGGACCTTTACTGGAGGCAAAAATCAACAGTGGACCTACAGGAACAACATGATCTTCAGCGAACTAAATGGGTACATATTGACGCTTACAATGTTAATTTTAAGAACTTTAACTCAACTTTTCAGAGAAACTATTTGCTCTAGAAGTATAAAATTTGGTACACTTATAAATCAATTCTTTCTAATTATCTTACCTTTTAATGTTACATAGATATGTTGATCATATTTTTAAAATAATTATAATGTATATACTATTTTTTCACCCAATTTTTTAATAAGAAAAATTTCTAGCATACATGATTTTAATAATCGTGTTATAACAAAAGGTCAGTAAGACCACAAATAATCCAGAAATGAGCGGCAAAAATTTAAATACTCTAGAATAACTGATTCCTGAGAAAATGGGACAGATGTATGCAGAAAAATCTGATGTGTTGCACTCGCATAACTTTCTGTACTCTTGTACTAACCATTCTTACACTCTTATTCCTATATCTTCCTCTTTTAATTGAGATAAACATTTTTAGAAATTATCTTATTGTTTATCTTCTCGTAGGCACAAGGAGAATATGGATAGTCAAATCTTTTAAAGCTTTCAAATTCCGTTCTCTTTGCACGATTAACATAAAAAATGTATAACGATGTTCCATTTGACAGAAGCATAAGATCTCCAAAAACTCACACGAATAACAAGGAACATCTCCGAAATGGTTCACTCTTTAAAAAATTATTTAGACGTAAATTGTGTGGTTTAGCAAGATCTATATCTCTTACGGTTTACCAGTTATGCAAAATTCATTCAGAGTAAATAGGACTACATGGGCTATAGTCAGAAAATTCGAGATATACATTTCATTTGCCATAAAAATATCTCAAATATATAACATTTTAATCAAAATCGTTAGAGCCATTTTCAAGAAAATCCAAATTTTCGAATAATGTTCAATGTACATTGTAGTTTAGGGTGGAGCAATTTTGTTCAAAATCTTCTTGTCGCATCCTTGAAAGACATTAAACTTAAATACCAACTTTAGTTATTAAGCGAATATATACTGACACACACACACACATACACACACACATACACACACATACATACACACACACTCACACACACACACACTCACACACACACACACACACTCATACACTCACACACTGACACACGCACGGCCTGTTTCTAAAATGCTTCTTTTTGGATTCAGGGGACCTCAAAACACACATTTCCGCTGAAATCTCGACATTGAATTTTTCGGTGGAAAAGAGTACTTCCTCTACTTACATAGTAGAGAAAGTAAAAATAAATTTGAGCGAAACCTCAATCAAAATTTGGCAAGATAGTAAGCTCTATGTTTGCAATGTTAATTTTAAGAAGTTTAAGTCCACTTTTCAGAGAAACTATTTACTCTAGAAATATGAAATTTGGTATCCGTATAAGTCAATGCTTTTTAAATATACTGACGTTTTATATCACATAAATATTATTTCTATATTTTTTTTTAATTAACGAATATATAATTTTTTGTTCATACCCGTCCTTGGACAGTTTTACTTATGTTAAAGGCTGGCACCTTTTGAGTTAAAAGGCTGGATTATTATAAAATAGGGGTTAAATTTGCAAAATCAACAAAAAACACAAAACTGATATTTTTGACCCAAACCAGACCTCAAACTCCCCTTACGGTTCGCTTTGGATTCGTAAATGGATGAAAATAGTTTTAGACAAAAGTTACAGTAAAGTTGAGATGATTCGGTGTTCTTAAAGTTATTAAACATTAGCTTAATGGATATACATATTTATTACCCATACCTTTACACACATTAAACCAATTTTAATTTAATTTTTAAGAATGTTGCAGTCTCTGAGGACAATAGGTATAGTATATCCTAGAATTAGAGCGACATCACACCATCTTTAAAATCTTACTTCTAGTGGTCATATTCCCCTAGAAGTACCCCCAACAATTTTTAAATTAAACTTCAGAAATTAGCTTTCTTAATACTCTTTTAAAAATTCAGATATGTTTTAAATAATTGTTTAAAAATCAAGTATAATTTTAGAAAAAAACTTAATTATTCCCTGAAGCTCACTATCAGTGATGTCGTTTTACTTTCTCTACTACATATAGTAAGTAGAGGAAGTATTGTATTCTACCCAAAAATTCAATGTTGAGATTTCACCGAAAATATGTTTTGAGGCCCCTGAATCCCCCAAAAAAGAGTTTTTAGAAAAGGTCCGTGTGTGTGTGTCTATCAGTCTATGGACAGCATGACTCAAAAACGAAAAGTCGGTTAAATACCAAAGTTAGTATTTAAGTTTAATGCTTTTCAAGGATGCTACACGAAGATTTTGAAGAAATTTCTCCACTCTAAACTATCCTTTACAGGTGACATTTCTCGAAAATTTTTATTTTCTCGAAAATGGCTCTAACAATTTTAATTAAACTGTCATGGGTTTTAGATATTTTTATAACAAATGAAATGTATGTTTTGAATTTTCTGGCTATAGCCCCTGTAGCCCTGTTTACTTTGGATGACTTTTGCATAACTGGTAAACCACGAGATAGATCACATCTTACTATACAAAAAATGTAGATCTTGCTAAAACACACAATTTATGTCCAAATAAATTTTTTTGTAGTGTGAAGCATTTCGGAGATATTCCTTGTTATTTGTGTCAGTTTCGGAAAACTTAAAGCTTTCGTGAAATAGAAAATCATTGTTTATTTTTTTATATGTTAAGCGTGGAAAGAGAACGGGATCTCAAGGCTTTAAAAGATTTGATTATCGCTCAAAGCCTACTGTATTCTAACATTCCCCTTACACCTACAAGGGAATAGGCAATAAGATAATTTGTGCAATTGTTTATCTCAGTTAACATGAAGAATATATAGGAATAAGAGTTTGAAACAATAGTTAGTAGAGGAGCAGAGAAAGACATGTGAGTGCAACACATGAGATTTTTTCAGATGGACTCTACCTCTCCAACTGCTTGTGTGACAGGATGGCGTGTTATCTAGTGTGCTTTTTCCTCTACAGATTGGCTTTGGACATATCAAAGGGTGATGATGCTGGTTCAATTATTGTATTCAACCCTCATGGAAGGGACAACCAAAAATGGTATTTTGACGATGACTTCACCATCAGGAGCGAAACAGGACAGGTTCTGGACGTGTCAAATGCTTCAAGAGACACCGGAGCGCGCCTTATCGGTTACTCCAAACACGGGAGACCGAATCAGCAATTTAGAGTGGAGCCTGTAAATCAGTAGTAATAAAAACTATATTTTATTTAAATACTCTCATTTTATGTCTGCTGCCCACACCTCGAAATCCTTCCAAACAAAGCGACATTCTCTGAAAGAGATGTACTTCGAATTAATAGCTTCTTGGGATTTTTGTGGAATATAAGTTATTAGAAAGAGTCATCTATTTGTGCCGTAGATTAGGGTAGAAGGATAGACGCTGCACTTTGACCTCAGATCCTTTGTACCTATGCCCCGAAGGGGCGCCCCCGGGACGAAGGGGTGAGGTGAGAGGAGGCTGAAGGCGGCCAGACTCACCACATTCACTTATTTTCAAAGCAGACGTTGTCAACTAGTTGGCATTAACGCGTGAAACTTGTTAGTCATTTAAAATATTATATACGTGTTCTCTGAGAGCAGTGGAGCTCATGACGTCACGCGTCAAATCAACAACTGCAAGTAACATGAGAACAACTCACCTTGGAGTGGTGAAACTGCCTGCTGGTTACCTATTCTTGACGACAAATCAACGAATGTGGCGAATGAAACATTTATTTTTGTGTTTCGTTCCAGCTTAAGAGTAGATTTAGATAAAATGTTAAAAAAAAAAAAAAAAAGTGTGTCGTAAAAACACACGATAGAAGTGAAACTTTTGTTATTTTCTCTACTTGTAAGTAGAAGGAAGTATTGTATTCCACCCAAAAAATCGATGTCGAAATTTCACCGGAAACTAACGGTTTACGAGTTATTCTAAAGTCATCCAGACTAAATACGACTACATAGGCTATAGCCAGAAAATTAAAAATACATATATTTTATCTGTCACAAAAATATCTTAAGTATTTCAAAACTCGTACAAATAAGGAATATCTCCGAAATGGTTTACTCTCCAAAAAAGTAATTTAGACATAAATTGTGTGTTTTAGCAAAATCTACATTTCTTGTACAGTAAAATTTGGTCTCTCATGATTTACCAGTAATGCAAAAGTCATCAAGAGTAAACAGGACTATAGCCAGGAAATTCAAAATATGTTGTTGTTGTTGTTGTTAGCTAATGCTGGATTTCTGACAATGAAGTCATTAATCCTCTTGCTCTCCAATATTTTTCACTGATGATATTGAAGAGAGCAATAGCAGTAATAGTAACCGCTTTTTAGAGAGCACCATACTTTTTATGCTTTGGCGGTCACATCGCTCTCTCACAACCCCCAGAATGTCTGGAGGACCACACCTGTCGTTGATTTACGGGTCTCACCGACCTGACCGGGAGAATTATCAAAATAAATTCACCGACCATATCCTCTGATCACCAATCACAGGACATATTACATACCATGACAGGTCAGCATGTTAGGGGTTAAGATTTTATAGAGAAATGGCGAGGTTGGAAAAATAAAGACTCCCTAGCCCTCAGGAAACCTAATAGCGTCGGGGTCGGAAGAGAACAATGTATATTCAAAATATACATTTCACATTTCATAAAAATACCTTAAACATATGCTATATTACCTAAAATCGTTAAGAGTCATCTTCGATAAAATAATATTTTTCGACAAATGTTCACTTAAGGACCAACTTTGGTTTTTAACCGACTTTTCATTCTTGAGCTACGCTGTTCAAACACTTCGAAACATATTTCCGGGCGAAACCTCGGCATCGAGTTTTTGGGTGGAATACAATACTTCCTCTACTTAGTATACGTGGTAGAGAAATTAAAAATAAAAGGGCAAAACATCTGATGTGTTGCACTCACATGAATTTCTGTACTCTTGTACTAACCATTCTTACAAACTCTTATTCCTATAGCTTCTTCGTGTTAGTTGAGATAAACATTTGTACAAATTATGTTATTGCTCATTTTCTTATCGGCGCAAGGGGAACGATAGACAAATCTTTTAAAGCTTTGAGATTCCGTTCTATTTGCACGCTTAACATATAAAAAAATGAACAACGATGTTCCATTTCACGAAAGTTTTAAGTTTTCCGAAACTCACACCGATAACAAGGAATATCTCCGAAATGGTTCACTCTGCAAGAAAATTTATTTGCTCATAAATTGTGTATTTTAGCAAGATCTATATTTTTGTATAGTATGATTTGGTCTATCTCTAACGGTTTACCAGTTATATAAAAGTCGCCCAGAGTAAATACGACTACAGGGGCTATAGCCAGAAAATTCAAGATATACATTTCATTTGCCATAAAAATATATCAAACATATATCATTTTAATCAAAATCGTTAGAGCCATTTTCAAGGAAATAAACATTTTCGAAAAATTTTACATATAATGCGTAGTTTAGGTTGGAGATATTTTCTTCAAACTCTTCGTGTCGCATCCAAGTAATTATAAGTAATGGAAGCTAGCCTGGTGCTTAATTGGGCTGGCCGTCAATGTATAATAAACTGTATCATTTCTAAGAATTAAAGTCAAGGATAAACAAATATTCTGCGTCTCTTTCCTCATTCCTTTCCTAGGCCCTGTACTCTTCAGACCACTAGGACGTGGGCACCGGGTTATCACAAAATACACTTAGCAATTATATATCACAAGGAAAAAGAGAAATAGTTCCTGTCGCTGATTAAGTTTTTCCTGTCTCTGGGTGATTAGCGGCTGCTGAGAAATATCCATATCAGTAGCGTGTGTGAGACCGGCGTACATTTGGTGAGTGAAAAAGTACAAATTTTTATTTCATTGAATATAACATACATTTCTACTTTCTCTACTACGTATACTAAAGCAGAGTAAGTATTGTATTCCTCCCAAAATTTCGATGTCGAGATTTCACCGGTAGTATATGTTTCGAGACCCCCTGAATCCCCCCCCCCCCAAAGCATTTTTAGAAAAAGGTCCGAGTGTGTGTCTTTCAGTCTCTGGACAGCATAACTCAAAAACGAAAAGTCGGTTAAAACCAAAGTTGGTGTTTAAGTTTAATGTCTTTCAAGGATGCGACACGAAGATTTTGAAGAAAATTACTTCACCCTAAACTACCCTTTACATGAAAAATTTTTTGAAACTTTTGATTTTCCTGAAAAAGGCTCTAGCGATTTTGATTGAAATACCATATGTTTGAGATATTTTTATGACAAATGGAATGTATATTTTGAATTTTCTGGCTATAGCCCATGAAGCCCTATTTACTCTGGATGACTTTTGTATAACTGGTAAACCGTAAGAGATAGCCCAAGTCTTACTATACAAAAAATCTGATGTGTTGCACTCACATGATTTTCTCTACTCTTGTACTAACCATTCTTACAAACTCTTATTCCTATATCTTCTTCGTGTTAGTTAAAATAAACATTTGTACAAATTATCTTATTGCTTATTTTCTTGTAGGTGCAAGGGGAATATTGGAATACAGTAGGCTTTGTGCGATAGTCAAATCTTTTAAAGCTTTGAGATTCCGTTCTCTTTGTACACGTAACATATAAAAAAATGAACAACGATGACCCATTTCACGAAAGTTCCAAGTTTTCCGAAACTCACACACATAACAAGGTATATCTCCGAAATGGTTCACCCTACAAGAAAATTTATTGAGACATAAATTGTGTATTTTAGCAAGATCTACATTTTTTGTGTAGTATAATTTGGTCTATCTCTAACTGTTTACCAGTTATGCAAAAGTCGTCCAGAGTAAATACGACTACAGGGGCTATAGCCAGAAAATTCAAGATATACATTTCATTTGTCATAAAAATATCTCAAACATATGACATTTTAATCAAAATCGTTAGAGCCATTTTCAAGAAAATCAAAATTTTCGAAAAATTTTCCATGTAAAGGGTAGTTTAGGGTGGGGCTATTTTCTTCAAAATCTTCGTGTCACATCCTTGAACAACATTAAACTTAAATACCAACTTTGGTTTTTAACCGACTTTTCGTTTTTGAGCTATGCTGTCCACAGAGTGACAGACTGACAGACTGACAGACTGACACACAGACACACAGTCACACACACGGACCTTTTTCTAAAAATGCTTTTTTTGGATTCAGGGGGCCTCAAAACATGTATTTCCGGTGAAATCTCGACTTCGAATTTTTGGGTGGAATACAATACTTCCCCTACTTACCAGTAGAGAAAGTAATTAGACATTGTCAACAACTAAAAACATACATGCATGTATAAATTAATATTCAATTGCAGCATAGTCATTAAAATCACTAATAGAATAAAATGGCCTTGCAACTAGCCAATTATATAGCTTTCTTTTAAAAACACTCATGCTCAATGATCTATATTTAATATCTAATTTATTATAAAATTCTACACCTTTGAAATTATAAGTCTCCTTCGTCAGAGTAAGTCTACAATTTAGTATATTTAGTTTATGTTTATTTCTAGTGTCAATGCTGTGAGTGTCTAGTCTTAAATCATATAGATGCAGGTGAGCATGGACATATACCAAAACATACAATATGAATAAATTAAAAACAGTGAGTATCTTCAACTGTAAAAATAGTGGTTTACAATGTTCATCTGGTTTCTTGTTTAGCATGTTCCTAATGACTCTTTTTTGACACAACAATATTTCCTTAACATGGGGGCTATTGCCCCATAAATGTATCCCATATGTAATATGACTTTGAAACAGTGTGAAGTATATATTTCTTAATCCTTCCAGGGATGTACAAGACTTTAACTTTCTTATTAAATAAGTGGCTCGTGACAGCTTACAGCATACATTATGAACATGAGCTTTCCATGAAAGCTTCGAGTCAAGTACAAAACCTAACAGATTTACAGTTGTCATCTCTTCATCTGGAATCTTTAATCCTAGCTTCATTATTTGTGTTTTCTCCTGATTTAACAAAAAGCCATTTGCATGGAACCAGTCCTTAGCAGCTGTAAATTTAGCATAAGATAAATTATTCAATACCTCAACGTTTTTGTTTCTGGTTCTCAAAGTAGTGTCATCTGCATACAGAATTGGCACATCTGGTAGAGCATATACAAGATCATTAATCATTATTATAAACAAAAGAGGACCTAATATTGAGCCTTGGGGCAGCCCATAAGTTAATTCCATGAAATGTGAACTGTTGTTATTTACAGAGACATATTACTTTCTTCCTGTCAGATAAGAATGTAATATTTTCAAACTGTTATTATCCAAACCATAATATTTTAACTTGGAAATAAGTAATTCTGATATTACACTATCAAAAGCTTTAGTAAGATCACATAAGCTAAGTGACACAATTGCTTTGGTCTCAAAGGCCTCTAAAATATAATTTACTACATTTTGTAATGCTAAAATAGTGCACTTCTTTTTCCTAAAACAAAATTGTGTAGCTGCCAATAAATTATTATTTTCAAAATATAATACTAACTGCTTATGTATTATGCGCTCAAAAACCTTTGAAATTATGGGAACAAATGACACAGGGCGATAATTTTTCAAATTTGTTACATCACATTTTTTATACAGAGGACTAACTTTTGCAATTTTCAAACAATCAGGGAATATTCCTTGTTGGAGACATCTGTTAAACATAACCATGAAAGGTAATGAGATCACTGGAATTACTTTCTTAATAAACTGATTTGAAAACCCATAAACATCACAACTGTTGGATTGGGATAAGCTGTTTGCTGCTTCTATTACATCTTTCTCTGTAATACTATTCCAGCTAAAAATATTATTACTTTGTAATTTAGCCTTCTTACAGTAAAGCATAGCTTTATCCAAGTTATACTGTACAACTGATGTGATATCCCTTACTGACTGCACACAGTAATTATTAAAGTCATCAGGTATTATGTCTGAGTTGGAATTCATTTTAACATTTCATTCTCTATTAATAAGTTTCCATATAACTTTACACTTATTATCAGATTGATTGATAAAATCATCGTAAGCATTACTTTTTGCCAGCTTCAGTTTACTTTTATATACTTTATTAAGTTTTACATAACTGTCTCTGAAAATATCTAAATTTGTATTTTTATATAAGCCATGATAAAGTAAAACCTGATTTTTAAGGTCTTTAAGCTCTTCTGTATACCACTTTATTTTATATGTCTTCTCTCTCTTCACTGATTTCAGGGTAAAAGATATATTAAAACATTCACTTAATAAATTGATAAAATATGTAAAAGATGTATTAATATCAATGACAAAATTATACACAAAGTTAAAATTGACTGCTGTAATGAGGTAAAAGAATGATTGATAATTGTAATCACTAAATTTCCTGATTAATTTGTTGCTTATATTTTTCTTAAAAACAGTATTACCTTTTAACAGCATCAATAAAGCAGAATGATCAGCCACACATGGATAAATAACCTCAATTTGATAGCTAAAATCTTGATAGTCAGTAAAAATATAATCGAGACATGACATTAACCTAGTCGGTTCCAAGCTAGTGCAATGTATACCATAAGATTTAATAATATTATAAAATTGCAATTCTTTTCCTGAAGTCATTCTTAAATCCAAATTTAAGTCAGTGGCAAGTATTAAATTAACCTTGCATTTTCCTAAATTACTTAATAACTCCTCAAATAAAGTTAAAAAAACCTCAATATTGCCAATTGGTGGTCTGTATAAAGATACAACTATAACATTAATATCACTCAAAAAAATGGCACACACTTCACAGCATCTCTCTATACAAAAATAAGATAAATCCATCACCTCATACTTAACTCCTTTTTTTTACCAAAATACAACTTCCTCCATTCTTATAAATTTTTCTACAGAACTTACTCCCAAGCACAAACTCAGATGGAGTATGTATCTCTAATTCATTATCATTAAGCCAGTGCTCACACACACACAAAATATCTGGGTCATATTGCTATATAAATACTTCCATTACATCTGTTTTATTTCCTAAGCACTGAACATTTACATGAATTATTTTTAGTTGACTAGCATAATTATTGACATATCTTATATCATTCTTTACCAGACCTTGATTATAAAAACATAACCTGCCATTTAATTTCTTAAAGGTACCAACACAAGGTTCTAGGTTGTCTTTGTGACATTTACTACTCTTTAAAAAAAAGACCTTGTAACAAGAGTGCCCATTGGCCATAACTTAGTGTCCAACGCTTTATCCAGATTATCACTATCAATGGTAACCTTAAAAGAGGAATAACATTCAGGGTATTTAGATTTGAAAGATTCACACACTGCTTCACTGAAAATACCTTTTACATATATTTCCAACATCTCCAATGTAGTTGCTGGGTCTAACCTAGACACAAAAAGATAAGCTTTCTTGGGTACTGTCTTTATACCACTGTCCTTATTCACACTTTTGTTCCCAACTATTATTTGTTTCTGTCTTACTGGTTTCCTGGCTTTTTTAATTACTTCAGTCCATGTTTCTGTTGTTACATTTGCCACAGTAAAACTGCCTCTATTTGAAGATCTTTTTTTTTTTTTTTTTTTTTTTTTTTTTTTTTTTTTTTTTTTTTTTTTCATTGTGACCATGAAAAACAAGTGCCTGTTTGCCTAGAAAAATTACAGGCTGTACAAAATGAGAAAGTAAAGCTCTGTTCTTTTTCACTTAATTATTATGCTGTTCAACTGAGAGTTTATATTGATTATTTAATGAAAATTACATAGATTCCTGGGTTTATCCCAAACATTTTAAACTGTTTTTTGTATATTATGTGATTACAAGAATAGCTTTTTCCTTGGCTGTCTTTTTAAAACTTCACAAGCACTGGCATTTCAAACTCACATTGCTTTAAAAAACTGATCAAAACATTTTTTAAAGTACGACGACACAGTCAGGAATCTTTTTTATCAACTTTGATGTTGAACATCTTGTACATTTTTTAAACGTTCGTGTACTGCTGAGTGCAGGCTTTGGAGGATCTCCTCTAATTACATATAGCTGTTTATTTCTATTTTTGTTGCTGCAACGGCACGGAAACAAAATTTTGAGTACTACTGTAGCTTTGATTCATGTTGTGACGTCAGGGATGTACACTGCTTATGTGCATACTCTCATCCCAGAATCCGCGCAAATTTTAACCTACATTTACTTTAATAGTAAGTAACCAAGTGTCCAAATCATGCTAAAATGTACAAAATTGAAGAGCAGACATACAAGAAATAAATTGAATCATTAATTTTCCTTCATTCACGACTATAAATGTAATAATGTTAGCACGATTTTTAACATGAGATGTACAACAACAGATTACATCCCGTGGGTCAAACCCACAACACCAGCTTGCTGCAACGGATGACAGATGCCGTTTACACAAGCTTTGTTTCGAAACATATTCCAATTTATTGCAGAATTGTGCGAATTCAAATCATAATGTTAGGAAAGCTTGATTTTTAATGACATTAAAACGATTATGTACACAAAATTATAATAAACACCAATTTGGCAATCAATTTGAGCAAAATTACAGGGTATATAATACATCTACTTTCCTATTATGTATGTGTGTACCCGGTAAAGAAGGTAAACATTGAATAGCCAGGTATACCAAAGATAGTTTTCAACATAACTCGCTCAAATTTTTACCAAAATAAATAAGACAAAATGTCGGATAGGACCATGTATTATGCATAAAGAGGGCACTAAGGTCTGGGTCAACTTTTTATGTCGATCGCCTCAGCTAAACTAAAAAATTTTGTTTTCACCTCTTCCAGTCCTAAAAATGCCATTCTATCTGAGGAACGTTGAGACTGGACTCTACCTGGATGTTAAGGGTGCTTCTAGTGACCCAGGCACGGAGGTCATCACATGGACCTTTACTGGAGGCAAAAACCAACAGTGGACCTACAGGAACAACATGATCTTCAGCGAACTAAATGGGTACGTATTGACGCTTACACGGAGGCTGTAAGCTTGCAATGTTAATTTTAAGAAATTTAACTCAACTTTTCAGAGAAACTATTTGCTCTAGAAGTGTGAAATTTGGTACACTTATAAATCAATTATTTCTAATTATCTTACCTTTTAATGTTACATAGATATGTTGATCATATTTTTAAAGTAATTATAATGTATATACTATTTTTTCACCCAAGTTTTAATAAGAAAAATTTCTAGTATCCATGATTTTAATCATAGTGTTATAAGAATAAGTCATTAGCACCACAAATAGCCAAGAAATGTGTGTTAAAAGTTTCAATATTATAGAATGAGTGGCTCCTGAGGAAATGAGAAATTTGTATGCAGAAAAATCTGATGTGTTACACTCACATGACTTTCTCTACTCTTGTACTAACCATTCCTACAAGCTCTTATTCGTACATATTCCTCTTTTAATTGAGATAAACATTTTCAGAAATTATCTTGTTGTTTATCTTCTTGTAGGTACAAGGAGAATATGGAAATACAGTAGACTTTGAGCGAAAGTCAAATCTTTTAAAGCTTTCAAACTCTCTTAGCATGGTTAACATATAAAAAAATGAATAACGATATTCCATTTGACAGAAGTATAAGTTCTCCAAAACTCACACGAATAAGGAACGTCTCCGAAATGGTTCACTCTTTAACCCAAAAAAAAAAAAAAAAAAAAAAAAAAAAAAAAAAAAAAAAAAAAAAAAAAAAAGGAAAGGAAAGGAAAGAAAGAAATTGTGTGCTTTAGCAAGATCTACATCTGTTACGGTTTACGAGTTATGCAAAAGTCATCCAGAGTAGATAACTAGGACTACGTAGGCTACAGCCAGAAAATTCAAGATAAACATTTCATTTGCCATAAAAATATCATACATATAGAATTTTTATCAAAATCATTTTCAAGAAAATAAAAATTTTCGAAGAATGTTCCATGTACAGGATAGTTTAGGGTGGAGGAATTTACTTCATTTAAAAACCAATGTTGGTATTTAAGTTTAACGCTTTTCAAGGATGCGACACGAAGATTTTGAAGAAAATTTCTCCACCCTAAACTATCATTTTCATGTGACATTTTTCGAAAATTTTTAGTTTTTCGAAAACAGCTCTATTTTAATTAAAATGCCATGTGTTTAAGACATTTTTATGTCAAATTAAATGTATATTTTGAATTTTCTGGCTATAGCCTATGTAGTCCTGTTTACTTTGGATGACTTTTGAATAACTCGTAAACCGTAAGAGATAAACCACATCTTACTATACAAAATGTAGATCTTGCTAAAACACGCAATTTATGTCCAAATAAACTTTTTGGTAGAGTGAAGCATTTTGGAGATATTCTTGTTATTTGTGTGACTTAGGGAACAGTTAAACGTCCATCAAATGAAACATCGTTGTTCATTTTTTATATGTTAAGTGTGCAAACAGAACGGAATCTCAAAGCATTAAGCGATTTGACTATCGCACAAAGCCTACTGTATTCTAATATTCCCCTTGTACCTACAAGGAAATAGGCAATAAGATAATTTCTACAATGTTTGTGTCAATTAATACGAAGAAGGTATAGGAATAAGAGTTTGTAAGAATGGTTAGTACAAGAGTGGAGAATGTCATGTGAGTGCAACACATGAGATTTTTTCTGCTTTCTACTTTTCCAACTGCTTGTGTGACAGGATGACGTGTTATCTAGTGTGCTTTCCTCCACAGATTGGCTTTGGACATATCAAAGGGTGATGATGCTGGTTCAATTATTGTGTTCAACCCTCATGGAAGGGACAACCAAAAGTGGTATTTTGACGATGACTTCACCATCAGGAGCGAAACAGGGCAGGTTCTGGACGTGTCAAATGCTTCTAGAGAAACCGGAGCGCGCCTTATCGGTTACTCCAAACACGGGAGACCGAACCAGCAATTTAGAGTAGAGCCTGTAAATCAGTAGTAATAAAAACTATATTTTATTTAAATATTCTCATTTTATTTCTGCTGCCCACACCTCGAAATCCTTCCAAACAAAGCGACATTCTCTGAAAGAGATGTACTTGGAATTAATAGCTTCTTGGGATTTTTCTGGATGCTTTATACCTACTGGAATAGAAGTTGTTAGAAAGAGTCATCTATTTGTGCCGTAGATTAGGGTAGATGAACAGACGCTGCACTTTGACCTCAGAGATCCTTTGTACCTATGCCCCGAATAAGAGTCTGTAAGAATGGTTAGTACAAGAGTAGAGAAAGGCATATGAGTGCAACACATCAAATTTTTGTTTTACATTATTGGAAGCTGTTGCGTTTAAATTGTGTTAAGGAACGAAAGGAGCCTAGACTTCACGTTATTGCCTCGTATATGTCCCCAAGTAGGTGCTGGACTATGCTTTTGAACAGACTTTAACTGTATTTCCTGTGAGTGGATGAATGCAGCGTTCCATACATCCTTGTGTCTAAAAGAAAACATGCAAAATAATGAAGTGTAATGCAGTGTTAACTGAGTTGTGAGTGAAGCCTATTTAGCTCACGCACTAAATCACGTTTCTGCAATAACCTAAATTATGTCATATTTATGTAGCTACTCCGATGAGAAGAAACTATGAATCTGATAGAAATAAATCAGAATTTCTGACCTGAGATAATACATGACGAGACTTGCGCATAACGTTGGCCTTGATATAGGATGGAAATATTTGTTTTTTCCTTCCATCTGTTTGTGTTTCGTAAGTTAAAACCGGGAACGAGTATACCATAGACTAATTGTGACACATATTTCGTTTTAGTGATACTGAATAAGACATTATTAAGGTGTGGAACACTTTTGAATACACATCACGAATAATATCTAACAGTGCTGTGTGTAAAATATTCATAAAAATATTTTCCGCGTGGTGGTAAGTCACAAAATACAACAAATACAACAAACAAACAAACTTAACCCTTTGGCTGCCAAGATCCGAATAGATCCGGTGCCAATCCAATCCGATCAGCCGAGGTTGGTTTTTCGCGTTCAAATAATTTACTAATTATGCAACAGATGGCGTATGTGTCCACCTCTATCTAATTTACGATATGTAAACTGTGTGTTGGTATCATTGTTTGTTAATCTCTGCATTTTCTGTACAATTAATTTTTCTTTCCGAGGTTGTCATGCGTCTGGGATTTTAGCGCACCAGAAGAAGAGAGCAGTAAACACGTGTTGTAGGTTGTTGGGTGCAGAACTTAAATATTTGTTTTATATACAGTGATTTCTCGTGGAGTTGGCTTAATGACCATTACAGAATGGCATACTGGAATAGGAAATCTTTGACAGAAGACCAAATTGTGGCAGCATTGCGGGAAAGTGACAGCTGTAGTGATATTTCTCAATTGTAATTATGAAACAAGTAGTGATCCGGAGAGTAACATAAACGAAATAAACAATCAAGTGTATTCTACGCAGTCCTCTGCAGGAAATGCCACAGATCAGGATAAAGACGAACTGGATACTAACTGGCAATATGTAAGTAACCATGAACATGAAGCTTTTTGGAACATAAGTGTTCGATGGCATTCGCCAAGAAAAAACTCTAAATTGCAGTTCATACAATTAGCCGTGCTCATTTCAACAATTTTAAACATAAAAGTTTCAAAATTTGTCATTTTATAAATAATATAATGATAAATTGACTGGCAAAAGCAAAATGGAATGTGATAATAATTATGGTGTCAAAAATAAACTGAAAGTAGAAAATAAATATTTAAAATTTAAAACTTCAATTTGTTTTAAAAATATGCGTACTAGAGTAATGTTCTCAAAAGTGTGTATATATGTAA
The DNA here is from genome assembly GCA_030765045.1 of Tenodera sinensis. Taxonomy (NCBI): domain Eukaryota; kingdom Metazoa; phylum Arthropoda; class Insecta; order Mantodea; family Mantidae; genus Tenodera; species Tenodera sinensis. Next base: position 38,613,100 of record CM060974.1, read on the forward strand.
AATAACATTTCAGAAGTGATTTCAAAAAATCTAAACTCAACATATTCAAAATTGAGGTGAGTGGAAAGCTTTGTGTAAAACCTTACATTTCTCCATATTTAGGGCTGGCAGTTTAAGCATTTAGCTTGGCAGCGAAAGGGTTAAAAGCAACGTACGTGTTTTCCCTCGTTGTCAAAACATGCCACGACGTAAGCAAAAACAAAAATTGTTACACAGAAAACTACTAATGAGAATATAACTCACTAAGGCAAAGGGATCGCTTTTACAACTTTTTATAAACTGAGTAACGAGTACCAAGTATTGCAGCATGAAAATCAGTATCGGTATCGAAAAATAGTGGTATCTCTCAATCAGTAGAAAAAAGTGCACGTTTTTTAAATGTTTAGATTAATAATTTTGTTGTGAAATGAATAATTCATAATTTTTATCAACTTTCACAGATGCACATTATTCATGTCCCTTAGGTGGGACGTAGGTAACAAATCTGATGTGTTGCACTCACATGACTTTCTCTACTCTGTACCAGCCATTTTTACAAACTCTTATTCCTATATCTTCTTCATGTTAAGATATACATTTGTACAAATTATCCTATTGTTTATTTTCTTGTAGGTGCAAGGGGAATATTATAATACAGTAGGCTTTGAGCGATAGTGAAATCTATTAAAAGTTTGAGATTCCGTTCTGTTTGCACACTTAACATATAAAACAATGAAGAACGATGTTCCATTTCACGAAAGTTTTAAGTTTTCCGAAACTCACACCGATAACAAGGAATATCTCCGAAATGGTTCACTCTACAAGAAAATTTGCTTGCTCATAAATTGTGTATTTTAGCAAGATCTACATTTTTTGTATAGTATGATTTGGTCTATCTCTAACGGTTTACCAGTTATGCAAAAGTCCCCCAGAGTAAATACGACTACAGGGGCAATAGCCAGAAAATTCAAGATATACATTTCATTTGCCATAAAAATATCTCAAACATATGACATTTGAATCAAAATCGTTAGAGCCATTTTCAAGGAAATAAACACTTTCGAAAAATTTTACATGTAATGGGTAGTTTAGGTTGGAGATATTTTCTTCAAAGTCTTCGTGTCGCATCCAAGTAATTATAAGTAATGGAAGCTAGCATGGTGCTTAATTGGGCTGGCCGTCAATGTATATTAAACTGTTTAATTTCTAAGAATTAAAGTCAAGGATAAACAAATATTCTGCGTGCCTTTCCTCATTCCTTTCCTAGGCCCTGTACTCTCCGGACAACTAGGATGTGGTCACCGGATTATCACAAAATACACTTAGCAATTATATATCACAAGGAAAAAGAGAAATACTTCCTGTCGCTGATTAAGTTTTTCCTGTCTCTGGGTATATAGCGGCTGCTGGGAAATATCCATATCAGTAGCGTGTGTGAGACCGGCGTACATTTGGTGAGTGAAAAAGTACAAATTTTTATTTCATTGAATTCTACTTTCTCTACTAGTATAGTAAAGCAGAGTAAGTATTGTATTCCACCCAAAAATTCGATGTCGAGATTTCACCGGTAGTATATGTTTCGAGACCCCCTGAATCCCCCCCCCCCCAAAAAAAGCATTTTTAGAAAAAGGTCCGAGTGTGTGTCTGTCAGTCTGTGGACAGCAAAACTCAAAAACGAAAAGTCGGTTAAAAACCAAAGTTGGTGTTTAACTTTAATGTCTTTCAAGGATGCGACACGAAGATTTTGAAGAAAATTGCTCCTGCCTAAACTATCCTTTACATGTAAAATTTTTGAAACTTTTGATTTTCCTGAAAATGGCTCTAGCGATTTTGATTGAAATCCCATATGTTTGAGATATTTTTATGACAAATGAAATGTATATTTTGAATTTTCTGGCTATAGCCCATGAAGCCCTATTTACTCTGGATGACTTTTGTATAACTGGTAAACCGTAAGAGATAGCCCAAGTGTTACTATACAAAAAATCTGATGTGTTGCACTCACATGATTTTCTCTACTCTTGTACTAACCATTCTTACAAACTCCTATTCCTATATCTTCTTCGTGTTAGTTAAGATAAACATTTGTACAAATTATCTTATTGCTTATTTCCTTGTAGGTGCAAGGGGAATATTAGAATACAGTAGGCTTTGAGTGATAGTCAAATGTTTTTAAGTTTTGAGATTCCGTTCTCTTTGCACACTTAACAAATAAAAAAATGAACAGCGATGTTCCATTTCACGAAAGTTTTAAGTTTTCCGAAACTCACACACATAACAAGAAATATCTCCGAAATGGTTCACCCTACAACAAACTTATTTGACTTAAATTGTATATTTTAGGAAGATCTACATTTTTTGTATAGTAAGATTTGGTCTATCTCTAGTGGTTTACCAGTTGTGCAAAAGTTGTCCAGAGTAAATACGACTACAGGGGCTATAACCAGAAAATTCAAGATATACACTTCATTTGTCATAAAAATATCCCAGACATATGACATTTTAATCAAAATTGTTAGAGCCATTTTCAAGAAAATAACAATTTTCGAAAAATTTTCTATGTAAAGGGCAGTTTGGGGTGGCGCTATTTTCTTCAAAATCTTCGTGTCGCATCCTTGAAAGACGTTACGCTTAAATACCAAGTATAGTTTTCAAACTACTTTTCGTTTTCGAGTTGTGCTGTCCACAGACAGACAGACAAACACACACACCTACAGACCTTTTTCTATTTTTTTTTTTTTTTTTTTTTTTTTTTTTTTTTTTTTTTTTTTTTTTTTTAACTCAGGAGGTCTCAAAACATATATTTCCGGTGAAATCTCGACATTGAATTTTTGGGCGGAATGCAATACTGCCCCTAACCAGTAAAAGTAAAAAAGTCGATTTTTGCAACAATTAAATATTCAATAAATCAATCAATCAATCAATCAATTTATTTGTCCAAGATCATACATATATAAGAATAGGACATTGTCACATATACATATTTAAATTAATACTCAATAGGAGTATAGTCATTAAAATCATAACCAGGATCATAATTATACAAAAAAAATTCTGATGTGTTGCACTCACATGACTTTCTCTACTCTTGTACTAACCATTCTTACAAACTCTTATTCCTATATCTTCTTCGTGTTAGTTAAAATAAACATTTGTACAAATTATCTTATTGCTTATTTCCTTGTAGGTGCAAGGGGAATATTGGAATACAGTAGGCTTTGTGCGATAGTCAAATCTTTTAAAGCTTTGAGATTCCGTTCTCTTTGTACACGTAACATATAAAAAAATGAACAACGATGACCCATTTCACGAAAGTTCCAAGTTTTCCGAAACTCACACACATAACAAGGTATATCTCCGAAATGGTTCACCCTGCAAGAAAATTTATTGAGACATAAATTGTGTATTTTAGCAAGATCTACATTTTTTGTATAGTATAATTTGATCTATCTCTAACGGTTTACCAGTTATGCAAAAGTCGTCCAGAGTAAATACGACTACAGGGGCTATAGCCAGAAAATTCAAGATGTACATTTCGTTTGTCATAAAAATATCTCAAACATATGACATTTTAATCAAAATCGTTAGAGCCATTTTCAAGAAAATCAACATTTTCGAAAAAGTTTCCATGTAAAGGGTAGTTTAGGGTGGGGCTATTTTCTTCAAAATCTTCGTTGAACGACATTAAACTTAAATACCAACTTTGGTTTTTAACCGACTTTTCGTTTTTGAGCTATGCTGTCCACAGACTGACAGACTGACACAGACACACAGACACACACATGGACCTTTTTCTAAAAATGCTTTTTTTGGATTCAGGGGGCCCCAAAACATGTATTTCCGGTGAAATCTCGACTTCGAATTTTTGGGTGGAATACAATACTTCCCCTACTTACCAGTAGAGAAGGTAATTAGACATTGTCAACAACTAAAAACATACATGCATGTATAAATTAATATTCAATTGCAGCATAGTCATTAAAATCACTAATAGAATAAAATGGCCTTGCAACTAGCCAATTATAAAGCTTTCTTTTAAAAACACTCATGCTCAATGATCTATATTTAATATCTAATTTATTATAAAATTCTACACCTTTGAAATAATAAGTCTCCTTCGTCAGAGTAAGTCTACAATTTAGTGTATTTAGTTTATGTTTACTTCTAGTGTCAATGCTGTGAGTGTCTAGTCTTAAATCATATTGATGCAGGTGAGCATGGACATATACCAAAACACACAATATGAATAAATTGAAAACAGTGAGTATCTTCAACTGTAAAAATAGTGGTTTACAATGTTCATCTGGTTTCTTGTTTAGCATGTCCCTAATGACTCTTTTTTGACACAACAATATTTCCTTAACATGGGGGCTATTGCCCCATAAATGTATCCCATATGTAATATGACTTTGAAACAGTGTGAAGTATATATTTCTTAATCCTTCCAGAGATATACAAGACTTTAACTTTGTTATTAGATAAGTGGCTCGTGACAGCTTACAGCATACATTATGAACATGAGCTTTCCATGAAAGCTTCGAGTCAAGTACAAAACCTAACAGATTTACAGTTGTCATCTCTTCATCTGGAATCCTTAATCCTAGCTTCATTATTTGTGTTTTCTCCTGATTTAACAAAAAGCCATTTGCATGGAACCAGTCGTTAGCAGCTGTAAAATTAGCATAAGATAAATTATTCAATACCTCAACGTTTTTGTTTCTGGTTCTCAAAGTAGTGTCATCTGCATACAGAATTGGCACATCTGGTAGAGCATATACAAGATCATTAATCATTATTATAAACAAAAGAGGACCTAATATTGAGCCTTGGGGCAGCCCATAAGTTAATTCCATGAAATGTGAACTGTTGTTATTTACAGAGACATATTGCTTTCTTCCTGTCAGATAGGAATGTAATGTTTTCAAACTGTTATTATCCAAACCATAATATTTTAACTTAGAAATAAGTAATTCTGATATTACACTATCAAAAGCTTTAGTAAGATCACATAAGTTAAGTGACACAAATGCTTTGGTCTCAAAGGCCTCTAAAATATAATTTACTACATCTTGTAATGCTAAAATAGTGGACTTCTTTTTCCTAAAACCAAATTGTGTAGCTGCCAATAAATTATTATTTTCAAAATATAATACTAACTGCTTATGTAATATGTACTCAAAAACATTTGAAGTTATGGGAACTAATGACACAGGGCGATAATTTTTCAAATTTGTTACATCACATTTTTTATACAGAGGACTAACTTTTGCAATTTTCAAACAATCAGGGAATATTCCTTGTTGGAGACATCTGTTAAACATAACCATCAAAGGTAATGAGATCACTGGAATTACTTTCTTAATAAACTGATTTGAAAACCCATAAACATCACAACTGTTGGATTGGGATAAGCTGTTTGCTGCTTCTATTACATCTTTCTCTGTAATACTATTCCAGCTAAAAATATTATTATTTTGTAATTTAACCTTCTTACAGTAAAGCATAGCTTTATCAAAGTTATACTGTGCAACTGATGTGATATTCCTTACTGACTGCACACAATAATTATTAAAGTCATCAGGTATTATGTCCGAGTTGGAATTAATTTTGACATTTCGTTCTCTATTAATAAGTTTCCATATAGCTTTACACTTAGATTGATTGATAAAATCACGGTAAGCATTACTTTTTGCCAGCTTCAGTTTACTTTTATATACTTTATTAAGTTTTACATAACTGTCTCTGAAAATATCTAACTTTTATTTTTATATAAGCTATGATAAAGTAAAACCTGATTTTTAAGGTCTTTAAGCTCTTCTGTATACCACTTTATTTTATATGTCCGCTCTCTCTTCACTGATTTCAGGGTAAAAGATATATTAAAACATTCACTTAATAAATTGATAAAATATGTAAAAGATGTATTAATATCAATGACAAAATTATACACAAAGTTAAAATTGACTGCTGTAATGAGGTAAAAGAATGATTGATAATTGTAATCACTAAATTTCCTGATTAATTTGTTGCTTATATTTTTCTTAAAAACAGTATTACCTTTTAACAGCATCAATAAAGCAGAATGATCAGCCACACATGGATAAATAACCTCAATTTGATACCTAAAATCTTGATAGTCAGTAGAAATATAATCGAGACATGATAGTAACCTAGTCGGTTCCAAGCTAGTGCAATGTATACCATAAGATTTAATAACATTATAAAATTGCAATTCTTTTCCTGAAGTCATTCTTAAATCCAAATTTAAGTCAGTGGCAAGTATTAAATTAACCTTGCATTTTCCTAAATTATTTAATAACTCCTCAAATAAAGTTAAAAAAACCTCAATATTGCCAATTGGTGGTTTGTATAAAGATACAACTATAGCATTAATATCACTCAAAAAAATGGCACACACTTCACAGCATCTCTCTATACAAAAATAAGATAAATCCATCACCTCATACTTAACTGCTTTTTTTACCAAAATACAACTTCCTCCATTCTCATGAATGTTTCTACAGAACTTACTCCCAAGCACAAACTCAGATGGAGTATGTATCTCTAATTCATTATCATTAAGCCAGTGCTCACACACACACATATCTGGGTCATCTTGCTGCATAAATACTTCCATTACATCTGTTTTATTTCCTAAGCACTGAACATTTACATGAATTATTTTTAGTTGACTAGCATAATTATTGACATCTCTTATATCATTCTTTACCAGACCTTGATTATAAAAAGATAACCTGCCATTTAATTTCTTAAAGGTACCAACACAAGGTTCTAGGTTGTCTTTGTGACATTTACTACTCTTTTTAAAAAAGACCTTGTAACAAGAGTGCCCATCGGCCATAATTTAGTGTCCAACGCTTTATCCAGATTATCACTATCAATGGTAACCTTAAAAGAGGAATAACATTCAGGGTATTTAGATTTGATAGATTCACACACTGCTTCACTGAAAATACCTTTTACATATACTTCTAACATCTCCAATGTAGTTGCTGGGTCTAACCTAGACACAAAAAGATAATCTTCCTTTCATAGAAGTTTGAAAACAGTGTTGTTGTAATTAATTTAATTTAAAAGGTGAGTTAATTAATAACACTGAATAACATTGGATAATGGATAATGGAGGAAAGTTACCTTCGAAACGCGTCCCGGAAAAATATGTTGTAAGTGTTGTTCAGTGTTATTAATTAACTCACCTTTTAAATTAAATTAAAACAAAAAGATAAGCTTTCTTGGGTACTGTCTTTATACCACTGTCCTTATTCACACTTTTGTTGCCAACTATTATTTGTTTCTGTCTTACTGGTTTCCTAGCTTTCTTTATTACTTCAGTCCATGTTTCTGTTGTTACATTTGCCACAATAAAACTGCCTCTATTTGTAGATCCCTTTTTTTTCCATTGTGACCATGCAAAACAAGTGCCTGTTTGCCTAGAAAAATTACAGGCTGTACAAAATGAGAAAGTAAAGCTCTGTTCTTTTTCACTTAATTGTTATACTGCTCAACTGAGGCCTTATATTGATTATTTAATGAAAATCACCTAGATTCCTGGGTTTATCCCAAACATTTTAAATTGTTTTTCGTATATTATGTGATTACAAGAATAGTTTTTTTCCTTGGCTGTCTTTTTAAAACTTCATAAGCACTGGCATTTCAAACTCACATTGCTTTCAAAAAATGATCAAAACATTTTTTAAAGTACGACGACACAGCCAGGAATCTTTTTTATTAACTTTGATATTGAACATCTTGTATATTTTTGAAACGTTCGCGTACTGCTGAGTGCAGGCTTTGGAGGATCTCCTTTAATTACATATAGCTGTTTATTTCTATTTTTGTTGCTGCAACGGCACGGAAACAAAGTTTTGAGTACTACTGTAGCTTTGATTCATGTTGTGACGTCACGGATGTACCTGCGTATGTGCATACCGTCATCCCAGAATCCGCGCAAATTTTAACCTACATTTACTTTAATATTAAGTAACCAAGTATCCAAATCATGCTCCAATATAGAAAATTGAAGAGCACACATATAAGAAATAAAACAAACCACTAATTTTCCTCCATTCACGACTATAAATGTAATAATGTTAGCACGATTTTTAACATGAGATGTACAACAACAGATTACATCCTGTGGGTCAAGCCCACAACACCAGCTTGCTGCAACGGATGACAGATGCCGTTTACACAAGCTTTGTTTCGAAACATATTCCAATTTATTGCAGAATGGTGCGAATTCAAATCATAATGTTAGGAAAGCTTGATTTTTAATGACATTAAAACGATTATGTACACAAAATTATAATACACACCAATTTGGCAGTCAATTTGAGCAAAATTACAGCGTATATAATACATCTACTTACCTATTATGTATGTGTGTACCCGGTAAAGAAGGTAAACATTGAATAGCCAGGTATACCAAAGATAGTTTTCAACATAACTCGCTCAAATTTTTACCAAAATAAATAAGACAAAAGTCGGATAGGAGCATATATTATGCATAAAGAGGGCACTAAGGTCTGGGTCAACTTTTTATGTCGATCGCCTCAGCTAAACTAAAACATTTTGTTTTCACCTCTTCCAGTCCTAAAAATGCCATTCTATCTGAGGAACGTTGAGACTGGACTCTACCTGGATGTTAAGGGTGCTTCATGTGACCCAGGCACGGAGGTCATCACATGGACCTTTACTGGAGGCAAAAGCCAACAGTGGACCTACAGGAACAACATGATCTTCAGCGAACTAAATGGGTACGTATTGACGCTTACACGGAGGCTGTAAGCTTGCAATGTTAATTTTAAGAAATTTAACTCAACTTTTCAGAGAAACTATTTGCTCTAGAAGTGTGAAATTTGGTACACTTATAAATCAATTATTTCTAATTATCTTACCTTTTAATGTTACATAGATATGTTGATCATATTTTTAAAGTAATTATAATGTATATACTATTTTTTCACCCAAGTTTTAATAAGAAAAATTTCTAGTATCCATGATTTTAATCATAGTAATATAAGAATAAATCAGTAGCACCACAAATAGCCAAAAAATGTGTGGTAAAAGTTTCAATATTATAGAATGAGTGGCTCCTGAGGAAATGAGAAATTTGTATGCAGAAAAATCTGATGTGTTACACTCACATGACTTTCTCTACTCTTGTACTAACCATTCTTACAAGCTCTTATTCGTACATATTCCTCTTTTAATTGAGATAAACATTTTCAGAAATTATCTTGTTGTTTATCTTCTTGTAGGTACAAGGAGAATATGGAAATACAGTAGACTTTGAGCGAAAGTCAAATCTTTTAAAGCTTTCAAATTTCGTTCTCTTAGCATGGTTAACATATAAAAAAATGAATAACGATATTCCATTTGACAGAAGTATAAGTTCTCCAAAACTCACACGAATAAGGAACGTCTCCGAAATGGTTCACTCTTTAACCCCCCCCCCCAAAAAAAAAAAAAAAAAAAGGAAAGGAAAGAAAGAAATTGTGTGCTTTAGCAAGATCTACATCTGTTACGGTTTACGAGTTATGCAAAAGTCATCCAGAGTAGATAAATAGGACTACGTAGGCTACAGCCAGAAAATTCAAGATAAACATTTCATTTGCCATAAAATATCATACATATAGAAATGTTATCAAAGTAATTTTGAAGAAAATAAAAATTTTGAAAAATGTTCCATGTACAGGGTAGTTTAGGGTGGAGGAATTTACTTCAGTTAAAAACCAATGTTGGTATTTAAGTTTAACGCTTTTCAAGGATGCGACACGAAGATTTTGAAGAAAATTTCTCCACCCTAAACTATCATTTACATGTGACATTTTTCGAAAATTTTTACTATTTCGAAAACAGCTTTAACCATTTTAATTAAAATGTTTAAGACATTTTTATGACAAATGAAATGTATATTTTTAATTTTCTGGCTATAGCCCCTGTAGTCCTGTTTACTCTGGATGACTTTTGCATAACTGGTAAACCGTAAGAGATAGACCACATCCTACTATATAAAATATAAAAAATTTAGATCTTGCTAAAACACACAATTTCTGTCAATTTTTTTTTTTTTTTTTTTTTTTTTTTTTTTTTTGTAGTGTCAAGAATTTTGGAGATATTCCTTGTTATTTGTGTCAGTTTCGGAAAACTTAAAACTTTCGTGAAATAGAAAATCGTTGTTCATTTTTTTATATCTTAAGTGCGCAAAGAGAACGGGATCTCAAAGCTTTAAAAGATTTGATTATCGCTGAAAGCCTACTGTATTCTAATATTCCCCTTACACCTACAAAGGAATAGGCAATAAGATAATTTGTGCAATTGTTTATCTCAGTTAACAAAAAGAATATATAGGAATAAGAGTTTGAAACAATAGTTAGTACAGGAGCAGAGAAAGACATGTGAGTGCAACACATGAGATTTTTTCAGCTGGATTCTACCTCTCCAACTGCTTGTGTGACAGGATGACGTGTTATCTAGTGTGCTTGTTCCTCTACAGATTGGCTTTGGACATATCAAAGGGTGATGATGCTGGTTCAATTATTGTGTTCAACCCTCATGGAAGGGACAACCAAAAGTGGTATTTTGACGATGACTTCACCATCAGGAGCGCAACAGGGCAGGTTCTGGACGTGTCAAAAGCTTCTAGAGAAACCGGAGCGCGCCTTATCGGTTACTCCAAACACGGGAGACCAAACCAGCAATTTAGAGTGGAGCCTGTAAATCAGTAGTAGTAAAAACTATATTTCATTTAAATATTCTCATTTTATTTCTGCTGCCCACACCTCCAGATCCTTCCAAACAAAGCGACATTCTCTGAAAGAGATGTACTTCGAATTAATAGCCTTTTGGGATTTTTCTGGACGCTTTATACCTACTGGAATAGAAGTTGTTAGAAAGAGTCATCTATTTGTGCCGTAGATTAGGGTAGATGAACAGACGCTGCACTTTGACCTCAGAGATCCTTTGTACCTATGCCCCGAATAAGAGTCTGTAAGAATGGTTAGTACAAGAGTAGAGAAAGGCATATGAGTGCAACACATCAAATTTTTGTTTTACATTATTGGAAGCTGTTGCGTTTAAATTGTGTTAAGGAACGAAAGGAGCCTAGACTTCACGTTATTGCCTCGTATATGTCCCCAAGTAGGTGCTGGACTATGCTTTTGAACAGACTTTAACTGTATTTCCTGTGAGTGGATGAATGCAGCGTTCCATACATCCTTGTGTCTAAAAGAAAACATGCAAAATAATGAAGTGTAATGCAGTGTTAACTGAGTTGTGAGTGAAGCCTATTTAGCTCACGTACTAAATCACGTTACTGTAATAACCTAAATTATTTCATATTTATTTAGCTACTCCGATGAGAAGAAACTGTGAATCTGATAGAAACAAATCAGAATTTCTGACCTGAGATAATACATGACGAGACTTGCGCATAACGTTGGCCTTGATATAGGATGAAAATATTTGTTTTTTCCTTCCATCTGTTTGTGTTTCGTAAGTTAAAACCGCGAGCGAGTATAGCATACGACTAATTGTGACACAGATTTCGTTTTAGTGATACTGAATAAAACATGATTGGAGTGTGGAACTATTTTGAAGTACACAGCACTAATAATAACAGTGCTGTGTGTAAAATATTCATAAAAATATTTTCCGCGTGGCAGTAAGTCACATAATACAGCAAATTTAACCCTTTGGCTGCCAAGATCCGAATAGATCCGGTGCCAATCCAATCCGATCAGCCGACGGTGATTTTTCGCGTTCAAATAATTTACAAATTATGCAACAGATGGCGTATGTGTCCACCTCTATCTAATCTACGATATGTAAACTGTGTGTTGGTATCATTGTTTGTTTGTTAATCTCTGCATTTTCTGTACAATTAATTTTTCTTTCCGAGGTTGTCACGCGTCGGGCATTTTAGCGCACCAGAAGAACAGAGCAGTAAACACGTGTTGTAGGTTGTTGGGTGCAGAACTTAAATATTTGTTCTATATGCAGTGATTTCTCGTGGCGTTGGCTTAATGACCATTACAGAATGGCATACTGGAATAGGAAATCTTTGACAGAAGACCAAATTGTGGCAGCATTGCGGGAAAGTGACAGCTGTAGTGATATTTCTCAATTGTAATTATGAAACAAGTAGTGATGCGGAGAGTAACATAAACGAAATAAACAATCAAGTGTATTCTACGCAGTCCTCTGCAGGAAATGCCACAGATCAAGATGAAGATGAACTGATGTAAATAACCATGAAGATGAAGCTATTTGCAACATAAGTGTTCAATGGCATTCGCCAAGAAAAAACTCTAAATTGAAGTTCATACAATTAACCGTGCTCATTTTAACAATTTTAAACATAGAAGTTTCAAAATTTGTAATTTTATAAATAATATAATGATAAATTGACTGGCAAAAGCAAAATTAGAATGTGATAATAATTATGGTGTCAAAAATAAATTGAAAGCAGAACATAAAAATTAAAACTTTAAAAATTCAATTTTTTTGAAAAATATGTGTACTGGAGTAATGTTCTCAAAAGTGTGTATATATGTAAAATAACATTTCAGAAGTGATTTCAAAAAATCTAAACTCAACATATTCAAAATTGAGGTGAGTGGAAAGCTTTGTGTAAAACCTTACATTTCTCCATATTTAGGGCTGGCAGTTTAAGCATTTAGCTTGGCAGCGAAAGGGTTAAAAGCAACGTACGTGTTTTCCCTCGTTGTCAAAACATGCCACGACGTAAGCAAAAACAAAAATTGTTACACAGAAAACTACTAATGAGAATATAACTCACTAAGGCAAAGGGATCGCTTTTACAACTTTTTATAAACTGAGTAACGAGTACCAAGTATTGCAGCATGAAAATCAGTATCGGTATCGAAAAATAGTGGTATCTCTCAATCAGTAGAAAAAAGTGCACGTTTTTTAAATGTTTAGATTAATAATTTTGTTGTGAAATGAATAATTCATAATTTTTATCAACTTTCACAGATGCACATTATTCATGTCCCTTAGGTGGGACGTAGGTAACAAATCTGATGTGTTGCACTCACATGACTTTCTCTACTCTGTACCAGCCATTTTTACAAACTCTTATTCCTATATCTTCTTCATGTTAAGATATACATTTGTACAAATTATCCTATTGTTTATTTTCTTGTAGGTGCAAGGGGAATATTATAATACAGTAGGCTTTGAGCGATAGTGAAATCTATTAAAAGTTTGAGATTCCGTTCTGTTTGCACACTTAACATATAAAACAATGAAGAACGATGTTCCATTTCACGAAAGTTTTAAGTTTTCCGAAACTCACACCGATAACAAGGAATATCTCCGAAATGGTTCACTCTACAAGAAAATTTGCTTGCTCATAAATTGTGTATTTTAGCAAGATCTACATTTTTTGTATAGTATGATTTGGTCTATCTCTAACGGTTTACCAGTTATGCAAAAGTCCCCCAGAGTAAATACGACTACAGGGGCAATAGCCAGAAAATTCAAGATATACATTTCATTTGCCATAAAAATATCTCAAACATATGACATTTGAATCAAAATCGTTAGAGCCATTTTCAAGGAAATAAACACTTTCGAAAAATTTTACATGTAATGGGTAGTTTAGGTTGGAGATATTTTCTTCAAAGTCTTCGTGTCGCATCCAAGTAATTATAAGTAATGGAAGCTAGCATGGTGCTTAATTGGGCTGGCCGTCAATGTATATTAAACTGTTTAATTTCTAAGAATTAAAGTCAAGGATAAACAAATATTCTGCGTGCCTTTCCTCATTCCTTTCCTAGGCCCTGTACTCTCCGGACAACTAGGACGTGGTCACCGGATTATCACAAAATACACTTAGCAATTATATATCACAAGGAAAAAGAGAAATACTTCCTGTCGCTGATTAAGTTTTTCCTGTCTCTGGGTATATAGCGGCTGCTGGGAAATATCCATATCAGTAGCGTGTGTGAGACCGGCGTACATTTGGTGAGTGAAAAAGTACAAATTTTTATTTCATTGAATATAACACACATTTCTACTTTCTCTACTAGTATAGTAAAGCAGAGTAAGTATTGTATTCCACCCAAAAATTCGATGTCGAGATTTCACCGGTAGTATATGTTTCGAGACCCCCTGAATCCCCCCCCCCCCAAAAAAAGCATTTTTAGAAAAAGGTCCGAGTGTGTGTCTGTCAGTCTGTGGACAGCAAAACTCAAAAACGAAAAGTCGGTTAAAAACCAAAGTTGGTGTTTAACTTTAATGTCTTTCAAGGATGCGACACGAAGATTTTGAAGAAAATTGCTCCTGCCTAAACTATCCTTTACATGTAAAATTTTTGAAACTTTTGATTTTCCTGAAAATGGCTCTAGCGATTTTGATTGAAATACCATATGTTTGAGATATTTTTATGACAAATGAAATGTATATTTTGAATTTTCTGGCTATAGCCCATGAAGCCCTATTTACTCTGGATGACTTTTGTATAACTGGTAAACCGTAAGAGATAGCCCAAGTGTTACTATACAAAAAATCTGATGTGTTGCACTCACATGATTTTCTCTACTCTTGTACTAACCATTCTTACAAACTCCTATTCCTATATCTTCTTCGTGTTAGTTAAGATAAACATTTGTACAAATTATCTTATTGCTTATTTCCTTGTAGGTGCAAGGGGAATATTAGAATACAGTAGGCTTTGAGTGATAGTCAAATGTTTTTAAGTTTTGAGATTCCGTTCTCTTTGCACACTTAACAAATAAAAAAATGAACAGCGATGTTCCATTTCACGAAAGTTTTAAGTTTTCCGAAACTCACACACATAACAAGAAATATCTCCGAAATGGTTCACCCTACAACAAACTTATTTGACTTAAATTGTATATTTTAGGAAGATCTACATTTTTTGTATAGTAAGATTTGGTCTATCTCTAGTGGTTTACCAGTTGTGCAAAAGTTGTCCAGAGTAAATACGACTACAGGGGCTATAACCAGAAAATTCAAGATATACACTTCATTTGTCATAAAAATATCCCAGACATATGACATTTTAATCAAAATTGTTAGAGCCATTTTCAAGAAAATAACAATTTTCGAAAAATTTTCTATGTAAAGGGCAGTTTGGGGTGGCGCTATTTTCTTCAAAATCTTCGTGTCGCATCCTTGAAAGACGTTACGCTTAAATACCAAGTATAGTTTTCAAACTACTTTTCGTTTTCGAGTTGTGCTGTCCACAGACAGACAGACAAACACACACACCTACAGACCTTTTTCTATTTTTTTTTTTTTTTACTCAGGAGGTCTCAAAACATATATTTCCGGTGAAATCTCGACATTGAATTTTTGGGCGGAATGCAATACTGCCCCTAACCAGTAAAAGTAAAAAAGTCGATTTTTGCAACAATTAAATATTCAATAAATCAATCAATCAATCAATCAATTTATTTGTCCAAGATCATACATATATAAGAATAGGACATTGTCACATATACATATTTAAATTAATACTCAATAGGAGTATAGTCATTAAAATCATAACCAGGATCATAATTATACAAAAAAAATTCTGATGTGTTGCACTCACATGACTTTCTCTACTCTTGTACTAACCATTCTTACAAACTCTTATTCCTATATCTTCTTCGTGTTAGTTAAAATAAACATTTGTACAAATTATCTTATTGCTTATTTCCTTGTAGGTGCAAGGGGAATATTGGAATACAGTAGGCTTTGTGCGATAGTCAAATCTTTTAAAGCTTTGAGATTCCGTTCTCTTTGTACACGTAACATATAAAAAAATGAACAACGATGACCCATTTCACGAAAGTTCCAAGTTTTCCGAAACTCACACACATAACAAGGTATATCTCCGAAATGGTTCACCCTGCAAGAAAATTTATTGAGACATAAATTGTGTATTTTAGCAAGATCTACATTTTTTGTATAGTATAATTTGATCTATCTCTAACGGTTTACCAGTTATGCAAAAGTCGTCCAGAGTAAATACGACTACAGGGGCTATAGCCAGAAAATTCAAGATGTACATTTCGTTTGTCATAAAAATATCTCAAACATATGACATTTTAATCAAAATCGTTAGAGCCATTTTCAAGAAAATCAACATTTTCGAAAAAGTTTCCATGTAAAGGGTAGTTTAGGGTGGGGCTATTTTCTTCAAAATCTTCGTTGAACGACATTAAACTTAAATACCAACTTTGGTTTTTAACCGACTTTTCGTTTTTGAGCTATGCTGTCCACAGACTGACAGACTGACACAGACACACAGACACACACACACGGACCTTTTTCTAAAAATGCTTTTTTTGGATTCAGGGGGCCCCAAAACATGTATTTCCGGTGAAATCTGGACTTCGAATTTTTGGGTGGAATACAATACTTCCCCTACTTACCAGTAGAGAAGGTAATTAGACATTGTCAACAACTAAAAACATACATGCATGTATAAATTAATATTCAATTGCAGCATAGTCATTAAAATCACTAATAGAATAAAATGGCCTTGCAACTAGCCAATTATAAAGCTTTCTTTTAAAAACACTCATGCTCAATGATCTATATTTAATATCTAATTTATTATAAAATTCTACACCTTTGAAATAATAAGTCTCCTTCGTCAGAGTAAGTCTACAATTTAGTGTATTTAGTTTATGTTTACTTCTAGTGTCAATGCTGTGAGTGTCTAGTCTTAAATCATATTGATGCAGGTGAGCATGGACATATACCAAAACACACAATATGAATAAATTGAAAACAGTGAGTATCTTCAACTGTAAAAATAGTGGTTTACAATGTTCATCTGGTTTCTTGTTTAGCATGTCCCTAATGACTCTTTTTTGACACAACAATATTTCCTTAACATGGGGGCTATTGCCCCATAAATGTATCCCATATGTAATATGACTTTGAAACAGTGTGAAGTATATATTTCTTAATCCTTCCAGAGATATACAAGACTTTAACTTTGTTATTAGATAAGTGGCTCGTGACAGCTTACAGCATACATTATGAACATGAGCTTTCCATGAAAGCTGAGTCAAGTACAAAACCTAACAGATTTACAGTTGTCATCTCTTCATCTGGAATCCTTAATCCTAGCTTCATTATTTGTGTTTTCTCCTGATTTAACAAAAAGCCATTTGCATGGAACCAGTCGTTAGCAGCTGTAAAATTAGCATAAGATAAATTATTCAATACCTCAACGTTTTTGTTTCTGGTTCTCAAAGTAGTGTCATCTGCATACAGAATTGGCACATCTGGTAGAGCATATACAAGATCATTAATCATTATTATAAACAAAAGAGGACCTAATATTGAGCCTTGGGGCAGCCCATAAGTTAATTCCATGAAATGTGAACTGTTGTTATTTACAGAGACATATTGCTTTCTTCCTGTCAGATAAGAATGTAATGTTTTCAAACTGTTATTATCCAAACCATAATATTTTAACTTAGAAATAAGTAATTCTGATATTACACTATCAAAAGCTTTAGTAAGATCACATAAGTTAAGTGACACAAATGCTTTGGTCTCAAAGGCCTCTAAAATATAATTTACTACATCTTGTAATGCTAAAATAGTGGACTTCTTTTTCCTAAAACCAAATTGTGTAGCTGCCAATAAATTATTATTTTCAAAATATAATACTAACTGCTTATGTAATATGTACTCAAAAACATTTGAAGTTATGGGAACTAATGACACAGGGCGATAATTTTTCAAATTTGTTACATCACATTTTTTATACAGAGGACTAACTTTTGCAATTTTCAAACAATCAGGGAATATTCCTTGTTGGAGACATCTGTTAAACATAACCATCAAAGGTAATGAGATCACTGGAATTACTTTCTTAATAAACTGATTTGAAAACCCATAAACATCACAACTGTTGGATTGGGATAAGCTGTTTGCTGCTTCTATTACATCTTTCTCTGTAATACTATTCCAGCTAAAAATATTATTATTTTGTAATTTAACCTTCTTACAGTAAAGCATAGCTTTATCAAAGTTATACTGTGCAACTGATGTGATATTCCTTACTGACTGCACACAATAATTATTAAAGTCATCAGGTATTATGTCCGAGTTGGAATTAATTTTGACATTTCGTTCTCTATTAATAAGTTTCCATATAGCTTTACACTTAGATTGATTGATAAAATCACGGTAAGCATTACTTTTTGCCAGCTTCAGTTTACTTTTATATACTTTATTAAGTTTTACATAACTGTCTCTGAAAATATCTAACTTTTATTTTTATATAAGCTATGATAAAGTAAAACCTGATTTTTAAGGTCTTTAAGCTCTTCTGTATACCACTTTATTTTATATGTCCGCTCTCTCTTCACTGATTTCAGGGTAAAAGATATATTAAAACATTCACTTAATAAATTGATAAAATATGTAAAAGATGTATTAATATCAATGACAAAATTATACACAAAGTTAAAATTGACTGCTGTAATGAGGTAAAAGAATGATTGATAATTGTAATCACTAAATTTCCTGATTAATTTGTTGCTTATATTTTTCTTAAAAACAGTATTACCTTTTAACAGCATCAATAAAGCAGAATGATCAGCCACACATGGATAAATAACCTCAATTTGATACCTAAAATCTTGATAGTCAGTAGAAATATAATCGAGACATGATAGTAACCTAGTCGGTTCCAAGCTAGTGCAATGTATACCATAAGATTTAATAACATTATAAAATTGCAATTCTTTTCCTGAAGTCATTCTTAAATCCAAATTTAAGTCAGTGGCAAGTATTAAATTAACCTTGCATTTTCCTAAATTATTTAATAACTCCTCAAATAAAGTTAAAAAAACCTCAATATTGCCAATTGGTGGTTTGTATAAAGATACAACTATAGCATTAATATCACTCAAAAAAATGGCACACACTTCACAGCATCTCTCTATACAAAAATAAGATAAATCCATCACCTCATACTTAACTGCTTTTTTTACCAAAATACAACTTCCTCCATTCTCATGAATGTTTCTACAGAACTTACTCCCAAGCACAAACTCAGATGGAGTATGTATCTCTAATTCATTATCATTAAGCCAGTGCTCACACACACACATATCTGGGTCATCTTGCTGCATAAATACCTCCATTACATCTGTTTTATTTCCTAAGCACTGAACATTTACATGAATTATTTTTAGTTGACTAGCATAATTATTGACATCTCTTATATCATTCTTTACCAGACCTTGATTATAAAAAGATAACCTGCCATTTAATTTCTTAAAGGTACCAACACAAGGTTCTAGGTTGTCTTTGTGACATTTACTACTCTTTTTAAAAAAGACCTTGTAACAAGAGTGCCCATCGGCCATAATTTAGTGTCCAGTGCTTTATCCAGATTATCACTATCAATGGTAACCTTAAAAGAGGAATAACATTCAGGGTATTTAGATTTGATAGATTCACACACTGCTTCACTGAAAATACCTTTTACATATACTTCTAACATCTCCAATGTAGTTGCTGGGTCTAACCTAGACACAAAAAGATAATCTTCCTTTCATAGAAGTTTGAAAACAGTGTTGTTGTAATTAATTTAATTTAAAAGGTGAGTTAATTAATAACACTGAATAACATTGGATAATGGATAATGGAGGAAAGTTACCTTCGAAACGCGTCCCGGAAAAATATGTTGTAAGTGTTGTTCAGTGTTATTAATTAACTCACCTTTTAAATTAAATTAAAACAAAAAGATAAGCTTTCTTGGGTACTGTCTTTATACCACTGTCCTTATTCACACTTTTGTTCCCAACTATTATTTGTTTCTGTCTTACTGGTTTCCTAGCTTTCTTTATTACTTCAGTCCATGTTTCTGTTGTTACATTTGCCACAATAAAACTGCCTCTATTTGTAGATCCCTTTTTTTTCCATTGTGACCATGCAAAACAAGTGCCTGTTTGCCTAGAAAAATTACAGGCTGTACAAAATGAGAAAGTAAAGCTCTGTTCTTTTTCACTTAATTGTTATACTGCTCAACTGAGGCCTTATATTGATTATTTAATGAAAATCACCTAGATTCCTGGGTTTATCCCAAACATTTTAAATTGTTTTTCGTATATTATGTGATTACAAGAATAGTTTTTTTCCTTGGCTGTCTTTTTAAAACTTCATAAGCACTGGCATTTCAAACTCACATTGCTTTCAAAAAATGATCAAAACATTTTTTAAAGTACGACGACACAGCCAGGAATCTTTTTTATTAACTTTGATATTGAACATCTTGTATATTTTTGAAACGTTCGCGTACTGCTGAGTGCAGGCTTTGGAGGATCTCCTTTAATTACATATAGCTGTTTATTTCTATTTTTGTTGCTGCAACGGCACGGAAACAAAGTTTTGAGTACTACTGTAGCTTTGATTCATGTTGTGACGTCACGGATGTACCTGCGTATGTGCATACTCTCATCCCAGAATCCGCGCAAATTTTAACCTACATTTACTTTAATATTAAGTAACCAAGTATCCAAATCATGCTCCAATATAGAAAATTGAAGAGCACACATATAAGAAATAAAACAAACCACTAATTTTCCTCCATTCACGACTATAAATGTAATAATGTTAGCACGATTTTTAACATGAGATGTACAACAACAGATTACATCCTGTGGGTCAAGCCCACAACACCAGCTTGCTGCAACGGATGACAGATGCCGTTTACACAAGCTTTGTTTCGAAACATATTCCAATTTATTGCAGAATGGTGCGAATTCAAATCATAATGTTAGGAAAGCTTGATTTTTAATGACATTAAAACGATTATGTACACAAAATTATAATACACACCAATTTGGCAGTCAATTTGAGCAAAATTACAGGGTATATAATACATCTACTTACCTATTATGTATGTGTGTACCCGGTAAAGAAGGTAAACATTGAATAGCCAGGTATACCAAAGATAGTTTTCAACATAACTCGCTCAAATTTTTACCAAAATAAATAAGACAAAAGTCGGATAGGAGCATATATTATGCATAAAGAGGGCACTATGGTCTGGGTCAACTTTTTATGTCGATCGCCTCAGCTAAACTAAAACATTTTGTTTTCACCTCTTCCAGTCCTAAAAATGCCATTCTATCTGAGGAACGTTGAGACTGGACTCTACCTGGATGTTAAGGGTGCTTCATGTGACCCAGGCACGGAGGTCATCACATGGACCTTTACTGGAGGCAAAAGCCAACAGTGGACCTACAGGAACAACATGATCTTCAGCGAACTAAATGGGTACATATTGACGCTTACACGGAGGCTGTAAGCTTGCAATGTTAATTTTAAGAAATTTAACTCAACTTTTCAGAGAAACTATTTGCTCTAGAAGTGTGAAATTTGGTACACTTATAAATCAATTATTTCTAATTATCTTACCTTTTAATGTTACATAGATATGTTGATCATATTTTTAAAGTAATTATAATGTATATACTATTTTTCCACCCAAGTTTTAATAAGAAAAATTTCTAGTATCCATGATTTTAATCATAGTGTTATAAGAATAAGTCATTAGCACCACAAATAGCCAAGAAATGTGTGTTAAAAGTTTCAATATTATAGAATGAGTGGCTCCTGAGGAAATGAGAAATTTGTATGCAGAAAAATCTGATGTGTTACACTCACATGACTTTCTCTACTCTTGTACTAACCATTCCTACAAGCTCTTATTCGTACATATTCCTCTTTTAATTGAGATAAACATTTTCAGAAATTATCTTGTTGTTTATCTTCTTGTAGGTACAAGGAGAATATGGAAATACAGTAGACTTTGAGCAAAAGTCAAATCTTTTAAAGCTTTCAAACTCTCTTAGCATGGTTAACATATAAAAAAATGAATAACGATATTCCATTTGACAGAAGTATAAGTTCTCCAAAACTCACACGAATAAGGAACGTCTCCGAAATGGTTCACTCTTTAACACCCCCCCCCCCAAAAAAAAAAAAAAAAAAAAAAAAAAAGGAAAGGAAAGAAAGAAATTGTGTGCTTTAGCAAGATCTACATCTGTTACGGTTTACGAGTTATGCAAAAGTCATCCAGAGTAGATAAATAGGACTACGTAGGCTACAGCCAGAAAATTCAAGATAAACATTTCATTTGCCATAAAATATCATACATATAGAAATGTTATCAAAGTAATTTTGAAGAAAATAAAAATTTTGAAAAATGTTCCATGTACAGGGTAGTTTAGGGTGGAGGAATTTACTTCATTTAAAAACCAATGTTGGTATTTAAGTTTAACGCTTTTCAAGAATGCGACACGAAGATTTTGAAGAAAATTTCTCCACCCTAAACTATCATTTACATGTGACATTTTTCGAAAATTTTTACTATTTCGAAAACAGCTTTAACCATTTTAATTAAAATGTTTAAGACATTTTTATGACAAATGAAATGTATATTTTTAATTTTCTGGCTATAGCCCCTGTAGTCCTGTTTACTCTGGATGACTTTTGCATAACTGGTAAACCGTAAGAGATAGACCACATCCTACTATATAAAATATAAAAAATTTAGATCTTGCTAAAACACACAATTTCTGTCAATTTTTTTTTTTTTTTTTTTTTTTTTTTTTTTTTTTTTTTTTTTTTTTGTAGTGTCAAGAATTTTGGAGATATTCCTTGTTATTTGTGTCAGTTTCGGAAAACTTAAAACTTTCGTGAAATAGAAAATCGTTGTTCATTTTTTTATATCTTAAGTGCGCAAAGAGAACGGGATCTCAAAGCTTTAAAAGATTTGATTATCGCTGAAAGCCTACTGTATTCTAATATTCCCCTTACACCTACAAAGGAATAGGCAATAAGATAATTTGTGCAATTGTTTATCTCAGTTAACAAAAAGAATATATAGGAATAAGAGTTTGAAACAATAGTTAGTACAGGAGCAGAGAAAGACATGTGAGTGCAACACATGAGATTTTTTCAGCTGGATTCTACTTTTCCAACTGCTTGTGTGACAGGATGACGTGTTATCTAGTGTGCTTTTTCCTCTACAGATTGGCTTTGGACATATCAAAGGGTGATGATGCTGGTTCAATTATTGTGTTCAACCCTCATGGAAGGGACAACCAAAAGTGGTATTTTGACGATGACTTCACCATCAGGAGCGCAACAGGGCAGGTTCTGGACGTGTCAAAAGCTTCTAGAGAAACCGGAGCGCGCCTTATCGGTTACTCCAAACACGGGAGACCAAACCAGCAATTTAGAGTGGAGCCTGTAAATCAGTAGTAGTAAAAACTATATTTCATTTAAATATTCTCATTTTATTTCTGCTGCCCACACCTCCAGATCCTTCCAAACAAAGCGACATTCTCTGAAAGAGATGTACTTCGAATTAATAGCCTTTTGGGATTTTTCTGGACGCTTTATACCTACTGGAATAGAAGTTGTTAGAAAGAGTCATCTATTTGTGCCATAGATTAGGGTAGAAGGACAGACGCTGCACTTTGACTTCAGAGATCCTTTGTACCTATGCCCCGAAGGGGCCCCCCCGGGACGAAGGGGTGAGGTGAGAGGAGACTGAAGGCGGGCAGACTCACCACGTTCACTTATTTTCAAAGCAGACGTTGTTACCTAGTTGGCATTAACGCGTGAAACTTATTAGTCATTTAAAATACTACGTCTTGCCTGGATGCAAGAGCTCATGACGTCACGCGTCAAATCAACAACTGCAAGTAACATGAGAACAACTCACCTTGGAATGGTGAAACTGCCTGCTGGTTACCTATTCTTGACGACAAATCAACTAATGTGGCGAATGAAACATTTATTTTTGTGTTTCGTTCCCGCTTAAGAGTAGATTTAGATAAAATGGGGGGGGGGGGGGGGGAAGTGTGTGTCATAAAGACACACGATAGAAGTGAAACTTTTATATTCTCTCAAGCTTCCACGGCCATCGTTTAAAATATCTTGGCTATCCGGTTGTTGCCGCGTCAAATTATAAAATGCCGACGTTTCGACCATCTTGTCGTGGTCGTTATCACAGGCAAACTGTTTGAACATAGAAGTTTTAAAATTTGTAATTTTATAAATAATATAATGATAAATTGACTGGTAAAAGCAAAATTGGAATGTGATAATAATTATGGTATCAAAAATAAACTGAAAGTAGAAAATAAAAATTTAAAGTTTAAAAATTCAATTTTTTTGAAAAATATGTGTACTAGAGTAATGTTCTCAAAAGTGTGTATATATGTAAAATAACATTTCAGAAGTGATTGCAAAAAATCTAAACTCAACAGATTCAAAACTGAGGTGAGTGGAAAGCTTTGTGTAAAACCTTACATTTTTCCATATTTAGGGCTGGCAGTTTAAGCATTTAGCTTGGCAGCGAAAGGGTTAAAGAAGCGTGCTACATTCATACACTGAGTTAAGTTTACAGAAGTTCTATTGAAAAAGCAACATATGTGTTTTCCCTGGCTGTCAAAACATGCCACGGCGTAAGCAAAAACAAAAATTGTTACATGTATTTATACAGAGATTATTACCAATAGCAATATAACTCAGAGCTATCGCCTTTACGGATTTTTATAAACTGAGTAACGAGTACCAAGTATTGGAGCTTGAAAATCAATATAGGTATCGAAAAATAGTGGTACGCTTCCACCCGAAGAAAAAAACAGGTAGGTGGGGTGTAGGTAAAAGAGTCTGATGTGTTGCACTCACATGACTTTCTCTACTCTTTTAGTAGCTATTCCTACAAAACCTTCCTCTCTACTTCATGTTAGTTGAGATAAACATTTACAGAAATTATTGTATTGCTTATTTCCTTGTAGGTGCAAGGGGAATATGGGAACACAGTAGGCTTTGTGCAATAGTCAAATCTTTTGAAGCTTTCTCTTTCCACGGTTAAAATGAATAACGCTTTTCTGTTTGAGGAAAGTTTAAATAGTCCAAAACTCACAGAAATAAGAAGGAATAACCCCGAAATGGTTTACTCCACATAAATTGTGTGTATAGCGAGATATACATAGTCTGTAGAGTAAGATTTTGTCTAACTCTAACGGTTTACGAGTTATTCTAAAGTCATCCAGAGTAAATAGGACTACATAGGCTATAGCCAGAAAATTAAAAATACAATATATTTTATCTGTCACAAAAATATCTTAAGTATTGCAAAACTCGTACAAATAAGGAATATCTCCGAAATGGTTTACTCTACAAAAAAGTAATTTAGACATGAATTGTGTGTTTTAGCAAAATCTACATTTCTTGTACAGTAAAATTTGGTCTCTCATGATTTACCAGTAATGCAAAAGTCATCAAGTGTAAACAGGACTATAGCCAGGAAATTCAAAATATACATTTCACATTTCATAAAAATACCTTAAACATATGGTATATTATCTAAAATCGTTAGAAAATAATATTTTTCGAGAAATTTTCACTTAAATACCAACTTTGGTTTTTAACCGACTTTTCGTTTTTGAGTTGCGCTGTCCACACACTTCGAAACATATTTCCGGGCGAAACCTCGACATCGAGTTTTTGGGTGGAATACAATACTTCCTCTACTTAGCATACGTGGTAGAGAAATTAAAAATAAAAGGGAAAAACATCTCATATGTTGCACTCACATGAATTTCTGTACTCTTGTACTAACCATTCATACAGACTCTTATTCCTATATCTTCTTCGTGTTAGTTGAGATAAACATTTGTACAAATTATCTTATTGCTTATTTTCTTGTTGGAGCAAGGGGAACGATAGCCAAATCTTTTAAAGCTTTGAGATTCCGTTCTATTTGCACGCTTAACATGTAAAAAATTGAACAACGATGTTCCATTTCACGATAGTTTTGTTTTCCGAAACTCACACACATAAAAAGTAATATCTCCGAAATGGTTCACTCTACAAGAAAATTTATTTGCACATAAATTGTGTATTTTAGAAATATCTACATTTTTTGTGCAGTATGATTTGGTCTATCTTTAACGGTTTACCAGTTATACAAAAGTCGTTCAGAGTAAATACGACTACATGGGCTATAGCCAGAAAATTCAAGATATACATTTCATTTGTCATAAAAATATCTCAAACATATGACATTTTAATCAAAATCGTTAGAGCCATTTTCAAGGAAAGAAACATTTTCGAAAAATTTTACATGTAATGGGTAGTTTAGGTTGGAGATATTTCCTTCAAAATCTTCGTGTCGCATCCAAGTAATTATAAGTAATGGAAGCTAGCATGGTGCTTAATTGGGCTGGCCGTCAATGTATATTAAACTGTATCACTTCTAAGAATTAAAGTCAAGGATATACAAATATTCTGCGTCTCTTTCCTCATTCCTTTTCTAGGCGCTGTACTCTCCGGACAACTAGGACGTGGGCACCGAATTATCACAAAATACACTTAGCAATTATATATCACAAGGAAAAAGAGAAATAGTTCCTGTCGCTGATTAAGTTTTTCCTGTCTCTGGAGCGGCTGCTGAGAAATATCCATATCAGTAGCGTGTGTGAGACCGGCGTACATTTGGTGAGTGAAAAAGTACAAATTTTTATTTAATTGAATATAACATACAATTTTACTCTCTCTTCTACGTATAGTAAAGTAGAGGAAGTATTCTACTCCACCCAAAAATTCGATGTCGAGATTTCACCGGTACTATGTTTCGAGGAGACCCCCTGAATCCCCGACCCCCCCAAAAGAAAACATTTTTAGAAAAAGGTCCGAGTGTGCGTTTGTCAGTCTGTGGACAGCACAACTCAAAAACGAAAAGTCGGTTAAAAACCAAAGTTGGTATTTAAGTTTAATGTCTTTCAAGGATGCGACACGAAGATTTTGAAGAAAATTGCTCTACTCTGAACTACCCTTTACATAGAAACATTTTTGAAACTTTTGATTTTCTTAAAATGCCTCTAGCGATTATGATTAAAATGTCATATGTTTGAGATATTTTTATGACAAATCAAATGTATATCTTGAATTTTCTGGCTATAGCCCCTGTAGTCCTACTCTGGATGAATTTTGCATAACTGGTAAAGCGTAAGAAATAGCCCAAGTGTTACAATAAAAAAAAATGTAGATTTTCCTAAAACACACAATTTATGTCTAAATAATTTTTTTTTTTTTTTTTTTTTTTTTTATAGTGAACCATTTCGGAGATGTTCCTCGTTATTTGTGTAAGTTTTGAAGAACTGTCTAATGGAACATCGCTATTCATTTTTTATATGTTAATCCTGCAAAGAGAGCGGAATTTGAATGCTTTAAAACATTTGAATATTTCTCAAAGCCTACTGTATTCCCTTATTCCCGTTGCATATGCAAGAAAACGAGCAATAAGATAATCTCTGCAAATGTTTATCTCGACTAACACGATAAAGATAGAGGAATAAGAGATTGTAAGAATGATTACTACAAGAGTAAAGTAAGTCATGTGAGTGCAACACATCAGATTTTTAATTCAAGGAGTCTCAAATGTGTATTTCTAGTGAAATCTCGTTATATAATATTTGGGGTGGGGCTTTTAGAATACTTGTAGGTGAGTGAAGGCTTCCTGCAGATTGCGAAAGATAAGGTTAGTAATATGACTGATAATGTTGGGTGTATCTCTAAAAGGGTTGCAGTTGTTACGCTGGAAGGCAGTGATTATTTCTAGAGTGCACCACTCCGTGCCATTTTTTTATATCTGTCACACGAGAGAGAGAGAGAGAGTTGAAATTGAGTCTTTATATATGGATTTTCTTTAACCTAATGGTTCTCTGCGTCCCATTCTATATTGGGTGAATATTACCGCAGTTCTCTCAGAGGGCTTGAGATTATTTTAGAAGTAACGCAACAAAAGCTAGCCAACGAGAGCTGCGTGAAACTGCGGTGCTACTCGGATAAAGTCGGGTTACCTCGATCGATTGAAGGCTACATGACATTTCCACTGCCGGCATTGTATTATCTTTCACAAAAGTAAATACTCAACTTCAGTTAATCCTGCGCGAAGGGTCACCTAAGGCGTGCTTGCATAGATGGTATGAGAATTAAATTAGTCATGTGCTTCTCTTGCTGTTCAAAGGACGTGGCAGGCATGTCACCCCTTAGCTCACTCACAATATATCCGCAATCCTTCTACATTAACGGGCAAACATTGCAAATTTAACTTCAATGCACCTGCAGAAAATGTGTTCTCATGTTGTTTTATTAAATTGTGGACTAGAGCTAAAGTGATTTCAGTATTGGGTGCTACACTTAGAGACGTGAGTTTAATCAGCGATACGAAGTTCCTGTGTTCCCTATAGCACAACTGGCTAAGGCGTGTTCGTTCAAATCTACTGTCGTGGGCTAACATTGGTTTATATCAACTCAACATTTTTTTTTTATTTCCCTTTTCCTTGTTTCTGCCTTAGAGGGAATATTATTATGTAACCCGTGTGAAATATAAAGTTATACAAACTAATGAGATCTATTTTTAGGTACTTTTATTCCGCATAGCGTTGTAAATTTCCCTCCGTTCTATGAATGCTGCAGTACGATTGCAAATTTAGAATTGAATACTTTATAAGATATTAATTTCAATTGCTGAAAATAAACCAAGGAACACGCCTAACACTTATGCAAAAGTCATCAAGAATAAACAAGATTACATGGGCTATAACAAGAAAACTCAACATATAAGCTTCATTTGCCAAAAAAATATCCTAAACATTTGGCATTTTAATCAAAATCGTTGCAGCCATTTTCAAGAAAATCAAAATTTTCGAAAACATTTTCATGTAAAGGGTAGTTTAGGGTGGGGCTAGTTTCTTCAAAATATTGTTGTCGCATCCTTGAAAGACATTAAACTTAAATACCAACTTTGGTTTTTAACCGACTTCTCGTTTTTGAGTTATGCTGTCTACTGACTGACAGAGAGACAGACAGACACACACACACACGCACACGGACCTTTTTCTAAACATCCTATTTTTGGATTGAAGTGTCTCAAAACATATATTTCCGGTGAAATCTCGACATCAAATTTTTGGGTGGAATACAATACTTCTACTTAGCAGTAGAGAAACTGAAAATGCTTCTTTTTATTCAGGGTGTTTCAAAACATCTTTTTCTGCTGAAATCTGGACATGGAATTTTTGGTACGATTACAATACTTCCGTTACCTACTATACGTTGCAGCCAGCACCCAGCATCCCAGAGCACGTCGTACAGATACTCCTGTACCGTATGTTTATCTGCACAGCACCTAGCCGCTTAGTGCGGCTTCATCTGTGCAATATAGAAGGGCAATTTAGTGCAGGGTTTCTTCCTGCATACCTAGGGCGGGATGGACCGCACATTGGATGCAGGGAGGGTACAGTAGTAGGTGTTGGGTCTGGGTTGTATTTGGGGTAAAAGATGGGAGTGGCATTACCACTTACCGATGAGGTCCAAGGGCGTCCTTAGGTAGGCGGTAACTCTTTCTTCTGCGGGGGGCTCTGTGGTCATGTTGACTAAGTGGCAGTGCCAGTTGGTTGGTGTGGGAGTTCAGTTTAGTGTGAATGGTTCGGGATCGCTCCCTCACAAAGTCCACGATATAGGGGAGTCCAGAGTGGTTGTGAAGTATGTATGATGGGAATCTACGCCCGGTACCAAAGATCATGCACAGTCTGCAGCCGAACCCCAGGCTTCGCAGCCATACAAGATCAGAGGTGAATGATCGCCCGGGAGAGGCGTAGCTTGAGATATGTGGGTGTGCTGGAACTGATGATTGGGCACTCCAGCATTTGAGAAGAGGTCGTACAGGTTCTCCTGTACGGTATGTTTATTTGCACAGCACCTAGCCGCTAATGCGACTTTATCTGTGCGGTAGTAAAGGTGTTCTTGTTTTCAAGCTTTTGTGTCTTGGGCAGTGGTTTCTTCCTGTATACCTAATTTTGGATACAGGAAGGGGGCAGGAATAGGTGTTGGGGTAATTATGTGTTAGATGATGGGAGTGGCATTACCTTTATCCTGGGTAGGCGGTAACTTTTCCTTCTACGGGGTGCTCTGTGGTGCTGACCTAATGCCCGTACCAGCTGATTGGTGTGGGAATTCAGTTTGGAGTGCATAGTTCGTGATCGCTCTCTTATCAAGTCCATGATGATTGGGTAGAGCTGTCTACGCGCAGCGTGGCCGAGTCTGGCCTTTGAGCGAATGTGCGGAGAGGATGTTGTGCGGAAATTGGAATTGAAATTACTCAGAGGAAACATAGCAAAGACCAACATCCCCGCATGAAAACCAATTAGTGCCCCATGGATTTCTTTCCAGGAAAAACGTATAGTTTACTACACACTCTCAGGACGACTTACAGTTATATCTTTACTCATAGTTTACAAAATAGTTACAATTACACTTACACAAAATTACCACACAACTGAAAGCGAAATATTCACGTATAAAATGAGTAAGCATATTCGTATTTCTCGCTGGATGCTATGTTCTTCTTGTTCTTTAAAAACAAACCAACTAATCCTCTGTACTGCCATCTGCTGTTGATATACTTCAAATAGTTCCGTACCCTGCACATTGATGACAAAGTCGTCGGTCTGGGTGGTTCAGTTGGTTAGACGCTGGCTTACTGATCCCAAGGTCGCGGGTTCAAACCCGGCCCAGGCCGATGGTTTTTAAGTGTGCTTAAAAACGACAGCTCCATGTCAGTAGATTTACTGGCATGTAAAAGAACTCCTGCGGGACAAACTTCCGGCACACCGGCGACGCTGATGTGATCCTGGCAATTGACAGCGTCGTTAAACAACAAAATATTTATTTTATTTTATTTATTTGATGACAAAGTCTAAGCATGTGGTATTAATTTGATAGGTAGAATCGGAATTGAAAAATTCAATGCCACCGCTGGCATTATGTTTTTAAAGACACACAGTATGTCTGTTGGCATCTATAAATAATAAATATTTAAAATAACGTCATCTATCAGCTCCCAAAGTTTCAGTGGGTTATATTCTTGAACATCTTCGTCTTATCTTTGTAAGATACTGCATATCCCAATGTGTATACTTTTTGAGCCAAAAAACAAAGCACGCACCGACAACCCTTAGCAAACTGATTGATTTTCAGATCAGAAAACCCAAACGGAAATGTACGGTTTGGATGCTAAAGAGCATCGTACGGTTGTGACGATTTGAGAACATTCGTTTTGGTATGTTAGCAAGGAAGGTATTCTATCCTTTAGTCATTTCTATATTGGAATGAACGACCTGAGCTTACAGCATACCTGCGCCTGCGCTAAATTCCTCCATAGAGTTCCTGGTGCGTATCCTACTGCGTTACTAATACAGTAACGTTTTTAACAGCAGTGCAAACACGTACCAGTACAGAGTTGCTGAAATAACTGACATGAGCTCCAGCGCACTTTGATGTAACTGTGTGGAATCACCTCAACGTCACATATTCAGATCGATCGATTGTTAAGGATAGACCAGCTTTAAAAGTGCTTTAAAAGTAACAAAGAGTTTTAAACAAAAGGAATAGATAAATAAAATAAGTAAATAAACAAATAAATAAAAAATAAATACATAAATAAATACATACACAGATACACACCCAGATATATACATAAACAAACAATCAAATAATTAAAGAAGCAGATAGACAAACAAACAAAAGAAACAAACAAACGAATGAATGGATAAATGAATAAATAAATAAAGTAAGAATGCTGAAAAACACAGCACAGAACAAATCAAATCAAACATTTTCTCATTTGTAATGACATACATTATGTTGGGCCTCGTCTTCAGACCCTAGAAAAGGACCTTTTCTCTGGGTCCTTTTGAGAATCAGTTACGGTCATTATACCAGGACCTCCTAAATACCGGACCTGACACTGTGATTCAAGATGGCGGCCTATGTGGTGGGAACTACTTATAAACAACTCGTCTACAGGCTACGATTTCAACACAGTAAAATAAAAATGTCGTGTAACAACACGCCTATTTTGTGAATATGCGCTGTGTTAAACACAAAAACACTGTCTTAAATATACCCTCAAGTAAACAAAAAAGGATGACATTTATTATTAAACGATAACCCATGGGCAATGAAATATATAACCTTAAATATCATTCATGCAATCTACAGGTCTACATGCCATTATGTAACTGCATTACACACTCAAATTACAAAGAAGATTGACAAAACTGCAAGCAGCATATTACTTAAATAAAAGAGAAGTGTTGACATTGAGTTGACTCAATTATTAATCATTGTTTACACTGTTTGTCACACTTGTACAATGTACATAATGTTATTTACCTACACAAAACATACTATACTGGATGGCTGATATAGAAATGCTGTCATTTAGAATAATTAACTACCTACTAAACTCAAGAGCTTTAGGGTGGAAATTTGCTTTTACTATTACTGAAAACTTTTGATTACTCAGTTTGCAACAACATATTACTCAGCACTTCATGACACTTCATTTTACAGGGGGAATCCACAAAAGCAGATGAAATATTAAAAATAATAATCGTAAAACAGCACTGTAAATGAAATATATGAAATACGTAATCTTAAATCAGCATTGTAAAGCGACATTGTGTTAGGTTAGGTTAGGTTAGTGTTGTATACGAGTGGGGTGACAGGATCCTGTTATCAAAATATTTACAATTTGGGCAGTGTTTATGCAATAATTTCAACGTAAATGCATTAATCAATCATTGTAGCATATATTACACTCGTTTATACACATTTATTAGCTAAATATCCGCCGCATAAGCGAAATAAAACCACTACATCGCACGCACGAAATTTTCTCATAAATAACACACGAAGCTTGAGGGCACAATAAAACTTACAAGATCGTAATCAGCAATAAAAGCTGCATCCATTGCACTATGTTTCATTCGTTTTCTCGAGCGGCCGATTTTGTAAATATTTACCAAACTTTCCTATAGTCTACAGTTTTACATGCAGCAACATAACACATTTCTTCTAAACTACAGCTACACATTTAAATTACAAAGACAAAAGATAATGTGTAAATACAAGCCGCATAATACTTACATGAAACAAACTGTTGGTGTTGCAGATGCCACTAATTGACTTCACTCGAAATTATTGTCTTTCACTATTCACGCTATTCACCATGTTATATATACACCGGCAACTAACACACATAACGCTGCAATTTATAGTAATTAAATACTGAATTTAGAAGCTTTACGTTGGAATTTACCTTTTGTTTTAGCTGAAAGTTTCTGATTTTTAATTTGCATCCGGGAATGCAACAGTTACGGAGCATTGTGATGTTTGAGGTTAGGTTGTAGTATGGCAACATTAATATACACTACTGGAACAGTTTTTCTTCAACAACCTCTCACCACTGTAATCGTGGCACAAATTGTACTTGCAAACAGATAAATTAACCACACTATACGGCTAATGTAGCCATAGCCTTAGATGGAACACAATAAACATGAACACGTGGATAGCACACGGCACAGTCAACACGTTATTAGATTTATTCCCGTTGCCTATACTGCCCAAACACTCGCTTTGCTAATATGAAGACAAACTTACATAGGAATTATTATTATAACAAACAATAACTCGAAGACATATAAAATAATACGAAAAGCAGCGTGTGGAAACACCTCAGAAATCACTCCCACCAGCCGACGCCATTTTTGTACAACTGGGATGCCAGGGTCAGGTCCGTTAATCTAGAGGGTCCTGATTATACCTTAAAATATTCATGTCAGCAAACAAATTAGTTACTTTGAAAAGTAATTATTTTTTCTTTCTGCCAGAGAAGATAGTGTTTGTTGGGAAATTAAAATTTATAAAATAATGAAGCTGTTGTGATATTATACTTTTAGGCATGCATGTAGTATTTTAAACATTTAGCTACTTTTGCAATGTGAAGAAATGGAACGTCCCCCAAAACTATGAAACAGATCGTGTTGAAACTCAGGGTAAATGTTTGTAATAAAAGTGTGCAAATCATACATGTTATATCCTAAAGTAAGATTATGTCACGTGTAAGAGTCCCATTAAAGAGATTGCTAAATTTCTGTGAACAACATGCTTTACTATGCATTTTCAGGACGAGTGACAGTTGCGTCTTTGCTTATAATTTACAAAATAGTTACAATTACACTTACACAAAGCTACCATACTACTGAAAACGAAATATGCACATATAAAATGTGCAAGTATATTTGCATTTCTCACTGCATGCTATGTTCTTCTTGTTCTTTAAAAACCAAACCAACTAATTCTCTATGCTGCCATCTGCTGTTGATAGTTCCGTGCCCTGCACACAGATAGCGGAGGTTAAGATTGAAAAGTGCACAATGAGGAAAGGGAAATTACAAATCAATAACTATTCCAAAGCCAGTTTTATAATGTTTTCCCCATTTTGCAGTTTTGAGCGTGGTATCTCTCGTAATGTTTCTTACACAAATCACTTCCAATCTCTTGTTTTGCCAAAGTCTATGATGAAATCCATGCGTGACGTAACGTGTTACTACGTGTGGTAGCTGGTAGTTTGCTTGTTTGCACTCTTCCGCCTTTATGGCGTCTGTGGAGCAGAAATCGGACCAGATGGCTCTGCAGATAGCAGAGTATAAGCATGTGATATAGTTGGGCTGTTCTTTGCGTTTCCATTTCGGCTTCTTTGACTCTAGCTAGCTTCGCGGTAGCTTGACACATAAATAAAGCGGTCGCTTTGTAAGGAACTGGTAAGCCGACTTTCGCTCGAACTATACGGACCTTTATTTCCATCCGGTTAGTGACGTCTTGGCCGCTAGATGGCAGTAATGTTGTACTACAGAGTATCTGCTTTCTACCAACTTTGTTTAACGTCGATAATAGAAAAA
Organism: Tenodera sinensis; assembly: GCA_030765045.1. Classification (NCBI taxonomy): domain Eukaryota; kingdom Metazoa; phylum Arthropoda; class Insecta; order Mantodea; family Mantidae; genus Tenodera; species Tenodera sinensis. The sequence goes on from CM060974.1 coordinate 38,647,950, forward strand.
CAAACTCGAGTTTGATATGATGCTTTTTTAAAAGAATACGTTCCATAGAAAAGAAAATTATGATGCAGCCTTTCCTTTTACCATACACAATAATACAGATTTTGCAATGGTACGATAAAAAATTCTCGGTGCACTCAAACTACGCTCTTTACGCGCCATTTTAAAAACATTCTTAAAAATGCTTATGCATCCATGATAGAAATAAACGGCATATCCCATATATCCTTATAGGTACAGTGGCAGTATGGGAATACAGTAAACCTAAGCGATAGTCAAATATTTAAGAGCTCTTCGCTATGTGATGGCTTTAACATTCTGTTCTCTTTGTATGTCCAGGACATAAAAAACGAACGAATCTTAAACCCAAGGAGTATCTGGAAAATAAATTCTCTACAAAGAAACTATAATTGACACAATTTCTGTGCTTTAACAAGATTGTGTGTGTGTGTGTGTGTGTGTGTGTGTGTGTGTGTGTGTGTGTGTGTGTGTGTGTGTGTGTGTGTGTGTGTGTGTGTGTGTGTGTGTGTGGTGTGTGTGTGTGTTGTGGAAACATACAGTTATATAGAATGCAGGCTTCAAAGGCTATTTCTAGAATATTCAAGACATATAATTCATTTGTCATGAAAATCTCAACGTATACTATTTAAATGAAAACAGTAACAGGCATTTTGAGAAAATAAAAGATAACGAAACATGTTCAGTGTTAAGGGCAGCTTTGAGGGGGTGATATTCTTGAAAATGTCTTATCTTTTGAAGATACTGAATATACCAGTATATATAATGTTTTTGGGACACACAGTATATGTATAAATATTGAGTGCGGCAAAAAAAAAGTAAAATAAACAACCCACCGATAACGCATAGTATGTTATGCGGGATGGCAAACTGGTTGATTTTCAGGCAGAACCCTCACCCGGAAATGTACGGTTTGGACGCTGGAGACAATGGACGTTAGAAGACGAGCGGTTGTGATAATTTGTTAATATTTCTTTTGGTATTTTAATACGGAAGATGTGAAAACCTTTAACCATCTCTGTATTGAGATGAACGACCTGAGCATAACATTCCTGCCTCTGTGCTAAATTGCTCCATAGAGTCCTTGGTGCGTATCCTACTGCGTTACTTGTGTAGTTTCCACTACAGTAACGTTTTTAACAGCAGTGCAACACGTACCAGTATACAGCTGCTGAAATGGCGGACATGAGCCCTAGTACACTTTGATGTAAATGTGCGGAATCACCTCAACGTCGCATATTCAAATCGATCAATTGGTAAAGGTGGGCCAGTTGCATGGCCAGCATGGTCGCCAGATCTGATACTCTGGACTATTTTGTGGAGTTGTATGTAGACTATGTCGTATGGCATTCTTGTAACGTCAGCGGAGGAATAGAATGTTTCCCCTACCAACTATACGTAGTAGACAACTAATGCTGCGACAACTAATGTCTGTAACTAGGAACTGCCTCTCACTCCTCTCGTCGCCTCGCCTTCTTATGTAGTGAGGATGACATAACATAGCCCTTTCTCGATTTTCACCTTTTCTGGAACATTTACAAATACGCCAGCCGCCGGACACTTCTTGGATAAGCTCGCAAATCCCTTTGACGTACCGCGCTCATTGTTGTTACATTTTCACGAACAGTGGCGCGATGCAGCCTGACCTTGAGCGCCTTTGACGCCACAATATGAACATCGTGCTGGGAGTTAATAATTTATGTTGTTTTAAACAACAACCGCCCAGTTTTGTGCTGTGGGACTAGCGTGTCTGTCGCACACTCAGGAGGTCCCAAGTTCAAATTTCAGTAATGTTAGCCTACCTGAATAAGGATTTTCTGGAGTTTTCCCTTATCCTAAAAGATGAATCTCCAGTAAGCCTTAAGTTCTGTGCATCCCAGTCTCATTTGAGCATCAGTTCAGCCATTTTCTTAATCGAACGTTATGATTAGGACTCTGAATTGGCTAGAAAGACCTTCAAAATATCTAAAAATATCCCAAACGTACCTGAAAGTTGGAAATAGGACGTAAAGGGGTGGTCCAAATTAATTAATAATTTCACTTTCAATTACATATCTAATGCATAGGTATGTTTAAAAATACAACACTCCAATGATGTGCAACATAAAGAGTGATAAAAACTAGGAGATTTAGGAACCAGTAGTGGAACGTATTGTATAGAGAAATTGAAATAGATATCCCTTTGCTAGTGGAATAATGAACTGAGGCTTTACAATGATCTTTGTAAAATGGAGACACGTTAAAAAATTTCACCAGTACTTTGTGATTTTCTTTTCCACTTAGCCCAGGAGGCTGATCTCGTGTATTTCTGATGTTCAATATGCTCCAGGGTATGGAACACTTTTCTGCACTAAATTTCACCTTGCAATGTTTACAGAAACAAAGACTTCTATCAGTAAAAGATACCTCCGCTCCAAACTCAAAACAGACTGTCGCAAAAAAAGAAGCTTTGTTAGGCTGAGTTTTAGGAATATTTACGGTCGGGAATTCTTGCACAAATTATGAAATTACAGTCAAATATAAGGTAAACAACACTTATCGACTTATCTAAAAAGAGGACTTGATCTCTCAATAAGATCTAGACTAGTGTTCCTGCTAGCGAGAGAAACATTCCCAATTGAAGACATCAAACTTCGCTATATGCTGCCACACACCAAGCCTTCCAGAAATCAACTGAAAATCATGGAAGGTAAACGAGAAAAAGTATGGCACCGAAGCAATGACCAACCACTCATGGATAGCTCTAAACTTCGCACTGCGGCATGCAACTAGATTATCTATTAATCTATTCATCATGTAATTAGCAAAACAAAAATTATCACGACCCAACCACGTGTGTATGTGAACTGTGTAATGAAGCCTTTGAACGATATCACACTGTGCAGTAAAGCACTGAAATCTATATGTGTGTAAAAATGTTATGTGGCTATTTGGCAGCAATTATATTAAATAAAATAAGGTAAACACAACCTTTCAAGTCAACCTTCTCTTCAAGGTTACTGTCAGGATATTAGTTAAAAAAATCTGATTTGTTGCACTCACATTACTTTACCTACTCTTGTACTAAACATTCTCACAAACTCTTATTTCTATATCTTCTTCGTACTAGTTAAGATAAACATTTATACAAATTATCTTATTGCTCATTTCCTTGTAGCTGCAAGGGGAATATGGGAACACAGTAGCCTTTGTGCGACAGTCAACTCTTTTAAAGCTTTGAGATTCCGTTCTCTTTGCACACTTAACATATAAAAAAATGAATAACGATGACCCATTTCACGAAAGCTTTGTTTTCCGAAACTCACACACATAACAAGGAATATCTCCGAATTGGTTCACCTTACAAGAAAACTTATTTGGGTATAAATTCTGCATTTTAGCAAGATATACATTCTTTGTACAGTATGATTTGGTCTATCTCTAACGGTTTGCCAGTTATGCAAAAGTCATCCAGAGTAAATACGACAACAGGGGCTATAGCCAGAAAATTCAAAATATACATTTGATTTGTCATAAAAATATCTTAAACATATGATATTTTAATCAAAATCGTAAGAGCTATTTTAGGAAAAATAAAAATTTTCGAAAACTTTCCATGTAAGGGGTAGTTTAGGGTGAAGGAATTTTCTTCAAAATCTTCATGCCACATTCTTGAATGATATTAAAGTTAAATACCTACTTTGGTTTTTAACTGATTTTTCGTTTTTGAGTTATACTGTTCACAACACACACACACACACACACACACACACACACACACACACACACACACACACACACACACACACACATACATATAAATGTTTTCTAAAATGCCGTTTTGGATTCAGGGGTCTTCAAAGCATATATTTATGGTGAAACCTCGACATCAAAATTTTGGGTCGAATAAAATATTTCGTTGTAGAGAAAGTAAAAATGTATGCGAAATACGAGGTGATGAAGTACAGTTCCTAAATTTCCTGAATAATTAACCAGTTGAGCACTCCACATTCTATTTGTCGTATATATATCATTGCTTGAAGTTGTTACAATCTCTAGGATGGTTTCCTTCTTGCCCAATTTGTAGAAATGAACTCGTTTCACCTTATTATGGAGATTTACTAAACAAGCGAGGCCTTGGGTTTTGGGTACTACGATAATATAGCCCACGAAACAAATTCTTTTGCTGCTTTTATGCATGACAATCATAGTTTATTCTAAGGGTAGAAATATAACCTATGTACGGCTTACGAGATCTATAATTTGTTAAGGGGAAAAGCAAATACAAGACTTTGAGCACGCTGATAGTAGCATTTCCTTCCAGAACTGTGGGAAAATAATAAAGTACGATTTTATGCTTGTGGCTGATTCTCCCAGATTTGGAATTTATGTGAATGCTCGGCTATTTACAGATGACAGTCTACAGTCTGCTATCAAAATACACACTTTGGGTTAAGCTGATCAGGATGATGATGGGGTTAGTGCTGATGGTGATCCAAAGATTACAGGTGGTAGAGCAAATTATGGGGAAGGGGGGAGGGGGAGCCGGCGTACCTAATCGTAGGAAATCTCCCTAAGGGACATTTCATCCGTCACAAATTCCACTTAGGGCTTGGTTGCTGAAACAGGACCATCTGTGAATGATATCAACCTAATAGGGTGGATAGATTGCTAACAAGCTAAGCTGCCGTTGCAAACCACTCCTGTAGCCCGATTTACTGCATTTCCATATTCTCTCCTACTTAAGACTGCACAGATTAACCCAGACCTTAAATTGTATAATATATAACGTTAACTTTGTATGTTTTATAAGTTACTTGAAAACATAAGTGATTAGGTAATCTTTCTCATTTTGGCAACAACCTCCTTATTTATTAACTTCAACCCTTTAAGTGAATTATTTATATGCCACTATTCCTCTAATTCTTCAGGGGAGGATGTAAGCCGGTTTGGTTCAAAAATATGAATTTTGTGGTTTCTGCTGATTTTGCAAATTTAAACCCTATTTTATCACAACCTATAAAACTTGACAGAAGTGTCTTTTAAATAAAGTTATATGTCCATCACTGTTATGAGTGAAAAAATAATATATTCCTTAATTTTTATTAAAAAATATAAAAATAATATCTGTCTGATATAAAAAGTCAGTACATTAAAAAAACGTTGATTTAAGTGTACCAAATTTCACACTTCTAGAGTACCTAATTAGTTTCTCTGAAAATGGAATTCTTAAAATTAACATTGCGAGCTTACAACCTCTCCTTAATTTTGATTGAGCTTATATCATACTTATTTTTACTTTATCTCCTGGTTACTATTTGTGTTGTATAAATATTGAATTAAACTTAAAAAATAATGGCTCTAGCAATAATAAGATATACCGTTAAATCTAAAGCGTAACTTCCTTTGTTACACAAAATTCCATAACAGATTGAAAGAAAATAGGACATATTTTGCTACGGTAATAATAATCATAACAACCAAAGTATACGAGTACAATAATAAATTCATCCCTGACAATGATTTTAAAGTTTCTTTTCTTTAATTTAAAAAAATTCTGTAGTGTTACAAATCCAAATATTTTATTACATTATATATCTAACCATGGAGAAGGGCCAGCGTGGTTGAAGGTCGTTGTTAAACATTTAGATTCAGACAAGCATTTTCTGAAGCCATTTATTTTATGAAAATACGAGAATTTACTCCTGTTCTTGATTGTATGGTTTGGCACATTTTAATAATTTTTGTGTAAATTCAGAGAAAAGAAGTTATGTTGGGTAGTCATTATCCAAGTTAATGTTAGCAGAAATAGGTATTTAAAAATATAAAATCAAACTTACAAATTTCATGTGAAGCTACAATTTGAACCACAGAGCATGATCTTACCGTGCCGCTGAGCAATTAGGTATTTTAGGTCTCCATTGGGGTATGCTTTCTTGAAATGAATTTGAGAAGCCTTGAGATTCCCGGAAAAAGTGAGTCATTAGAAGAATATACGAGTAATATCGTATCGGTATGTTGCCATGGCTGCTATGGAATTTTCATTTTCAGCAGTCCACTCAAGGTCACTTCTTCCCCGCTTTGCAGCCGCCCCTCACTCCTCTTAGTGAGGGAGGGACAGCGGAAAGTCAGGCGGGGGAACTGCAGAATGAGGGATAAGAGCGCGAGAGGGGATGTATGTGTGTGACCTTGAGTGGACTGGCCACAGCAAAACCACTATATTAGTCAGAGAGGTGGCAACGTTTGTCATTCGTATTCGGGAGATTCCGTCTTCCATTCCGGGGAGCGTTTTGACTTGGGTTTCCTTTGGTTTCTTTAGTAAGCACACTGTCAATCCGTTTGTTTCGTTTCCATCCCTTCCTCATTTCATTTCCCTTGTCATCATTCTAGTCTACTTATCAGCGCCGTGGTTAGAACAGATGCGGACAGATGGTGCGCTTTGTAAACCTCCTCTGGTAGCTGCGTGCCACTGCCCAGGCCGCTCCGATGACCTCTCTGGGTTGTGATGAGAAGCTTCCATAGTGCTGTCCAACTGGGCTACGTCTCTGTGGCTCTGCTACTTCACCGCCCTCTGCCGACTTGTGGTCTCCTTTCACCTCATCTCTCCCTGCCGGGGGTGACAGCTTACAATAGATCCCTACCGGGTTACAGTGGCGAGGTATACGCCTCCGTCACAATACTTCGTACCTCACACCAGTTGGTTAGGGTAGCTGCAGCCGAAGATAATTCAAATCCCGAATATGGCATCGAAATTTTCCGCGTGATTACACTTTACCAATTAGCCCACTTGAACACATGTGAAAGAAATTAATTATCTTAAAATGTTTGTTTATACAATACAATCCGGACATGATAATCACCCTATATACGCGACATTACAAAGCACACAAATATTTATTACTTTCTCTGCTACGTATAGCAAGTAGGGGAGGTATTGTATTCGACCCAAAATTTATATGTCGAGATTTCACCGTAAGGATATGTTTTGAGGCCCCCTGTATCTTTTACAAAAAGGCCCGTGTGTTTGTGTGTGAGTAGCATAACTCAAAAACGAAAAGTTGCTTAAAAAACAAAGATGGTATTTAAGTTTAATATCTTTTAAGGATGGGACACGAAGATTTTGAAGAAAATTCCTCCACCCTAAACTACCCTTTGCATGGAAAGTTTTTTGAAAATTTTGATTTTCTCAAAAATAGCTCTGTTTTGATTAAAATGGAATATGTTTTAAGATATTTTTATGGCAAATTAAACCTATAGTTTGAATTTTATGACTATAACTGTTTACTCAGAATGACTTTAGCATAGTTGGTGAGCCGTAATAAATAGACCAAATTGTACTATACAAAAATGCCTTTTTTTTGGTGAAGTGAACAATTTCGGAGATATTCCTTGTTATTTGTGTGAGTTTTGCAATACTTGAATTTTCTTTAAATGGAAATTAGCTACTCACTTTTTTCTTTCTTGCCCATGCAAAGAGAATTTGAAAGCCTTCTTCTAATAACCAGTTTTAAAAGATTTGACTATCGCTCAGAGCCTACTGTATCCTCACATTCCCCTTGCACCTACTAAAAAATTAGCAATAAGGCAATTTCTGCAAATGTTTATCTTGACTAGGATAAGAAGATATAGGAATAAGAGTTTGTAAAAATAGTTAGTACAAGAGTAGAGAAGGTTATGTGAGTGCAACACACTAGATTTTTATATTTTAAATTTCGTTTCCACTTCTGTTTCATTTCTTGTAACCAACCACAAAGAAAAACAGTTTTAGATATTGTTTCTTCCTCACTCTGTTCTATTTTGGTTGGTGCTATCTTCAGCTAATACTACTAATGCCATTGCCACCAGGAAGTATCACATATTTGTACCACAGTGCATAGTATAATCGCTGCAGCCGTATTAGTGGACAGGAAAGTCACAACGACACAAATGGAAGTGAAATCCATTAGCTATCGTATTCCCTGGGGAGAAAAAAGACCAGCAATATATTGCTAACCAATCAGGGAAAAAAGGATTGCAGAAATAGCTATATTAGATATCGTGTTGTACAGTGAGAGTCAAATGTTTACGAACTGAACGCTGTATGCGGGCTATCCCATACTCTTCAAATGCAATCACGAGGAACAACTGAATGTCATGGACATAAACAGAATTACAAAGTATTATATTAATTAACATGGCTTATGCCACAATAGTGTGTTTTGAAGAGATGTACATTATTTGTTCAGCGCGTTTTCGTTTATCGCTTAAGGTATACCAGTTATGAAAGATAATATAAAATTCCTTCTAAGTAAAGAAGACTTCACAGTCTACTCTCAGAAAACTCATACCTATTATTTTTCATGTCAATATCTGTAATATAAGGTACTTTAATAAAAGCTGTCTTTGAGAAAATAAAAAGAGCCGAAAAATTTTCCAGTAAAGGGTAGTTGAAAAGGGCGAATTTTGTTGAAAAGTTTCTTATCGTTTAAGGGTGCACATGGTTATCAGCGCACTTAAAGACAATTTATTGCAATAGCAAAAATAAAATTAGTACAAAAAAGGTAAATAAAAATATGCATGAATATGCAAAACAGGGTGGCAAAAGCCAGAATTCAAACTAAGTAATAAAGATGTCAAAGGAGTATTAAAACTAGTACAAAGTTTCAAATCCTCAAACTCATTTAAATATACACACCTGAAGCTATTAACAGTGAGGTAAACTGATCCACAAATAACACAAACTAATTAGAGACTCACACTTCACTTTAATAAATTGAGTTACACTCAATATTTTCCACAATGATCGTTTCGACATCAAATACGTGTCATTATCAGGCGACCTTACCTTATGATTGCGAGTTTACACATACACACACACATTTGCACAGCCACTATTTTCTATTTTTTTTTCTTTTTTTCTAATTTAGAGGGCCTTGTCACCAGGCCTCGGTTTTGGGTTTTGGGTCTCAGAGGCAGCAGACTGATGTTGAGAAGGCACAGGGTTATTTGATAGTCTGACCTGTGGGGGGGGGGATAGCACTTTAAAAGTACAGGGTGTTGTGTAGGTCATTGTACTACTGCTCTATAAGTCATAGACTTAATAAATATATTTGATTCAAGCTGTTGTAAAATATATCATTTTTGAACTATTAATGTAGTCTTTTATTCATTAAAATGTGTTTCGTAGATCTCTCTAAAACCACACCACATCTGCAAGCATCAGATACAGAAGTCCCTAGGGCTCTTCAGTTTGCAATTGAACTATTGTAAAAAACGGGATGAATCAGACTTTAGATCTTTTATAGCCTAACTCAAAAAAGTACTTTTGTTTTTGCAGATGTGTGCGTTCTAAAGAATTTTTTATTGAATCGTAACAATGATTGCGAATCTATAATTCGTCTGATAGTCCAATCTTCCCTTGTGCATCTATTACGAAGATTTTGTAGATTCAGACTTATTTTAAGTGAAAATTGGAGGTGAATTTTTTTTTCTCGATAGATTGCGAAAGCATCTCTTAATACGGGGACTGATTTTATTTTCAATATGTAAATATTTATGTGTATCGTGTAATTAATAGATTTATGAGGAAATGCATTTTGTGATACGGTGTTAATGAAATACACCGAAATAACTTGATAGATTATAGATGTGACTAATTATTTAAGATAGGCAATGCATGATCCGCGACTAAAGATAACACAGTTATATGACGTTAAACATACTCGTATTAATATCAGATGCTGATAAGACGGTGTTAAAGCAAAGCCTGGTGAAAAAATGGCTTAGAATGTATTTAAAACAAGTATAGAAATATCGATTTTCGGCAACTCGTTGTCAGGTTCTCAAGATTTAATGCCACAAAGGTCTCTCAAATCTCGAAGTAATCACCTGAGAGTGTGACACTGAATAACCTTCTTGCGTTGTGAAGCCTACTCGATTCCTCTTATGGCTCAATTTGTAACTTCAAAGATTATAGTCACAAAGGTCGTGGGTTCGTTTCCTATCATGCCGTTACTCATTTTGCTTTCTTTTTTACTTTCTCTACTGGTAAGTAGGGAAAGTATTGTATGCCATCCAAAAATTCAATGTCGAGATTTCACCGCAAATATATGTTTTGAAACCCCCCGAATCCAAAAAAAGCAGTTTTAGAAGAAGGTCCGTGTGTGTGTCTGTGTATCAGTCTGTGGACAGCATAACTCAAAAACGAAAAGTCCGCAAAAACCAAAGTTGGCATTTAAGTTTAATGTCTTTCAAGGATGCGACACAAAGATTTTAAAGAAAATAGCCCCACCCTAAACTACCCTTTACATGGAAAATTTTTCGAAAATTTTGATTTTCTTGAAAATGGCTCTAACAATTTTGATTAAAATGTTATATGTTTGAGACATTTTTATGACAAATGAAATGTATATCTTGAATTTTCTGGCTATAGCCCCCGTAGTCGTATTTACGCTGGACGACTTTTGCATAACTGATAAACCGTTAGAGATAGACCAAATCATACTATACAAAAATGTAGATCTTGCTAAAATACACAATTTATGTCTGAATAAGTTTTTTTGTAGGGTGAACCACTTCGGAGATATTCCTTGTTATGTGTGTGAGTTTCGGAAAACTTAGAACTTTCGTGAAATGGATCATCGTTGTTCATTTTTTTATATGTTAAGCGTGCAAAGAGAACGGGATCTCAAAGCTTTAAAATATTTGACTATTGCACAAAGCCTGCTGTATTCTAACATTCCCCTGGCACCTACAAGGAAATAAGCAATAAGATAATTTGTACAAATGTTTATCTTAACTAACACGAAGAAGATATAGGAATAAGAGTGTAAGAATGGTTAGTACAAGAGTAGAGAAAGTCATGTCAGTGCAACACATCAGATTTTTTTTATTCCATCAGAAGAAGAGCATTAACACTATCACTTCCTTATTTGGCTGACACCAGAAATCTTGAATAGAGTACGACAATCGTTCCTTCGCCGCTGTTAATTTTGCCATGAAAATTCAGGTGGCACTTTTAAGCAGTTCCTTTAAAACTGATGTAAACTCTTAGACGTGTTTATGCTTTTACTCTTTCTTTGACCCTTTAAAATACTTTCCATTCTGAATTACAGCATATGAACGTAAACAGGTTTCATCTGTTTGTTAGAAAGAATTATAAGTAATTGCACCGACATGTTGAAATAAAACTGCATACACTGAAACGTAATTTAAAATCTAGATCAAGCATTAATATCCTCTACTCAAAATAAAGAAGTTAAAGATAAAAAAAGACACAAACGAGACTCGAACTCGAAAACGATGATGATCTTACTCTCGACTGCTAATGTTATCTTAATTATTGAGCCGGAGAGGTATGCTTTAAAACGTCCCCTGTTGTGCTCTCGAATGGTAGATATTAGTCAGTGGCGTACTGGCACTAGAAGCTTTCAGCCGTCAATTCGAAATTTTAACGAACAGGCCATAAATCTTCTAAAACCTCCTATCTCAAATTGCTGGTTTAAGACATCTGCATAACTTCTGAAAATATTTTGGCGTAGCTTTTTAACATCCTGTATATATACACATATAATTTGTGCTTGTTCACACACATGGAAAATGGTTATTTCGGAATTTAAAACCTGTACATGATAATTTATTTTAAATACAGGGTGGAAGTGAAATGATCCGCCAGACTTTAACAGCAAGTTTCTCATGTTGTGAATAACAAGAAAGTCTAATATCAAAATGTTGAAAAGTTTATAGTTTACTGGAAAAAAATATTTTTGTGAAAAAAGAAATTTATCATCGCCTTACTGAATTATTATTGATTGAAGATTCCTGATTTATGGATATAAAATAGAAAATTGAACAAACGACAACTTTTTCCTTTGGCGTATTTCAGTAGGTTCAACTGTTTTTGTGTAAATTAAATTTTAAAAACCCACAATTTATTGCAACAAAAAGGCATCAAATTGTGGGATCTTTTAAATTTAATTTACCCAAACACCGTTGAATCTATTGAAATACGCCAAAGCAAAAAGTTGTTATTTATTCAATTTTCTATGAATATAGCCATAAATCAAGAACCTTCAATCAATAATAATTCAGCCAGGTGATGATAAATATTTTTGATAAAAATATTTTTTTTTCTAGACAACTATAAACTTTTCAACATTTTGGTATTAGACTTTCTTGTTATTCACAACATGAGAAATTTGCTGCTAAAGTTTGGCGCATCACTTCACTTTCACCATGTATATTATGTTAAGTAATTATTTTATGTACTAGACGTGCACTGGAGAATGCGCCTTAATGTGACTGGATGTTTACATGTTGAGACAAGTCTAACTATATGCGCCTTTTCCCACTCCCCTTCCGAACTACACAACACAATGAACTCTTAATTTCATAGCAACTAGCACTTTAAAGGTTTGACTATCGCTTAAGGCCTATAGTAATTCCATGTATCCCTTGCAGCTACATTAAAAATTAGCAATTATCTCGACTAACATGAAGAAGATAAAGGAATACGCGTTTCTAAGAATAGTTTGTACAAGAGTACAGAAATTCCTTAGAGTGCAACACGTCAGATGCAAATTCTATATTGGAACTATATCGCAATATTCTATTTGCACGATAGAGAAAGGTATAACATGAGCCGCCACTGACAGAGGTGACACAAAGGCTTCGGGTAGCTGCATGACTAAAGCCCGCATTGGATCAATTGAAGCGCGCTAATACACATGGAAGACTTTGTCAGTTGATTAAGATTAATGGATTCAGACAAACTAATTGCTCTGTCGGCCTCACATACCAGCTCCAAATTTAATGAAGGAGCCTACTATTTTTAAAATCCCAAACTGCTTTCACTGGAGTCGCTTTCATTGAAGACCCCTTTCATAATGCCCATTCATTAGCAGATGATGGGTATGAACAAAATAAGATAAACGAGAAAATAACATATATCTGATGTACAGCATATACATGTTCATTCCCTCCTCTGTAGAATGCTTAGGTGATGGGCACTAGGAAATATTCTCGACAACGAAATATACAGAGTGTTAGGGGAATAAGTGCAGACATTTTGATAATTTGCAACAATATGCGAACGAGAGGGAACCGGATGACTTTGGATACACGAACGACTGTGTACGTGACCATAAAAATGCTGCCGGCAAAACATAAAGGAGGTCTGAGGCTACATGGCAACTAGCGACTGCGTGTATGTGATGGAACAGTATGATAACATCGTAGTGTCCAGAAAATTCTAGTTATTTCTACTGAGTCAATGCAAGTATAAATAGGACAGACAGTGAGCAGTTCAGTTCAGTTTTGAGTGATTCTCAGAGTATATTTTCGTAGTTGTTTAAATCGTCATATGCAGTTAGTTTTAGTTACGAGAGTGAGTCGGCCAGCTTGTCAGCAAGTACGAATGTATCGTCGAGTGATTGTATCATAATAGTAAACATATAAGAGACGGTGAAACTGGAGAAAGACATTGAAAGACTGAGAAAGATTGTTGAAAGAACAATTGTGAATTGTAATAGCAGCGAAGAATATAAACTGTGTTAGTAACGAGAAGGAAATGGCGCATTTGTAGTAAAATTTAAAGGAAAGTGTTGGAGAAGTAACGAGATTGCGCAGTTTTGCTGATATTGTTACAATATGTATCCACTTGGGTATGCTAATCGCATTTTCTCTTCGTCTTACAGTTTTCTCACAAAACAATCAACCTGGTGTTTTTGCATGGACGTAACTGCCGCAAAATGAACAACGCCTGTGAGATACTCTATCTGTCTTGCTTCACACCTTAATGCGCGACCTACTGACCCAGATAATCTGAGGTCATTGGCCAACAGAACATTCGCTACAGCATTTGTTCCGCCCACTCTGTGTCATGTTTTCTGTGCCACACCTAACCAACCTGTAAACATTACGCTTATGAAGCAAATATTAATGTGATATTGTTCTTTACCTCAGTTACCAATACAAATACCTGTATCGAATGAAAACTTGTATTTTTTTCTATATAGTTTAACCCTTTTCAAGCCAATGATTCCATTAAGCATTTTTCTCTATATTTGTTTTTGGAAAACAAGTAAAAAGTCTGATATTTTGCACTCACATGAATTTCTCTACTCTTGTACAAATTATTACTACAAACGCTTATTATCCACTTCATGTTAATGGAAATAAAGATTCGCAGAAATTATCTTATTATTAGTTTCCTTGCAGGTGCAAGGGGAACTTTAAGTGCTGGTCATGACCTCAAAATCCCATTCTCTTTGCATATTCAGGAGCTAAAATAACGAATAACGTATTCCTATTTGGGAAAACTGTTAAATATTGGAAAATTCAAACAACAAGGAGTATCTTGGAAATCGTTTATTCTACATAAGGTGTTTTAAAGAGATGTACATTTTTTGTGCATCTTTTATGGCTTGCTATGAAAACATCTTAAACATATAATATTTTAATCAAAATCGCCTATGCCAACAGCAGCAATGCTAAATAAATAGTCGGATGATTACCAATAGTGGACATTTTTTATTTTCTTATAAATGGATCCATGAATTTTCATTAAAATATTATTTGTTTGAGATATGTTTACGACAAATTAAAATATGAATATCTTGAATTTTCTGGAAGAGCAAATAAAATTTATATTTTGAATTTTCTGGTTATTTTCTATGTACTCCTGATTATCTTGATGACTTGCATAACTGGTAAACCGTAACAGATAGACAAAATCTTACTATACAAAAATGTAGATCTTGCTAAAGCACTATTATGTCCAAATGAATCTTTTGTGGAGTGAACTATTTAGGAGACACTCCTTGTTATTTGTGTGAGTTTTGCAATATTTCTACTTTTCTCAAATGGAAGGCCGTTGTTCACTTCTTTATCTCTTGGCAGTGCAAAGAGAAGGGAATTTCACCAGCTTTAAAAGATCTGACTATCGCTCAAAGCCTACTGTATTCTCATATTCCGCTTGCAAGAAGATTAGCAATCAGGTAATTTCTACAAATGCTGATGTTTGAAGAAGGTGGAAGAATAAGAGTTTGTAAGAATATTTTAATACAAGAGTAGAGAAAGTCACCAGTTTTTTTATGTTACCGTACATTATAGAGGAAAGAAAAACTAATGGAATAAGGAGGAAGTTTGAGCTATGGCGTATATTTCCATAAAATCTTGCATTTGTTCAGAATTCTGGTCCCTAATAATTATGGCTATAGAAGATAAGGCTTCCAATTTTGCATCAAATGTGAGGTTTTATTAGCCCTAGACAGGTAAAGTACAGATAAATGCTCGTAATTTTTACGAGTTTATTGAACATTAATAGTTCAAGATGTCAAGCAAAGGCGACCTTTCTTAACGTGGAAGCATTATTTAAGAATCCTTCAGTGCATTTCACTTAAGTCCGATAATAATTGCAATTGATACATGTCATAGCCCAATGTTCCTTGCAGAATGCCTATCTGCAATGGTTATATCATCATCATCACCACCATCACCATCACCATCATCATCACCATCATCACCATCATCATCCCCACCATCACCATCATCACCACCATCATCATCACCATCATCATCACCACCATCACCATCATCACCACCATCATCACCATCACCATCATCACCATCACCATCACCACCATCACCACCATCATCACCATCATCACCATCATCACCATCACCATCATCATCCCCACCATCACCATCATCACCACCATCATCATCACCATCATCATCCCCACCATCACCATCATCACCATCATCATCACCATCACCATCATCACCATCACCATCACCACCATCACCACCATCATCACCATCATCACCATCATCACCATCATCATTACCATCACCATCACCACCATCATCACCACCATCACCATTATCACCATTATCACCATCATCATTACCATCACCATCACCACCATCATCACCACCATCACCATCATCACCATTATCACCATCATCATCACCATCACCATCACCACCATCATCACCACCATCACCATTATCACCATCATCATCACCATCACCACCATCATCACCACCATCACCATCATCACCACCATCACCATCATCACCATCATCACCATCATCATTACCATCACCATCACCACCATCATCACCACCATCACCATTATCACCATTATCACCATCATCACCATCACCATCATCATCATCACCATCATCACCATCATCATCACCATCATCACCATCATCACCATCATCATCATCACCATCACCACCATCATCATCACCATCATCATCACCACCACCATCACCCTCATCATCACCATCATCACCATCACCCTCATCAATAACAACACTTCATGGTCTTGCAACATCTCCCTTCCTATATGGTTGGTCATTGTATGCCATTTTGGGGTATCTGGCATTGTCTATTCTTTGCAAATGGTTTCACCAAGTTTTTCTATATTCGTTTATCTTATCATTTGTTGGACAAATACCTAGTTCTACTCTTAATTTTTCATTTTTTATTTTATCCATTGTTGTACATCGTTTTATAGCGTTAAGGTATCTCATTTTTGTTGCATTTATTTTATCCCACTCTTTTTTCTTTATCTTCCATGTTTTACAGTCATATGTTAATGTTGGAATCGCCACTGTTTTGTAAAATTTTAAGCTTGTTTCTTTTCTTTTTAATGTTCTTGCAAATATTCCGCAACTGTTCTGGAAATTTTTTGCATCCTAAATAGTTAAACTTGTGTACTTGTTCCAGCACCATGTTATTAAGTACTATTTTGGATCTATGAGGATACTTTCCTTGAAAGGCCATTAGTTCCGTTTTATTAGATGATATTTTGGGAACATATTCTTTTAATATATTCCCCAATTCAAGAACACTTTTCTATAAATCATTTTCTGTTTTTTGAATTATGATATCATCAGCATAGAGTAGCATATTTATTGTATTATTTCTATTTATTTTTATTCCTGAGCGTATTTTGCCATTTATTTCTCTAAGAATTTCGTCCATATATCCTATATTAAAATACTGCGGAGACAACTGCATCCTTGTCTTAATCCCTTATTAATTTCTTCTGAAAATTGTCCATTTCCTGATCTAATCTTTATTGTACGATATTGTATAATACACTTGTTGTCGGTTACAATATATAGCTGTCATTTTCCACTGTTTTACAGAGCATATGTAGCAAACAGTACGTTTTCCTGGTGGTAGTGGGGATGTGGTAGTGGTCGTGGTGGTGGTGTTGGTGTTGGTGTTGGTGGCGGTGGTGGTGGCGGCGGCGTGGTGGTGGTGGCGGTGGTGGTGGTGGCGGTGGTAACGGTGGTGTTGGTGGTGGCGGTGGCGGTGGTGGTGGTGCTGGTGGTGGTGGTGGCGGTGGTGGTGGTGTTGGTGGTGGTGGTGGCGCTGGTGGTGGTGGTGGCGGCGGTGGCGGTTGTGGTGGTGGTGGTGGCGGTGGTGGTGGCGGTGGTGGTGGCGGTGGTGGTGGTGGTGGCGGTTGTGGTGGTGGTGGTGGTGGCGGTGGTGGTGGCGGTGGTGGTGGTGGTGGCGGTTGTGGTGGTGGTGGTGGCGGTGGTGGTTGTGGTGGTGGTGGTGGCGGTGGTGGTGACGATGGTTGTTGTGGTGGTGGTGGCGGTGGTGGTTGTGGTGGTGGTGGCGGTGGTGGTGGTGGCGGTGTTGGTGGTGGCGGTGGTGGTGGTGGTGGCGGTGGTGGCGGTGGTGGTTGTGGTGGTGGTGGCGGTGGTGGTGGTGGCGGTGGTGGTGGCGGTGGTTATGGTGGTGGCGGCGGCGGCGGTGGTGGTGGTGGCGGTGGTGACGGTGGTGTTGGTGGTGGCGGTGGTGGTGGTGGTGCTGGCGGTGGTGGTGGTGGTGTTGGTGGTGGTGGCGCTGGTGGTGGTGGTGGCGGCGGTGGTGTTGGTGGTGGCGGTGGCGGTGGTGGTGGTGCTGGTGGTGGTGGTGGTGGCGGTGGTGGTGGTGGTGTTGGTGGTGGTGGCGCTGGAAGTTATGGTGGTGGTGGCGGTGGTGGTGGTGTTGGTGGCGGTGGCGGTGGTGGTGGTGCTGGTGGTGGTGGCGGTGGTTGTGGTGGTGGCGGCGGTGGCGGCGGTGGTGGTGCTGGTGGTGGTGGCGGTGGTGGTGTTGGTGGTGGTGGCGGTGGTGGTGGCGGCGGTGGCGGTTGTGGTGGTGGTGCTGCTGCTGATGATGATGGTGATGTGGATAGTGGAATAAACTTACCTTGCCTCCTAGTGGAGTAAGGTGCACTATAGGTAAACGTTCGGCATATTTATGACATGTCCTCCAGAAGCCAAGTAAATATAAATTCTTCAAACGCTGAGAGCATACTTGAGTCATAGCAATGAACTCACTAGGAAGGTATTCTGAGTATCGGATATACTGCACAAATAAACTGTATCAGCGAACGAAAATAAAATGTAGCGCCGAAGTATTTACGAGCCTTTCCTGTCAAGGTTTAATTGCTAATAGAATTGTTTTTATAGTCCTTTAAATGAAGTGAATAAAGAACATCCACTGAACACCAGATTGCAGTCTCTTCCTTGATTTAGTGGTAGAGGATTGGTGAATTGTGCTGCTGAAGCCCTCCTTTCCCAGAGCACATCGTATTATGTTTGCTAAACCAGCCACAATGGGATGTATTGGCTCTCCTCGTTAAGCATTAAACACCGAATCCTTTTGAGGGATTATGTGGTGCAATTTGAAACCCGGCGTTGCACCTCCACTAATCCTAATGAAGCACACGGACGCAGATAGCCACACTGCATTATTACATTGCCTCCGAATGGAGAGAGGCTTCTGCTACAAGCCACTCCGAGTCTGCATTGTGATGTGGCGCACACATTGAAGCCAAACATCCGCTGTACCGTTTCGCAACGCTTTCTGATGTGGAATCACTGTTTTAAAGCAAGATAATAGACACAGCAGTAAATGGCGGATCCCTGAGAACGTGATATGTTGGTCCTAGAACTAAAATAGTAATCGCAATACACAGGGTGGAAGGGAAGTCGGTATATCACTTTTAATATGTGCTTCATAAAAGCATTACAAGCAAAAAGGTCCAATGGTATTTTGTTCTTTGATCAGCCGATTTCGAAAAAATAAATAGTTTTGGATCCAAATTGGATGCTTAATTCTACAAGAATGTACGAAGATAGCTGTAAGATGAGCAGACTAACTTATTTCTGACATAGCTTCGGTAGTAATTATGGGACATCACACAGGGTTTCGATATAATTAATCACTTAAAGGACGTGAAGGAATACTCCGAGCTGCTCTTTCAGACGTGAAGTAACTCGATAACGTTGCGTTGAGGTTGGTCAGAGAATTGACCTGGTTTATGGATGTAAACAGCTTTCGCTTTCGTGTAATATTTTGGGAGCTAATGCTTGTGGTTGGCATACATTCCCACAGTAAACACGGAAGGACAAGGCAGTGTATGACTTTGTTTTCAAGACGCACCGTTACGGTGTTTATGTACTAAGCTAGGGAAGGTGACACCCACAAAATCTGCCGTATTACTAGGCTGTCTTTGATGAAACTAAAATAACTCCATAGGAAATGGCCAGAAACAAAACGTAAGATATAAAATGTGTTCCAAATACCGAGGTCTACCACTGGTTTAAATTAATGTAATGATTTCCCTTCCACCGGGTGGAAAGTATGGCATCCGTTAGCCAAGGATTCCCCATAACGAGTGTAACAACTATGCCCAATACAATTATTTTCAACTAGATGAACCAGTGAACTATTGAGAAATACAAATCAGTGGTACAAACAAACCCAGGACTGACAGTTCTCCACACAGTTCCTGTCATCTTGTCTGGCAAAACAGCTGAACATGAATGTGCTGTTACCTTGCGTCTAATACCAACATTTAAATATGTTCCGGTGACATCACTTGATGTGGAATGCTCATTTTGAGCTTATAAAATGGCGTTATCTGACAAGTGATGCACGTTCTCAATGAAAATCTTAGAAACGTTGTTAGTTGTTTACTGACTAATTATGAGCATGTACTCGTACAATAAAGACATTGTCAAACGTTTCGGCTAATTTGTAATGGGAAATGAAATAATTCCATTTTTTTCATCTAGTTTTGTAATTTTAGAACCTATTTTAATTTGCGATAGAACTTATTTTAGGTACCTAATTTAAGATTTGTTTGCAGTCGCTGAGATAAATCGAGGCAACCAGGACGCCAAGGGTAAACAATCATTTGCAAAATTAATTACCAGGATAAATATTTCCACCAAAAGAAACATGTCGGTTATAATAGAAAATCCTTACAAATTGCCACATTTTGCATAGGGATATTTCAAAGAAAGATCTACCTGGGGACTTCAATTTTTTTTTTTTTTTTTTTTTTTTTGGACAAACATTATCACTGGTTGGTGCATTGATAACTGGCCAAACATTACTAAACTCGGAACCAAGAATTTAAAGATGTCTGGCTGAAGATCCAAACCACGCTTGCCGCCATTTAGTGTTTCCAGTATAGATTTCAAATTTCCTAACTGCAATTTCTTTATAAACAGAGTAAAATCACCTATCTTATCTGAAATACTGGTTTCCTTAAAATTCGAGACTTAACTCTTAATATTTAGTTGACATATGTCTAGAAAGCTTAATCCATTAGCTATTATATATCATCATTTCGTGATAATATTGTCTGGGAGGTCCCTTATCTCCTCAATAAAAACGGAATCGTCAGAGTGTTTTCCCCCCTTACATGTGCATAAAAAATTACGTCACCATACTCAGAAAGTGATATCACGAGTAGAAAACTAAAGCGCGTTCCACCCTTAGAAGATAGTGCACGTTAAATGGAGCGCAGTGTTGCAACATGTACTAGTTGCGAATCTTTCTCCGCGAGCGACTCGAGGTGGCCTGAGTCCTGCACTTAGTCCTTCAATTGCTGCTTGACGAGACGGGCACTTTTAACTTTGGTATCCCTCCACGCCTTTGTTACTGTATGACCTAAATTTACAAATGACTCGTCTGTATAAACAATTGATTTCCCCTGGTCCCTAAACCTTTTTACGTCTTTTAGATATTTATGTCGGCATCTGATGATATCGTCTCTTTCTATTAATATGCACTTGTTACCCCTTCTTTCATATTCGGACGCTAAATCATGTAAGAACCGACTAAGAGTGGCCCTTGAGAAATTTGGTAGGGTCTCATCACTGTTGACCCGTGACAAAATTATATTCAGCGTGGGTGGAATATTTGCAAACAGTAAAGAATGAACGTTTCGCGCACTCCACATTGCACTATTCACTATATACTTCTTTTTTTCCCCGCCCTTTTTGCTTTCGATTTCGATGGCGTTCTTAGAGGTCCATTCATTACTTCCTTTTTGATCCTATACACTACTGCTTCTAACACCCCATAACCTTATCTGTTTCTTTTACTGCCTTACACGCATTTTACTTGAAAAATAATCTAACATCTTCATAATTATTTGGCGTTCCTTACTTCTTAATTTACCAATATATCGTCTCTTCCTAGCTTCCCCTTCCATAACTACAAATATTTACGAAACTATTAAACAAATAACGCAATAACAGCTCACAGATTCCACACAGTTACACACACGACTTCTTTCGAACTAATGTTACTGCTGCTCCTTATACTATCTTCTGTTTCAGGCCTGGCGCGAGAATACGCTGTATAGATGAATACCTTTTGTTTGCCCTACTCGATGAAAGAAAGAAGTTACAGCCTTTTGGTTTATTTTAAAAACTTTCTCCAACCCTCGTCAACATTTGTTCTCGCTGGTTCCCTGATGTAAACTCAATAACAAAAAAGTTTCGCACTGCATAACGTTTGCAGTGCACAGATATAAAATCTTCCGAAAACATTTAATTTAAAAAATTGTAACACTTAATTGAGTAAACATAGAGAATTCAAAGTGGGCAGGTAGTAGCACTATGGTTTACTCTACCTTAGAACAAAATATAGACGCATTCTAGCAGTTAGTTTGTTAGTTAGTGCGTGATGAGTATAGAAACAGCACATATCGGACTTCTATTGAAAAAAATGTTTTTTGAAGAAATATGGGCCTATAGAAATGTATAATGAAGGATATATAGGATATAAGGATATAAAAAGGATATAACCTGATAGAGAAAAAAATTCTGCGTAGGATAATGTGTTCAAACCTGAAATTTATAACAACTGAATATTTATACCATGCTATTAGGAACCTGGCAACAGTGCGAAGGTAGAAAAGGACGCGGCTAATGGCAACTTGTATACGCTAGATAGAGACAGATATATCCCATTTAACTCCATCTAAGAGTGGAACAAGGTATAACTTACATAATTGATCACTGCTGAGATCATCAGCGCTATGCTCTGGCTATATATTTATTTATTATTGTGTAATATAAAGAAATTGCAGGAATAAACAACTGATATTACAAAACTTGAAATATCACGCCAAAAAATAGAAAAATTAAGCAATGGAAATCAAATAAACCATAACAAACAAAAACTAACCCTCAGAAAACATGAACATCATTCAGTTTAATAATACTTTTGGAAAATCTCCAATCACAACATGCACAGGTCTAACAAGTTCACGTTTCGTTGATTGCCATAAAATTAAACCTTTATTTATTTGTTCAGGGATCTACAATGTACTTCCAGTGAATTCTCGATATTGAATTTTTGTGTGCAATTCCATAGTTCATCTAGTTACTACAGGAAAGTAGAAAAGGAAATAAGTAGTAGCGAAAATAAATGCGAATAGCGACTTACCACTTGACCAAAGTACAACCATTTAAAGCTTCAAACCAGTAATAAAGAATTTCTCGGTAATGGTTAACGCAGAAGATTACTTTGACATATCAGTGTCCTTTAACGAGATTTACATTTTTTTTATCTTTATCTATGCCAACTATACAAATGTTTTCGGAATAAAGCAAATCTCACAGGCTATTCGGAGAAAATTTAAGGTAGGTATAAACTATATTTATTCAAATATCATAAACGTGTAATATTTGAAACAAAGTTGTTTCAACCATTTTTGAGAAAATCACATATAAACAAACCAGCTCCCATGTGAAGAATAGTTTGAGTTCTGGGAATTTTTTTTTATTTTTTTTATTCTTTATTTTATTTTTTATTTTATTATTTCTTATCGTACCCTTGGAAGGGATTGAGGATTTAGAGGACCCCAAAATTCAAGTTTCCGGTGAAACCTCTTATTGAATTTTTGGGTGGAATTTTATTTATCTTTATATTAGATATGGTCCAAAATGTGATTACGCGGTTGTCCAGTGTAAACACAATAGTCGCTATCATTAGAGAACTAGAACCTTCTGGATGTTTCGACATCTCGAACGTTCTGGGAAGCTCCTATGGCTATATAAGCGAGTTGGTAAGGGTTATAGTGAAACGCACTGAGTGCTGTTACTGCACGGAATTGGAGACGTGTTGTGAGTGAACCGCAGGGAAGAAGAGGCCACGTCGGGTGTATTTCGTTATGCCGCTGCGTGAAGTGGCAGTAAACCGTGCAACTAGTGAAGTACTAGAGTGGGCTAAGTGAACTTGTGTTAAATGATAAACGTAACACATTTACACCTGAGCATTTGGTGAAAGTGATCCTTGCGTACTGTAAATCAATTTACAACGACCGGAATATTTATGCTGGAATGTACATTTTAAGTATCGAAAATGTTGACAATTTCAGTTTACATTTTGGTAATTATACAGCATATTTTAAAGATTTAGTAGCATAAATGAATGCATATTTTGGATGATTTGAGTGCAACGAAACCCTTTGTGTTCTAATAACCAACACAAACTAATAGACATTTAAACTCAAGCTACAGGAAGTTATGAAAGGTGGTGGGCGGTGGTTTTCTTCTAAGAATAGCTTAAGTAATAGTCATGCGTTTGTGGTAGTGATTATCCCTATCATTCTTATCACTCTGCTAACAGATAGGTTGTCTTCTTGATAAGTCCATTTCGATCTTAGTAAACCTTGTCCTGCGTCCAGTACTTCATCTACAGGATCATCGAACTGCCTTATTGGTGAGTACCCCTAAGTACAGATTTTCCCTTTAATGTGTATGCTTTTAAACGAAGTTTACTAAAATTTCCATATAGTGCATATAACCATACTAATATAAAAGGCATTAAGCCATCTAGTTGAACATAAAAAAAAAAAAAAAAAATCTGATGTGTTGCATTCACATGATTTTCCCTACGCTTGCACAAATTATCCTTACAAACACTATTCCTCAATCTATTTCATGTTAATTCACATGAACATTTGTACAAATTATCTTTTCTTGTACGTATAAGGGGAATACAATAGACAAATGTTCTAACAGTGGTCGCCAAATGGTGACTTTAAAATTCCGTTTTCCATTTGAGAACAGTGTATATTACAACGTTCTGACAAATAAAAGAAGGAATATCTCCGAAATGGTTCACTCTACAAAAAAAAAAAAAAAAAAAAAAAAAAAAGGGCATAAACTATGTGTTTTAACGAGATATACATTTTTGTACTGTAAGATTTGGTTTATCTCTTACGATTTACAGTTTTGCAAAATACATCAAGAGTAATCAAGAGTAACAGGACTACGTGGGCTATACTCAGAAAATTCAAAAGAAGCATTTCATTTGCCATAAAAAATATTTTAAACATATGGCACCTTAATCAAAATTGTTAGTCATTTTCAAGAAAATAAAAATTGTTAAAAAATTTTCCATGTAAAGGGTAGTTTAAGGTGGAGGAATTTTCTTCAAAATCTTCGTGTCGTATCCTTAAAATACATTAAATTTAAATACCAACTTTTGTTTTTAACCGAGTTTTCGTTAGTGAGTTATGCTGTCCACACACACACACGGACCTTTTTCTAAAAATGCTCTCTTTTTATTCAGGGGTCTCAAAACATATATTTCCGGTGAAATCTCGACACCGAATTTTTGGGTGGAATACAATACTTCCCCTACTTACCAGTAGAGAAAGTAAACAGCATTTGCAAGTGTAGTGTGTATAAAATTGAGTATATATTTGTGAACAGAGTTCCTCCAAATTAAACTATATTATACTGAACTTTCTAATGCGAAGAAATTTGGCAAATCTAAATGTTTTTTCATAGGCGAGGTTTTGTCCTATCCATTTTACTGTGCAATGTCATACGTGAACATGGTTTTCTTCACTCGTCCTTGATTGAAATAGAAATGCAACGTATTACATTCACACGGTTTTCTTACTCACTTTTCTTTTAGGAAACACAAGCACATTTCTTTTTCTACTCCCACTTCTACATACAGAAAATTAATTTTTTCTATATCTTTCAAATATAAATGTATCGTATTACAACCACAAGATTTTCTGTAAACTTCTTTTATGTAATACATTCACATGTTCTTCTCTACTTCGCTCTTCATTCAACAATTTTCAATATGACTGAAATACAAATGCAGCGATTATATTCACATGGTTTTCTCTACCCGCTTTTGTTCCTGTGGTATTTATAGTTGTTCAACAGTGCTTCTGCATAGTGTTTTTCCCGCTGTTTTTATTTAATTAGTTAATTTTTATTTTATATAGTATCCTAAGATTTTTAATTAAATAGTTCAAGTGTATTAAGTATTAAGAAGCATAAGTCTATTGTACAAGTGTGAGCTAAGTCTAAAAGTTTTAGGGATAAATCGTCAAACCACGGACATCGCCGGGTGTTTCAGAAGTATCTGTACTTACTTCCCTAACACTCTCTATATGTTTTGGTTTCAGAGGATGGTTTTCTACATAAGAAACATTGGCACTGGTCTTGTGCTGGATGTCCAAGGGGACAGGCGGAGTAGGGGTACACCAGTGATAATGTGGCAGTTCCAGGGGTCAGCAAATCAGCTATGGGAATACAAGAATGAAATGTTGTACAGCAAGGCGAGTGGGTAAGTGGAATATGCTTCTAACGAAATTATAACATAAAATTAAAACGTATATTGAATATTTAATACTAATAGGTAATAAAATAATAAAACGTTTGAAAAAGTATCTAATAAATATAAATATATAAATTGTTTTAAATTCACTGAGTCGTAAATTTAATAATTACTAAAAGATAATATAAAAAGATTGATTTTAACTGAATAATTAATAAATCAAGGAAATAAATATAAAGTTATAAGTTAAGTGGATAAACGAATGAACAACTATAGTGATAGAAAATGAGTGTCCTGGGTACCAGTGAATATAGTTGTAATTTGTAGATGTAAAGTACCTGGCAACCAGTTGCTAGTTGGACTTAATACGTGTAGAGAGTGTCTCTAAAAAAATCTAATGTGTTACACTCACATGACTTTCTCTACTCTTACAAACACTTATTCCTATATATAGTCCATGTTAATCGCGCTAAACATTGCACAATTTACCTTATTGGTAATTTTCTTGTAGGTACAAGGGGAATATAGGACTACGGTAGGCTTTAAGTGATAGTCAAATATTTAAAGCTAGTCTCTGTATGATTGCTTTGAAATCCTCTTTACATGGCGAAGAGATAAAAAATGAATAACGGCCTCCCATTTGAGAAAAATGTAAGTACTACATAATTCAGACAAATAAAGTAGAGTATTTGTTCACTCCACAAAAAATGCATTAGGAAAAATTGTATATTTTAACAATTCTACATTTTGTGTAGTTAAGATTTTGTCTGTCTTA
The DNA here is from genome assembly GCA_030765045.1 of Tenodera sinensis. Taxonomy (NCBI): domain Eukaryota; kingdom Metazoa; phylum Arthropoda; class Insecta; order Mantodea; family Mantidae; genus Tenodera; species Tenodera sinensis. The sequence goes on from CM060974.1 coordinate 38,674,607, forward strand.
CGGTTTACCAGATATGCAAAAATCACTCAGACTGCAGAAAGCTTCTGAGGTATACATTTCATTTGTTATAAAAATATCTTAAACATATGGTGTTTTAATCAAACTCGTTAGAGCTATTGTTGAAAATAAAAGAAATTTCGAAAAATGTTCCATGTAAAGGGAAGTCTGTGGTGGGGGGTCTTCTTGAAAATCTTCGTGTTGCATCCTTGGAAGCATTTAACCAATGTTTCTTTTCTCAGTTATGCTGTTCACTAAGGAAAACACGGACCTTTTCTAAAATGCTCTTTTTTTAGATTCGGGGACACAAAACATATTTCCGCTGAAATCTCTATAACGAATTTTTCGGTGTAATGCAATACTTCCTCTACTTCCTCTAGGTAGTAGAGAAACAAAACAAAAAAAAAACAACAACAATAATAATAGTAATAATAATAATAATAATAATAATAATAATAATAATAATAATAATAATAATAATAATAATAATAATAATAATAATAATAATAATAATAATAATAATAATAATAATAATAATAATAATAATAATAATAATAAATAACATACCATGAGAGTGTTCAACTGTTTCAGTATAGTATTTTACTAAGAAAATTCGACAATTTAAGATGGAGTAAAATCTCGAAAAATAAATATTTTTCTAACTTCCTTTTAATACCAACTTTGGTACTCGTCCTAATTTTCATTGTTCACACTCCTTCGCAGAATGTTATTATGTTTGGCACAAAATTTAATGGCGGCTGCTTCAGCATAACTTTCATTCAGAGGTCTTCCACGCCTTGCAGCGTTGTATACGGCTGTGAAATCACGCTGTAAAGGCGATGATATAAATAGTATTTTCCCCACAAAATTTATTTTTGCTACAGGAAAATGGTCAGCTATGAGTTGTCATTAAATTTTGTTAGCCATAATTACCTTTTTATTCAGGGACCTCAAAATATGTATTTTCGGTGAAATCTAGATAGGAAATTTGTTGATGGGATGGAGTACCTTGTCTAGTTAATAGGTACCTGGCAGAGAAAGTATAAATTGCGAACTGGAACATATTAATTTTTTCATAATGTTTTTTTTTTTCAGTAAGGTGCTAGATATCAACCAGCAAACGCATCCAAATAAACTTATCATCTGGGATGCTCATGGCAGAGATAACCAGAAGTGGTACTTTGATCAGGACTTCACAATCAGAAGCAGGACTGGACAGGTGATCGATATTGAACAAGAAAACAGAAGTACTGGTGCTTCCGTGATAGCCTTTTATAAAAACGTTAATTGGAACCAGAAGTTCCAAGTGGTCCCATACAGCTACTGAGGTGGTTCATATTCCTTTTGCTTTAAATCATATCATTAACAAATAAAACTCTTTTATTACACAATAATATGTAGTACTATCATTTTATTTATACACCTTATTTTCTATATTGTTAGGATATAAGTGCATATATTTTGATTGGTAACGAGAACAGAATTGTATTACATCAATATTTCCTTCATTTGTGAACCTATAAGTTTGCTTATTAACAATACAATGTTTTCAGGTTGGTTAGTACCTCTAATAGCCGTTGCTCAGTCGGCATGACGGTCTCGTGATAATGAGTGGTGTACCGGAACACAGTTCCAATATTTCTGCAAAGGCCAATGACCTCATAACACCTAAACCAGTAGGTCACCATTGAGGTGTGAAGCAAAACTGTTAGTCCATGAGAGGCATTGTTTATTTTCTTGTTGGAAAAACGACTAACACACCGATTGAATATATATTAATGTACCACTTATCAAAATAGGTGCACTTATGCCTCCAGCATTCTACTGTATGATTCGTAGAAACACGACAATTTAAGTACAGAATTATCATTGTTGCATACATTATTACATACTGACTCTGTAACATTCCATGACAACTGGAAAGTATACAAATGAAAATTTTAAGTGAAGTCATAATGGATGGGTACAAGGGTTATTACAACAGAATTTATTAACATTGTGTTCACAACTGTCAAATTTTATTATTTTAGAAATTAAATGACAACATGCATGCTTATTGAGTACATGTTTTTGTGCTTAGAATTGTTCAAAGCTATTATAATGAATCGCACAAATAGTCTGTCTTTTAATTATTTCATTATAATCATTAATACGCCGATTTATAACATTTTTATATGCTGCGTTGTTGGTTTAAAAATGAGTAATAAGGTTCCAGTTAACATCGTTGTTAAGTTTGCTGTAATTGGAATACTAATCTTTGTTCTATCTGTCATTGTTGGTAAGAAGCCTTCTGTAATCCCCCGTTTTGTTGTACCTGACCATATTCTTTGCCATAATTCAGTACTTCTCTCCCCCTCAGTACCTATTACTTTGCTTTTGGGTAACTTCCTACAGATTATCGGATATTATATCTGCTGTTATTTTTGGATAATTTATAAACGATTAAATTTAGCTGGAAGAATACAATTACAATTTTTACTTTCTCTGCTACATATCGAAGTAGGGGATGTATTATATTCGACCCAAAATTTCGATGTCGAAATTTCACCGTAAATACATGTTTTGAGGCTCTCTGAATCCAAAAAAGCAGTTTTAGAAAAAGGACCATGTGTGTATGTCTGTCTTGTCTGTGAACAGCATAACTTAAAAACGAAAAGTCAGTTAAAAATCAAAGTTGGTATTTAAGTTTAATATCTTTCAAGGATGCGACACGAAGATTTTGAACAAAATTCCTTCACCCTATACTACCCTTTACATGGAAAATTCTCCGAAAATTTTTATTTTCTCAAAATGGTTCTAACAATTTTGAATAAAATGCCATACGTTTGAGATATATTTATGGCAAAAGAAATGTATATCTTGAATTTTCTGGCTATAGCCTCTGTAGCCCTATTTACTCTGGATGACTTTTGCATAATTGGTAAGTCATAAGTCTTACTATACAAAAGATGCAAATCTTGCTAAAACACACAATTTATGTCTCAATATTTTTTTGTAGCGTGAACCATTTCGGAGATATTCCTTGTTATTTGTGTGAGTTTTGGAGAACTTTACACCTCGAGTTTCTTTTAAGTTAACGTATGCCATATCCTCATTATAATTACGTATAAATGCGAGTTACGTAGAGCTGGTTACGTAAGTATAAAATGTTTGGAAGAAAACGATAGTTTGCACGAAAAATCTTCTGTTGTATTATGTTTGTGTAATAGAATCTCGTAAGTTAAACAATTTTACGACAGTGAGCTGTGTGAAACAAATGTTTTGTTTACAGTTTTGTAGAATATGATTGTTGTCACACCTGTCGGGTTTTATGAATCATGGTCATGAAACACGTGGTGACGGCTGACAGAATCTGCATTGTTTTGCTCTTGGGATTTGATTTTCCTACACGAACAATTACAGTCGGTCCTCCCCATGGTGCATCGGGAGTGAACAACAAAAGCACGAAGCCCTTGTGCGTCATCACAATTACCCAGCTCCACCAGGAGCGTTACCAAGGTGACTCTAAATTAGGGGCTTCATCCTAAGCTCTATTTACGTAATTTTCTATCCTCACAATAGCTCAGCCCAAGTTCCCAGAAGTGTTACGGCCTCGCATTAAGCGAAGGGCGGGCAAATGGAGGGTTGGGGAGAGTTAGACGTACTCCATGAGGGCGTCAGAGGTTCTAGACCTCAAACTTACGTCACCTGCATGCTACATTCACACCCCTTTCTCTAACCATTCTTCAGGATTCTGCAAAACCTTATTTCTCTTTCTAATTCAGGTTAAGTTTTACTGTCTCTACTACGTATAGTGAAGTAGAGGAAGTATTGCATTCCACCCAAAAATTCAATGTAGAGATTTCACCGGAAATACATGTTTTGAGGCCCCCTGAATTCAAAAAAGGATTTTTAGAAAAAATTTAATTAAAAACCAATACCCGACATCGCCCTTGGTTTGACGATTTTATCCCTACTATTATAAAGAACCCAACATAAATAAGAACACCGGCAAACAATATGCACAAGCACTTTTGAACAACCACAAATACAATAGCAAGAAAAGTGAGTGGAAAAGCTGTGTGAATATAAGACGTTGCATTTCTAGGCCAATCACATAGAAAATTGAATGACTTCTTTGTAGAATAGGGAGTACAGAATGAAGTATGCTTGTGTTTAATAAAAGAAAAGTGTGTACAGAAAATCATGTGAATGTATCGTAATATGAGGTATTTCTATTTCAAAGAAAATTGTATGGATTATATACTGAAAGGCGAGTAGGGAAGGATATGTGAATTTAAGACGTAAAATAAAAGCGAGCAAAAAAAAATCATGTGAATGTTATGTCTTATAGTAAAATTGACAGAATAGAAACTTTCTCCATGGAAAAATACATGTATGTGCAGAATTTCAGGTGATCGGTCAAGTGGTTTAGAAGTGCATAGAAGACAAACTTCCGAAGTGGAAATTCCCATGCAAAATTACCATTTTCATCTCCTTTTCTTTTTTTGTGAGTGAGTGAGTGAGTGAGTGAGTGAGTGAGTGTGTGTGTGAGTGAGTGAGTGAGTGAGTGAGTGAGTGAGTGAGTGAGTGAGTGAGTGAGTGAGTGTGAGTGAGTGAGTGAGTGAGTGAGTGAGTGAGTGAGTGAGTGAGTGAGTGAGTGAGTGAGTGAGTGAGTGAGTGGTGATTAAGGGCACGTCGAGAACTAGGTCATTAGGGCCCGAAGTCCAAAAATAAAACAACCAAACAACTAATAAAACCTCACCCCTAAAAAGTTAAAAAGTGAAAGCTAAAATCACTAAAAATAGTTGTTAAAAGAACTAAAAACGAGGGTTAAAATAGCTAAAAGTTTAAAGCTGGTAAAAACCTAACTTACTGAAAACATAAGCGGGTAAACATTTTAAAAGGCAAGGTAAAACAAGTAAAACATTCTAAAATTCCAAAACCGCCAAAATAAAACAAACCTTACACCTACTCGTTGCCTAAAACGGTCAACAGTGTAAGACCCAGGCCAAGGGACTGGCACTCACGAGCGTAACGCGGACAGTCATAAGGACATGGGCGACGGAAAGCGGAACATTATTATAAAAACAGTTTGTTGAAGAACGAGTAGAAAAAGTTACGTTAAGGTAACTTCAGATTTTTTAATAACAGGTCTCCACTGCCAGCTTGATCAGAGATTGTTAAACTACTCTGTCACTAAAATACAAATGACAGATAACAGAGTGATAAGAACTTTCAAAGCAACAAAAGAGTTGCATTAGCTAAAACTTCATAAAGAAATCCACATGTTGCAGCGTCAATTTGTAATCATACAACAGTTGACTGTGTTTTGATGTGAACTTTCAAATTCCCTAGACATTGATTGATGTGATATTAATTTAGTAGCCATGTCACCAGGCCGATAATGTCATGAATTACACAACAAACTTGATGAAAGGCAAATATGATTAGGCGACTACATGGAAAATCAATTAGGTCAGTGGTGGCTCGTGCGTTCTGTGCTACTTCTTGATGTTGAATTCAAATAACAGTTTGCATTTAACACTGCAAAATCGTTAATGTTGGATATACGAAATAGCTATTTCTGTAAACAATTTAAGATGTCTATATGGTTATCATATGTAACGCCATGTGTGATTGTAAATTTATCTAGAGAATTTGACTATGACGAGCTGTATTTATTAAGACTATTTGAGGAATTAAAGGGTGATATAACTATGAAATGTTACTTAAATGCTTTATTATAAAATTTACTAACCTATTATAAGAAACAAGAAGCAGGCATACATATGTCAGCGTCCATTGGCACTGCCTACAAAATCATATTGATTCTCCAATATTTTAAACTGTAGGCAATATCAGAAGTTGGAGTGTGTGCTGTTAATTTATAATTTCGTCCAATACAAAATTTGTCAAACTGATTCCAAATATATTTCCTGCTGTGTTCAGGGTTCCAGGTTTTCCTCTTCGAATTATTTCATTTATTTTAGCAATAGATGCTTCACCGAAGCGAGAGTTAGCCATGTTTGATATTTGAATAGCGACTCTGTTCCGTCAAATTAGGTAAGCTGTTGCACATTATCTCCGTAGCGCACTTGCCTCTGGTGCGTAGGAACCGGGTTCGATCCCCGGTACCGGCGTGGGGCTCGGGGCGCTGATCACGTCCCACCCTTCAGTACTGCACCCCACTCATGACGCCTGTAGTGGGCAGAGGTGGGAGACGCAGCGGCTGCGCGGCAAGCCTTGGCCTTTCATAGGATATTGCGCTGGGGTTTAATTTTTTCAGTTGACTATTATAGCACAGTGCAGCTAGATTCTCTAACCTGATGACAGCATAAACATGCAGAGGAGCTGATAATATAATCTGTAAGATTTTTCGAAAATGAAGATTGCCATTGGTTGAAATTTGAAATCGTTATGCACATGATTGGTTGATTTCAATCAAGTCATGCATGAGTGGAATAGTCTTAATATATATCTATATATGACCCGTAGCGCAGTGATAGCGCGCCTGCCTCTGGCTGGGGGATCGGAGTTCGATCCCCAGTACCAGCATGGGATTTTCTTCCACAGGGAGGTCTGGCACGGGGTGCACTCAGCCTCGTTAGTTCCCTGAGGGGACAATTCAGGAGCTACTTGATTGAAAAGTAGCGGTCCCTACTTTTCAACCGGCTGGGAGGGACCGGGGTGTTGACCACGTCCCACTTCCAGTACTACACTACACTCATGACGCCTGCGGTGGGCAGAGGCGGGGAACGCAGTGGTAGGGCGGTAGGCCTTACCCCGGATGGGCTGTTGTACCATGGTGTTTTATATAGCTATATAACTCTGTGTGTATGTATGTCTATTTCCATTATATTGCCCCATTTCCACCAAACATGGCACAGATAAGCTTTGACACAAGACAAAAGAATACTGAATATCTTAAAATTCGAAATTCAACTCTATTTCACCCAATTATGTATTTAATTTTACGCAATGCCTACGAAAGCTCATAAGAGCATCTATATCTTTGCCAGCGATAATCACAATAGCTCGAACATTGCCAACATAAGAACGATTAATTACGTTTTCACGGCCTTACAAAATACCAAGGAAGAGGCAGTTCCTACAACATTCGCTGATTTCCTCTCTGACATCGATTATGGTGTAATAACACAAATTTGTTCTTTCTTTTGTTTTAACTTTCTTGTGTTTTCTTAATAGACTCACACATGCAGGTTACTAAGAATAAGCAAGTTTATATTGACGTTACTGAATTGCTATTATTTCTTCCAACTGAGAGTTTCTCAGCTGCATTAACGAGAAAGCATTAAAATTGTGGTGCATGTGGTTGTTCAAGAATGCTTTTGCATTATATTTTCTAGGTATTTTTACTATAACCTCATATATAGCCTTTATAATGACTAGGAATTAAAAACTGTTTTCTTATTTGAGAAAAGGCACAAGTTCTTGAAATTCGAACAAATAGCAAGTAATATCTCGGAAACGGTTAAGTAAAAAGAATGGCTCACATGAATTGTGCTTTAGCAAGAGCTACATTTTTTGTGTAATGACATTTTGTCTATTTCTTAGAGTTTATCAGTTACACAACAACAGTCGAGAAGGAAGAGGAATTCATAGAATATTCTCAGAAATTTGAAGATATACGTTTAATTTGTCATGAAAATATCTTAAATATAGAGTAATTCAATCAAATTCGTTATAGCCATTTTTGAGACAATCAATTTACTTTGAGACAATTTTAAGACACACAACACACACACACACACACACACACACACACACACACACACACACACACACACACACACACACACACACACACACACACACACACACACACACACACACACACACACATTTCTAAAAATACATCTTTTGGAATCAGGGAGTTTCAAAACATGTATTTCTGGTGAAATCTCGATATCCAATTTTTGGCTGGAGTACAATACTTCTACTTGCCTACTTTAAGTAAATAGTAGCGAAAGTAAAAAGGGACATCTAGTGTCGGCTTCACTTCTAATTTACTCAAAACTGTGAGGTAATTAATTCGACCTCTGAGATTAAATTCTTGCAGAATGATGATGATGGTAATAATAATAATAATAATAATAATAATAATAATAATAATAATAATAATAATAATAATAATAATAATAATAATAATAATAATAATAATAATAATAATAATAATAATAATAATAATAATAATAATAATAATAATAATAATAATAATAATAATAATAATAATAATAATAATAATAATAATAATAATAATAATAATAATAATAATAATAATAATAATAATAATAATAATAATAATAATAATAATAATAATAATAATAATAATAATTTTATTTATATACAGAGTCTCAATGCTTAGATATCTTTCTGTGCCTGAAGAATCTTTCTCCACTAATCCATCCATTCCATTTCTTCCAGCCCTCTTGATCTCATTCCAGTTGTTTCCCACATCCATCAGTTTCGAGGTCTTCCTTTTCCTCTTCTTCCAGGTGGATTCCTTTCCAAAATATTTCTCCATAATCTATTTTCATTCTTCTAATATGTCCCTACCAACTCACCTGTTTGTATCCTACATAGTCTAATACTGAGTTATAATTATTATTAATTTTGTCTCTTATAACATTATTTCTTATGTTTTCCAATCTTGAACATCTCTGTGAGTTTCTCAGAAAATCGACATTAGTTCTGATGCTAAATATTTGTTAAGTTTCCATGTTTCAGCTCCATATGTGACAGTATTTTCACTATTGTATTATATACCTATGTGTAATTTATTCTTCCTACTTCCATAGGATACCATTCAGCATTGATGTTATAATTTTACCGTTATTGATTCTGTTCTTAATGTCATTTACCTGTTTATATTCTTTGTCTATTTTTACTCTCAAGTACTCAAATACTTCACATCCTATAATACAACCTTTCTCTTCTTCCAGAATTAAATTATTATTTTAAAAAGGTTACAACAACAATGATAGATTAAAAGGGAGCCTTCGAGAAAATTCTACGTCACCGACGGCTCGTTTTTTGGAGATCGAGAAAGGTCCGTGTGACGTCATCCCCTCTATATAAAGAGGCAAGGGAACAGTGGAGCAGTTAGTTAGAGAATGAAGTTACAAATATGTCAGTGTGTCATTGAGCGTGAGACAGCTGTGCGTGTGTCGGTGCGTCGCAAGAAGATTGAACGAGTGTCGACTGATTCTAATGTCATAGTACATGAGAAACATAAGAAGTGAAGAAACACTGAAGGGATTGAGCAAGGATACGACAAGGTAGCATGAAAGACTGTAGATTGTGTTAACTACGAGAAGAATACTGTATTTGTAGTGAAATTTTAAACACAATAATGTGATAGAAAAGTAACCGGACTGGATTTTGTAATGTTGACACAATAATAATTATAATTTTTCTAAGGAATAATTCACAATAAAATGGATTTCCTTAATCCCAAAACGATCTCCTGCCTCCATAAGTCCCTGCCGATAGCATCTTCTTTCTTTAACCCTCTTCTTTCCTCCTTTTCGTCCTATCCATCCAGTATTCCCTATGTTTCTCCTCTTCTTCTTTTCCCTTCTGCTTTTCAACTTAAAATTTTATTGGGTATTCGGTTCTCTGGCATTCTAAATACGTGTCCTACCATTTCAAGCGTCTTTCTTCAACAATTTCCAAAATAATTTTGTCAACTTGCATAATTTCCCTTATTTTATTACTTAAATTGATTAATTATCATAATAAAAGTTAATTAAAAGCTATAATTATTACAGTGCAGAAGGTGATAAAATTTTGAAAACAAGCAGATAAATACTCTAGCCTAACATGACAGGAATTACACCAATGCCCTTAAGACGCTATTACAAACACATGTGGCGGTTTTACTAACTTTGTCAAAATACAAATGAAGAACAAAAACTTTTCTCTCTCTTCTAGTTGGCTTGATATGCTTCAGAGATTGTTAAAATGCCTAAAGCGGAATGTAAACACTTTTAATAGTAAATATTAAAGTTAAAAGCTTCTTTGCGTTCAACTTCCTTTTATTTTCTTCATTCGCCTTCTGTTTTCTTGAGAGTTGGGGTTGGGCACTTCAAGAAGAAAATTATCACAAGCGGAGCGTGAAAAAAAAGGGGGGGGGGGGGGCTCTGACGTTGATAAATGGAACACGAAGAATCTTAAAGAGGAGTGCAGGAAATAATTTATAGTTATGCAGTGTTCTTCCCTAGCTACACGCTTCTTGATTTCTTTCACTGTCAGACTCAAATATCATTATTCCTGATGACTCGTCCAAGTCAAACTGCGTGACAGCATAGTAAATAAACTTCCGTATACCATACAGTTCCTCTCTGTTTGTTCTTATTTACTTATCAGTTTATTATTTATGTATACAAGTGGTAGTAATGGTACTGCAAACAAGTAATTCGACTCTTAGAAGCTCTAGCACAACAATTACAGTGCGTTCGTCATGATGAGTGGCCGCGGATAAGCCACATTCGTGCTCCGCGCAACATCTGCTACACTGGGAGGTTTTCTGTAGTAATACTACGAGACGGTTTCATATGCCGATAATTTTGCGAGCGAGAAGCACGATGTGATGTTTCTGTAGAGCACAGATGTCCAATCTTTGCGATTCTATGGCAGTATCAAAGACATACCTTGAATTTTCTAGAAATTTCCGCAGAACATCGCTTCATTCTGGATGATTTTTGCGTATATGGCAAACAGTAAAAGAAACGAAAGTTTACTAAGTAAAAAATCTGATGTGTTGCACTCACATACTTTCTCTACTCTTGTACTAACCATTCTTATACTCTTATTTGTATATCTTCTTCGTGTTAGGGTAAACATTTGTACAAATTATTTTATTGCTTATTTCCTTGTTGGTGCAACGGGAATATTAGAATACGGTAGGCTTTGAGCGATAGTCAAATCTTTTAAAGCTTTGAGATTCTGTTCTCTTTCCACGCTTTACATATAAAACTTAACAACGATGTTCCATTTCACGAAAGTTTTGTGTTCCGAAACTAACACACATAACAAGGAATATCTCCGAAATGGTTCACTCTAAAAAAAAAATTTATTCAGACATAAATTGTGTGTTTTAGGGAGATCTACATTTTTTGTACACTAAGATTTTGTCTATCTCTTACTGTTTACCAGTTATTCAAAAGTCATCCAGAGTAAACAGGACTACATAGGCTAGAAAATTCAAAATACACATTTCATATGTCGTCAAAATACTTCAAACATTAGACATTTTAATCAAAATCGTTAGAGCCATTTTCAAGAAAATCAAAATTTTCGAAAAGTTTTCATGTAAACGGTAGTTTAGGGTGGAGCTATTTGCCTCAAAATCTTTGTGTCACATCCTTGAAAGACATTAAACTTCAATACCAACTTTGGTTTCTTAGCGACTTTTCGTTTTTGAGTTATGCTGTCCAGAGACACACAGACTGACACACACACACACGCACACACACACACACACACACACACAAACACACACACACACAGACCTTTTTTCTGAAAGTGCTCTTTTTGGATTCAGGGGATAGAGAAAGTAAAAATTTGTATCTCGTTAAAACACACAATTTATGTCCGTTTTACGAAATACTCTATTTGTCTGAATTTGCCGATACTTATACTTTTTTATTAAAATAGGAATATGTTATCCTTTTTACTTTCTCTACTGCGTATAGTAAGTAGAGGAAGTATTGCATTCCACCCAAAAATTCGATGTTGAGATTTCACCTGATATATATGTTTTGAGGCCCCTTGAATACAAAAAACAGCATTTTTAGAAAAAGGTGTGTGTGTGTGCATGTGTGTGTGTGCGTGTATGGACGGACAGAGTGAACATACTGAAGTGGGTGTTCAGCCAAGCACCAGGTGTGATAGTGGGGAAGAGGATGATAAAAATGTAGGCGAAATCGATTATTGAAAATGTGATAGTGGAGCAATTTGTGGAATGAATGGCGGGGGAAACTAGAGAACTCGGAGAAAACCCGCCCTGATGCCGTTTCGTCCTCCATGAATACCACATGCGCGAACCCGGGCCATCTTCGTGTAACATTCGACCCATAAATTCGATGTTGAGATTTCACCGGAAATATACGTTTTGAGGCCCCCTGAATCAAAAGGACAGTTTTAGAAACAAATCCGTGTGTGTGTGTGTGCGTGTTTGTGTGTGTGTGCGTGTGTGTGTGTGTGTTTGTGTGTGTGTGTGTGTGTGTGTGTGTGTGTGTGTGTGTGTGTGTGTGTGTGTGTGTGTGTGCAACTGTGATCAGCATAACTAAGAGCGAAAACTCGATTAAGTACAATTAGAATTTAAGTTCATTGTTTCCTAGGAATGAAATACAGTATTGGAGAAAAAACTACTCTTCGTAGAGAGAGAGAAGGAAGGAAGGAAGGAGGGAAGGAAGTAAGGAGGGAAGGAGTGAAGGAGGAAAGGAGGGAAGGAGGGAGGGAAGGAGGGCGGGCGAGAGGGAGGGAGGGGGAAGGGAGGGAAGGAAGGCAGGAAGGAAAGAAAGAAAAACAACGTAAGTCAAAAACTAAAAGTGGTTTAAGTACCAAAGTTGGTATTTATGTTGAGCATTTCTCAAGGATTCAACAGGGAGATTTTTAGAACATTCTCCCACACTGAAGTTTCCTTCACATGGAGAAAATTTTGCTATTTTTGACCTTATATCATCTGAAGATTGTTATTATAAAACCATATGTTTCAGATGTTTGTCTAACAAATGAAATATATGTATTAAAATTTCTGGGAATAACCTGTCAACTTTTAGTCATGTTGTCTTAGGCTTCAGTTTTGATCCACTAAAATTGTTTTGTTTTAGGCTCATCTGTGGGCGTTTTCCCTTAAAGAAAAGGAACAGATCCTGATGTTCTAATCGCAATCATGATCATCATCATCACTATCTCCTATGATCACGGTTCACTTGCTCTGACCTATCACGGAATGAGAGCACGACTCCTTCGTAACAACAAACCAATGTCTTTTCACCCCATTCGTTTCTCCTTTCAACTCATCTCTGCAGTGTGTCAATAAAATGTGATGTGTTGGCCTTGTAGAAACCACATCCCACTCACTTAGCCTTTAAATGAGCCTTTTATGTTCTCTTTTCAGTGTATCACATTTCACGATACGCCCCAGGATTTTTCTATTGCTCCATCACGCATTTAGATCATTTCCAGATCATCTGCGTGCATTAACTGCGCCCTGATATTAATCAACTTGGATAAACAATCACACAGACCCTCCATTGTTAAATTCAAGCTCTAAATTGCCATTACTATAGAGGTTAATTGGTTAATCCCCCCATTTGGCAACGTGTATAAGTAGGCAAAGTTTTAGAATGGTTTCTGGTTGTGTGTTATTTTCATATTATATTAGTATTTAACACTAAAATAAAGTTATTTACATCATAAATATATATGTTAACTTATTTCAGTACTTTGTAGTGTTTTGTTTTTACTTTCCTACTCAAAAATTCGTAATCGAGACAATACCGGAAATGCAGCTAATTCTAAAAAGAAAATATTTTTAGAAAATATCCCTCTCTCATCCTGTCTGTGTGTCTATAAAAGCATAACTCAAAAATCTGATGTGTTGCACTCACATGATATTCCCTACTCTTGTACTAACCATTCTTACAAACTCTCGTTCCTATATCGTCTTCGTGTTAATTGAGATAAACATTTGTACAAATTATCTTATTGCTTATTTCCTTGTAGGTACAAGAGGAATATTAGAATACAGTAGGCTTTGAGCGATAGCCAAATCTTTTAGAGTTTTGAGATTCCATTCTCTTTGCACAGTGAAGAGATAAAACAGTGAATAACGACCTTCCATTTGGGAAAAGTGTTGCAAAACTCACACAAATAATAACGAATATATCGGAAATTGTTCACTGCACAAAAAATGCACTTGAACATAACTTGTGTGTTTTTAGGAGATTTATATTTTTTGCATAGTGAGATTTGGTCTCTTACGGTTTACCAGTTATGCAAAAGTCATCAAGAGTAAATAGGACTACATGTGTTATAGCGAGAAAATTCAAAACATACATTTCATTTACCATAAAAACATCTTAAGCATATGGCATTTTAATAAAAAATTGTTACCGACATTTCTGAGATCAAAATTTTCAAAACATTTTCCATCTAAAGGGTAGTTTGGGGTAGAGTTCTTCAAAATCTTCGCGTCGCGTCTTTGCGAGATATTAATCTTAAATACCAACTTCGATTTTTAATCAGCTTTTCGTTTTTGAGTTATGTTGTTTACAGGCAGACACATATACGCGCGCGCACACACAGACACACACACATAATTTTTTGTGAAAATGCTTTCCTTGATTGAGAGGGCCTCAAAACATATACTTCCGGTGGAATCTCGACATCGATATTTTGTATTTTGGGTTGAATGCCATACTTCCCCTACTTACTAAACGTAGCAGACAAAGTAAAAAGTAAAAATCTCATTGTTGCACTCACATGGCTTTCTCTACTCTTGTACTAACTATTCTTACAAACTCTTGTTCCTATATCTTCTTCGTGTAGTTAAAATAAACATTTGTACAAATTATCTTGTTGTTTATTTCCTCGTAGGTACAAGGGGAATATTAGAATACAGTAGGCTTTGTGCGATAGTCAAATCTTTTAAAGTTTTGATATTCCGTTCTCTTTGCACACATAACAAATAAAAACATGAACAACAATGATCCATTTCACGAAAGTTCTAAGTTTTCCAAAACTCACACACATAACAAGGAATATCTCCGAAATAGTTCACCTTACAAGAAAATTTATTCAGACATAAATTGTGTATTTTAGCAAGATCTACATTTTTGTATAGTATGATTTGCTCTATCTCTAACGGTTTGCCAGTTATGCAAAAGTCGTCCAGAGTAAATACGACTATACGGGCTATAGATAGGAAATTCAAGATATACATTTCATTTGTCATAAAAGTGTCTCAAGCATATGACATTTTAATCAAAATCGTTAGAGTCATTTTCAAGAAAATCAAAATGTTCTAAAAATCTTCCATGTAAAGGGTAGTTTAGGGTGGGGCTAGTTTCTTCAAAATCTACGTGTCGCATCCTTGAAAGACATTAAACTCAAATACCAACTTTGGTTTTTAACAGACTATTCGTTTTTGAGTTATGCTGTCCACAGACACACACACGGACCTTTTTCTAAAAATGCTTTTTTTGTATTCAGGGGGTCTCAAAACATATATTTCCGGTGCAAACTCGACATCGAATTTTTGGGTGGAATACAATACTTCCCCAACTTAGTATATGTATTAAAGTTGAAATAAGGTTGAAGCACTCAAAAGAAAAGTGCAGATTTCTGGGTTTTCCCATCCCCAGTGCCTTAATGCCTGTCTGAGGGTAGCAGAGGGCAGGTAGCTATATATCGATTTGGGAACCTGGCTGTCTGTGAGACCAACCCCATATATCGCGAGCAATTCATTTGTAGCCCCTCACAGCAGCACCCTACAGTACAAACAGAATTCATTGGCCCGCGTGTTCCGCATGCATTAGCCTCATTATCTGCACATCGGTATGCGGGGCATGTCATTCCTCTAGAGCGACCTTTGGCCTCACCTCCCAAACGTAAACCTTCTCCGTCTACGCCTATCAACCCCAAGCGGCTCGTCCCAGCCCTGCCAATCCTGCAGAACAGCCGAAATCGCACATTACGTAATGAAATATTTTACTTTCCACTAGAGTAGGTCCCCCATATCAGCGATGTCCAACGTTTGTGAAAGTGGGGAGGCTAGATTTACCTCCTTCCTCTATACGCGGACTTTGCCATTACACACAGACGTGTATTATGTTACAGCGTAGAGTATTTCAAATCTTATACGATAAACATCTGATCATTAGCAACTCGTTTAGTACTGCTTACGTTTAAGAAGTCGAAGCCTTAAAAGATACACCAAGTGATCGTCGCGTAACATATTGCGATACAGACTTTCAATATAGTTCAATTTGGAGAAACTCTGTTCGCAATTATATGTAGAGGTATACTCACTCTTATACACACTATTCTTGTAAATGCTTAATTCTCTATCTACTACATTTTAATCGACGTAAGCAGTTACACAAATTATCTTATTGCTAATTTTCTTATAGGAGCAAGGGGAATATGGGAATACAGTACACTTTAAACTATAGTGAAATGTTTTAAGAGCTAGTTGCTATGCAATGCCTTTGAAATTCCGTTCTCTTTGCCAGGCTACGATAACATAGGGATAACATATAAAATATTTCTATTTGAGAAAAGTATAAGTATTGGCAAATTCAAACAATTAAGAAAGAATATCTCGGAAATGGCCCGTTCAAAAAAGGAGGAAGTTGAGATAAATTATTTCTTTTAACGAGCTTTTGTCCGTCTCTTACTTTATCATTTATGCAAAGATCAACTGGAATGAAGATGTCTTGTGAGAACATTCCCAAAAAATTCAAGGTATGACTTAGAAACTGCCATGGAATCGCCTGCGTCCATCACTGGATTTGGACTATCTGGTTGTTTCTGCTCGTCACAAGCAAGTACTGATTTACCCTCCGACTGAAAGAGTGGAGTGTGAAATAGCCGCTAATTATATAAGCGCCTCCAAAGAGACGAGGTTGGACATATATTGCCGATATATCGATACTTGGTGCTATCGAGATTCACCTTCGATACTTTTTCCATACTTTTAAATATTGCGCATGTATGTGTCAGATACATAGCTTAATATTTCCCTTATATCCTTCCAATAAATAAAGCTATGGATTTACTATCGTTCCTTTTGGTTTGCTACAGCAAAGTTTCAAACTGATTACTATACTAATCACTTCGCAATTGAGGCATATATCAGCACACGTGCTTGGGTTGCACTACATTTTGTGATGAACATAACAAAGCATATATTTCCTAGTTAATTTAAATCTTAACCTGCAAAGCAAATATACAGGAACAAACAGAAGGAAAATTACTCTTCTATATACTCATAATGACTGACATTCAGTTGTTTTTGCGCGGCCGTGGTGGTGGTGGAGGTGGCGGTGGTGCTGGTGGTGGTGTTGGTGTTGGTGTTGGTGGTGGTAGTGGTGGTGGCGGTGGTGGTGGCGGTGGCCTTGGTGTTGGTGTTGGTGGTGGCGGTGGTGATGCTGGTGTTGGTGGTGGTGATGGTGTGGTGTTGGTGGTGGCAGTGGTGGCGGTGGCGGTGGTGTTGGGGGTGGCGGTGGTGGTGTTGGTGGTGATGGTGTTGGTGTTGGTGGTGATGGTGCTGGTGTTGGTGGCGGTGGCGGTGTTGGTGTTGGTGGTGGCGGTGGTGTTGGTGTTGGTAGTGGTGGTGGTGCTGGTGGTGGTGATAGTGGTGGTGGTGATGGTGTTGGTGTTGGTGCTGGTGATGGTGTTGATGGTAGTGGTGATGGTGTTGGTGTTGGTGGTGCTGGTAATGGTGGCGGTGGCGGTGGTGCTGGCGGTGGTGGTGGTGTTGGTGTTGCTGGCGGTGGTGGTGTTGGTGTTGGTTGTGGTGGTAGTGGTGGTGGTGGCGGTGGTGTTGGTGTTGGTGGTGGCGGTGGTGGTGGCGGTGGTGTTGTTGGTGTTGGCGGTGGCGGTGGTGTTGGTGTTGGTGGTGGTGATGGTGTTGGTGGTGGTGTTGGTGGCGGTGGTGGTGGTGTTGGTGTTTGTTGGTGGTGGTAGTGGTGGCGGTTGTTTGTTGTTTGTAGTGTTTTACGCCCGCTTTTAACACTACGGCACCGCAGGCGGTGACACTGATGATACATGGAATGAAGTTGGAGCACCGGTGGATTGAGATGGCGGGGGAAACCGGAGTACCCGGAGAAAACCCGCCCTGACGCCGCTTCGTCCACCACTAATACCACATGCGGGTCCCTGGAATCGAACCCGAGCCGCCTAGGTAGTAGACGAGCGCGCTAACCGCTCGGCCACGGAGTGGTGACGGTGGCGGAGGTGTTGGTGTTGGTGGTGGCGGTGGTGGTGTTGGTGGTGGTGTTGGTGTTGGTGTAGGTGGTACTGGTGTTGGTGCTGGCGGTGGCGGTGATGTTGGTGGTGGTGGCGGTGATATTGGTGTGGGTGGTGGCGGTGGTGGTATTGGTGCTGGTGGTGGTGGCGGTGATGGAGTTGGGGGTTGCGGTGGCGGTGGTGTTGGTGTTGGTGGTGTTGGTTTTAGTGGTGTTGGTGTTGGTGGTGGCGGTGGTGTTGGTGGCGGTGGAGGTAGTGTTGGTGCTGGTGTTGGTGGTGGCGGTGGTGGTGTTGGTGGTGGCGGTAGCGGTGGTGTTGGTGTTGTTGGTGGTTACGGTGGTGATGGTGTTGGTGGTGGTAGTGGTGGTGGCGGGGGTGTTGGTGGTGGCGGGGGTGTTGGTGGTGGCACTGGTGGTGGTGTTGGTGTTGGTGGTGGTAGTGGTGGTGGTGGCGGCGGTGGTGTTACTGTTGGTGGTGGTGTTGGTGGTGGTGTCGGTGCTGTTGGTGTTGCTGGTGGCCGTGGTGGTGGTGTTGGTATTAGTGCTGGTGGCGGAGGTGTTGGTGTTGGTGGTGGCCGTGGTGGTGGTGTTGGTGTTGCTGTTGTTAATGGTAGTGGTGGTGGTGGCGGTGGCGGTGGTGGTGACGGTGGTGGTGGCGGTGGTGGTGTTGGTGGTAGTGGTAGTTGTGGTGCTGGCGGTAGTGGTGGTGGTGGCGGTGGTGTTGGAGTTGGTGGTGGCCGTGGTGGTGGTTTTAGTGTTAGTGGTGTTGGTGGTGGTAGTGGTGGTGGTGGCTGTGGTGTTGGTGTTGGTGGTGGCCGTGGTGGTGATCTTGGTGTTGGTGGTGGTGGCGGTAGTGTTGATGGTGGCCGTGGTGCTGGTGTTGGTATTGTTGGTGGTGCTGTTAGTGTTGGCGTGGTAGTGTTGGTGTTATTGGTGGTGATAGTGGTGGTGGTATTGGTGTTGGTGGTGGAGGTGGTGGTGGTGTTGGTGTTGGTGGTTGCGGTGGTGATGGTGTTGGTGTTGGTGGTAGTGGTGGTGGCGTCGGGGTGTTGGTGTTGGTGGTGGTTCTGGTGGTGGAGTTGGTGATGGTGGTGGTAGTGGTGGTGAGAGTGGTGGTGGCGGTGGTGTTGGTGTTGGTGGAGGCCGTCGTGGTGGTGTTGGTGGTGGTGGCGGTTGTGTTGGTGTTGGTGGTGGCCGTCGTGGTGTTGGTGTTGGTGGTGGCCGTGGTGGTCGTAGTGGTGTTGGTGGTGGTGGCGGTGGTGTTGGTGTTGGTGGTGGCCGTGGTGGTAGCGTTGGTGTTGGTGATGGTAGTGGTGGTGCTGGCGCTGGTGTTGGTGGTGGCCGAAGTGGTGGTGTTGGTGATGGTGGTGGTAGTGGTGGTGGTGGCGGTAGTGGTGGTGGTGGCGGTGGTGTTGGAGTTGGTGGTGGCCGTGGTAGTGGTTTTAGTGTTAGTGGTGTTGGTGTTGGTGGTGGTAGTGGTGGTAGTGGTGGTGGTGGCTGTGGTGTTGGTGTTGGTGGTGGCCGTGGTGGTGATCTTGGTGTTGGTGGTGGTGGCGGTAGTGTTGATGGTGGCCGTGGTGGTGGTGTTGCTATTGTTGGTGGTGCTGTTAGTTTTGGCGTGGTAGTGTTGGTATTGTTGGTGGTGATAGTGGTGGTGGTATTGGTGTTGGTGGTGGAGGTGGTGGTGGTGGTGTTGGTGTTGGTGTTGGTGGTTGCGGTGGTGATGGTGTTGGTGTTGGAGGTAGTGGTGGTGGCGTCGGGGGTGTTGGTGTTGGTGGTGGTTCTGGTGGTGGAGTTGGTGTTGGTGGTGGTAGTGGTGGTGAGAGTGGTGGTGGCGGTGGTGTTGGTGTTGGTGGAGGCCGTAGTGGTGGTGTTGGTGGTGGTGGCGGTGGTGTTGGTGTTGGTGGTGGCCGTCGTGGTGTAGGTGTTGTTGGTGGTAGTGGTGGTACTGGTGGTGGTGGCGGTGGTGCTGGTGTTGGTGGTGGCCGTGGTGGTCGTAGTGGTGTTGGTGGTGGTGGCGGTGGTGTTGGTGTTGGTGGTGGCCGTGGTGGTAGTGTTGGTGTTAGTGGTGGTAGTGGTGGTGGCGGTGGTGTTGGTGGTGGCCGAAGTGGTGGTGTTGGTGACGGTGGCGGAGGTGTTGGTGTTGGTGGTGGCGGTGGTGGTGTTGGTGGTGGTGTTGGTGTAGGTGGTACTGGTGTTGGTGCTGGCGGTGGCGGTGATGTTGGTGGTGGTGGCGGTGATATTGGTGTGGGTGGTGGCGGTGGTGGTATTGGTGCTGGTGGTGGTGGCGGTGATGGAGTTGGGGGTTGCGGTGGCGGTGGTGTTGGTGTTGGTGGTGTTGGTTTTAGTGGTGTTGGTGTTGGTGGTGGCGGTGGTGTTGGTGGCGGTGGAGGTAGTGTTGGTGCTGGTGTTGGTGGTGGCGGTGGTGGTGTTGGTGGTGGCGGTAGCGGTGGTGTTGGTGTTGTTGGTGGTTACGGTGGTGATGGTGTTGGTGGTGGTAGTGGTGGTGGCGGGGGTGTTGGTGGTGGCGGGGGTGTTGGTGGTGGCACTGGTGGTGGTGTTGGTGTTGGTGGTGGTAGTGGTGGTGGTGGCGGCGGTGGTGTTACTGTTGGTGGTGGTGTTGGTGGTGGTGTCGGTGCTGTTGGTGTTGCTGGTGGCCGTGGTGGTGGTGTTGGTATTAGTGCTGGTGGCGGAGGTGTTGGTGTTGGTGGTGGCCGTGGTGGTGGTGTTGGTGTTGCTGTTGTTGGTGGTAGTGGTGGTGGTGGCGGTGGCGGTGGTGGTGGCGGTGGTGGTGGCGGTGGTGGTGGTGGTGTTGGTGGTGGTGTTGGTGGTAGTGGTAGTGGTGGTGCTGGCGGTAGTGGTGGTGGTGTCGGTGGTGTTGAAGTTGGTGGTGGCCGTGGTGGTGGTTTTAGTGTTAGTGGTGTTGGTGGTGGTAGTGGTGGTGGTGGCTGTGGTGTTGGTGTTGGTGGTGGCCGTGGTGGTGATCTTGGTGTTGGTGGTGGTGGCGGTAGTGTTGATGGTGGCCGTGGTGCTGGTGTTGGTATTGTTGGTGGTGCTGTTAGTGTTGGCGTGGTAGTGTTGGTGTTATTGGTGGTGATAGTGGTGGTGGTATTGGTGTTGGTGGTGGAGGTGGTGGTGGTGTTGGTGTTGGTGGTTGCGGTGGTGATGGTGTTGGTGTTGGTGGTAGTGGTGGTGGCGTCGGGGTGTTGGTGTTGGTGGTGGTTCTGGTGGTGGAGTTGGTGTTGGTGGTGGTAGTGGTGGTGAGAGTGGTGGTGGCGGTGGTGTTGGTGTTGGTGGAGGCCGTCGTGGTGGTGTTGGTGGTGGTGGCGGTTGTGTTGGTGTTGGTGGTGGCCGTCGTGGTGTTGGTGTTGGTGGTGGCCGTGGTGGTCGTAGTGGTGTTGGTGGTGGTGGCGGTGGTGTTGGTGTTGGTGGTGGCCGTGGTGGTAGCGTTGGTGTTGGTGATGGTAGTGGTGGTGCTGGCGCTGGTGTTGGTGGTGGCCGAAGTGGTGGTGTTGGTGATGGTGGTGGTAGTGGTGGTGGTGGCGGTAGTGGTGGTGGTGGCGGTGGTGTTGGAGTTGGTGGTGGCCGTGGTAGTGGTTTTAGTGTTAGTGGTGTTGGTGTTGGTGGTGGTAGTGGTGGTAGTGGTGGTGGTGGCTGTGGTGTTGGTGTTGGTGGTGGCCGTGGTGGTGATCTTGGTGTTGGTGGTGGTGGCGGTAGTGTTGATGGTGGCCGTGGTGGTGGTGTTGCTATTGTTGGTGGTGCTGTTAGTGTTGGCGTGGTAGTGTTGGTATTGTTGGTGGTGATAGTGGTGGTGGTATTGGTGTTGGTGGTGGAGGTGGTGGTGGTGGTGTTGGTGTTGGTGGTTGCGGTGGTGATGGTGTTGGTGTTGGTGGTAGTGGTGGTGGCGTCGGGGGTGTTGGTGTTGGTGGTGGTTCTGGTGGTGGAGTTGGTGTTGGTGGTGGTAGTGGTGGTGAGAGTGGTGGTGGCGGTGGTGTTGGTGTTGGTGGAGGCCGTAGTGGTGGTGTTGGTGGTGGTGGCGGTGGTGTTGGTGGTGGCCGTCGTGGTGTAGGTGTTGGTGGTGGTAGTGGTGGTACTGGTGGTGGTGGCGGTGGTGCTGGTGTTGGTGGTGGCCGTGGTGGTCGTAGTGGTGTTGGTGGTGGTGGCGGTGGTGTTGGTGTTGGTGGTGGCCGTGGTGGTAGTGTTGGTGTTAGTGGTGGTAGTGGTGGTGGCGGTGGTGTTGGTGGTGGCCGAAGTGGTGGTGTTGGTGATGGTGGTGGTAGTGGTGGTGGTGGCGGTGGTAGTGGTGGTGGTGTTGGTGTTGGTAGTGGTGGTGTTGGTGTTGGTAGTGGTGGTGGTGGTTTTGGTAGTGTTGGTAGTGGTGTTGGTGGTGATGGTGGCGGTGGCGTTGGTGTTGGTGGTGGCCGTGGATGTGGTGTTGGTGATGGTAGTGGTCGTGGTGGCGGTGGTGTTGGTGGTGGCGGTGGTGGTATTGGTGATGGTGGCTGTGGTGTTGGTGTTGGTGGTTGCGGTGGTGGTGTTGGTGATGGTAGTGGTGGTGGTGGCGGTGGCGTTGGTGGTGGCGGTGGTGGTATTGGTGATGATGGCTGTGGTGTTGGTGGTGGCGGTGGTGGTGGCGGTGGTGGTGGCGGTGGTGTTGGTGGGTTTGGTGGTGGCGGTGGTGTTGGTGTTTGTGGTAGTGATGGTGTTGGTGTTGGTGGCGGTGGTGGTGTTGGAGTTTGTTGGTGGTGGTAGTGGTAGCGGTGGCGCTGGTGTTGGTGTTGTTGGTGGCGGTGTGGTGTTGTTGGTGGACGTGCTGGTGTTGGTATTGGTGTAGTTGGTACTGGTGTTGGTGGTGGCGGTGGCGGTGCTGTTGGAGTTGCTGGTAGTCACGGTGGTGTTGGTGGTGGCAGTGGTGGTGTTGGTGCTGGTGGTGGTGATGGCGGTGGTGTTGTTGGTAGCGGTGGCGGTGCTGTTGGAGTTGGTGGTAATGGTTTTGGTGCTGTTGGTGGTGGTGGCGGAGGTGTTGGTGGCGGTGGTAGTGTTGTTGTTGGTGGTGTTGGTGTTGGTGTAGGTGGTGCTGATGTTGGTGGTGGCGGTGGCGGTGGTGTTGGTGGTGGTGGTGATGTTGGTGTGGGTGGTGGCGGTGGTGGTATTGGTGCTGGTGGTGGTGGCGGTGGTGTAGTTGGGGGTAGCGGTGGCGGTGGTGTTGGTGTTGTTGGTTTTGGTGGTGTTGGTGTTGGTGGTGGCGGTGGTGTTGGTGGCGGTGGAGGTAGTGTTGGTGTTGGTGGTGGCGGTGGTGGTGTTGGTGGTGGCGGTAGCGGTGGTGTTGGTGTTGTTGGTGGTTACGGTGGTGATGGTGTTGGTGGTGGTAGTGGTGGTGGCGGGGGTGTTGGTGGTGGCACTGGTGGTGGTGTTGGTGTTGGTGGTGGTAGTGGTGGTGGCGGTGGTGTTAGTGTTGGTGGTGGTGGTGGCGGTGCTGTTGGTGTTGCTGGTGGCCGTGGTGGTGGTGTTGGTATTAGTGGTGGTGGCGGAGTTGTTGGTGTTGGTGGTGGCCGTGGTGGTGTTGGTGTTGCTGTTGTTGGTGGTAGTGGTGGTGGCGGTGGCGGTGGTGGTGGCGGTGGCGGTGGTGGTGGCGGTGGTGTAGTTGGGGGTAGCGGTGGCGGTGGTGTTGGTGTTGTTGGTTTTGGTGGTGTTGGTGTTGGTGGTGGCGGTGGTGTTGGTGGCGGTGGAGGTAGTGTTGGTGTTGGTGGTGGCGGTGGTGGTGTTGGTGGTGGCGGTAGCGGTGGTGTTGGTGTTGTTGGTGGTTACGGTGGTGATGGTGTTGGTGGTGGTAGTGGTGGTGGCGGGGGTGTTGGTGGTGGCACTGGTGGTGGTGTTGGTGTTGGTGGTGGTAGTGGTGGTGGCGGTGGTGTTAGTGTTGGTGGTGGTGGTGGCGGTGCTGTTGGTGTTGCTGGTGGCCGTGGTGGTGGTGTTGGTATTAGTGGTGGTGGCGGAGTTGTTGGTGTTGGTGGTGGCCGTGGTGGTGTTGGTGTTGCTGTTGTTGGTGGTAGTGGTGGTGGCGGTGGCGGTGGTGGTGGCGGTGGTGTTGGTGGTGGCGGTGGTGGTGCTGGTGGTGGTGTTGGTGTTGGTGTAGGTGGTGCTGGTGTTGGTGGTGGCGGTGGCGGTTGTGCCGGTGGTGTTGGTGGTAGTGGTAGTGGTGGTGCTGGCGGTAGTGGTGGAGGTGGCGGTGGTGTTGGTGTTGGTGGTGGCCGTGGTAGTGGTTTTAGTGTTAGTGGTGTTGGTGTTGGTGGTGGTAGTGGTGGTGGTAGTAAAATAAAATAAAATAATATAAAATAAAATAAAATAATATGTGCCAGCTATGTCCAGATACCTAATTTCTTATATCTGGACGTAGTGTGCGGATATTTTCATTTATTTAAACTTATTTATTACAAATTTGTTCACAATAGAATGTGCAGAAAACTAAATTAAACTAAAACTAAATAACAATAAGGAAAATTGGTGATATTGTCAAGTTGTCCCTAGTCTCTGGTAGGCTGTCCAAGTCTCATCAGGCTGTCGTTTTGGCCTCGTTCTTCTCCTTTCTGCTTACAGTTGGTTTGACAATCTTAACGATCGACGGGATGGTGCTACAACAGTCGCTGGAGGTGTATAAAAATTTCTTAGATTTCTTTCTGGTTCAGTTTGTCTTAAAGATCTTTCTGCTATACTGATTTGAGTCGCTAACTCATTTAAAGTATTTAGATTTTCCTTATTCCTGACTATTTCCGATAAAGTGAGGTACATGAGCTTTTATCTGTTAGATTGTGCTATTTCACTGTATTTCTGACAGTTAAACATTACATGCTCAGGAGTATCTTCTGTATTGCATCTGGTGCACATTTCAGAGTTGATGATACTAAAACGTTTTAAGAAAGTGCCATATGGCCCATGGCCTGTGATATAGTGTAATGCAGCTTGTAAGGGATTTAGGTGCTTTAGTCGTAACCTTTCTCGTATATTAGGGTAAAACATATAGGTGCGTCTCCCAGTTTGCAGGTTATCCCATTCTGACTGCCATAAGGATATTAACTCAGCCCTTATTTGTCTTTTCATATAGCATCGTTTTCCTATTATATCTTCTATCTTTTGTTGATTGCTTTTCTTTAGTCAGTAGTAAGCACCATATAGGCGAACCTGTAGATCTATTGGCCAGGTACCAGTGGCCACAAGAAGAGCCATAGTAGAGGTCGTTCTTGCTGCTCCAGTAAAACGGAGAAGAATTTTCCTCTCGCATTTTCTGAGATCTGCGACGAGGTTTAATTTTTGCATACACTGAGTCGGGAAGTCGTCAGGATCGGACGTGTTTTCTACCTGCTAGTGATGGGGTGTGACCTTCAGACATACCGGGCGAGGATCGGTACGTGGACAGGTAGAACTGGGCGAAAGTTACATCAGGAGAGCTACGGAGAATCACCAAGGCTTATTCAGTTCTATGTGTTAGTGTTATCTGTGTTACTAGTGATAGGTGGCATAGAACTAAACCCGGGACCAGTGCAAGAGGCGGTGAAATGCCAGACATGCAAAAAGAACTTACGGACGGGGCTTCTCTGCAGTATCTGTTTGAACTGGTATCACTTTAGCTGCCAGAAAATAAAGAAAACGCAGCAAATTGAAGACAGTTGGAGGTGTATTCAGTGCGAAAAAAACCACACGACGGAGGTAAAAGAGAGGGAAGGAACTAAAAAGATGCTGGATGAGGTACAACATTTGCGCGCAAAGCTGAAACGAGCTGAAGATACGATACAACGCTTGGAAGAAGAAATTAAAAGGTTAAAAACCCAAGACGAGCCTACACAAAAGAAACCTTGTTTAGTCTTAGGAGACTCAATAATAAAGCATGTCGGGAAACACAGTGCAGAATTGAATGTGGAATGCTTCCCTGGAATACGAACGGAGCAGATGAAGAAGGTTGTAGAGCAGCAGGAACAAACAAATCCGGAAACAGTAATTGTGCATGTGGGATCAAATGACCTAAGGCGAAACATAGACCACATAATGGGAGACATGTACGATTTGGCTACAACAGTGAAAAGTAAATTTCCCGCAGCTAAAATAATTTTAAGTGGTGTGATACGGCGCAGAGACGTAAATTGGCGCAAGGTGGGCCGATTAAATGACTCTTTCCAATGGGTGGCAGAACGACTGGGACTTCTATTTGTTGACCCAAACTCATGGATAGGAGAAAATGATTTAGGACGTGACGGAGTGCATCTAAATAGGAGAGGAGCGGCGACATTGGCGTCACTCTTTACTAGAGTGGCTGCATCTTTCGGCGACGGATGTGACGAGAATATCGGTGACCGGGTCGAGAATGGCGGAGAACGGGACGAGAACGGTGGCAGAAGGAGCGAGGTCAGCGACGGACGAGATGGCGGATGTAGCGAGGACGAAGGAAACTGACTGTGGGACGGCGAGAGTATCGACAAAACATCAAATAGCAAAGGTAAGTCTCTAGTGATTTTGCAGGTAAATTGTCGAAGCATCTTAAACAAAAAATTAGAATTCTCAAACTTAATAGACATATATGATCCAGACGTAGTAATAGGTACCGAATCTTGGCTACAGCCGGATATCACAAACGCAGAAATATTTAGAAACAACCTCACGGTAATAAGAAGAGATAGAAACGGTAGAGGGGGTGGGATATTTATTTGTGTCAAAAACATACACAATGCGGCAGAAGTGTGGCGGGATGAGGTATACGAAATCTTAGAAGTAGAAATTTCAGGAAATTATATGAAAAATAAATGGCGGATAGTTGGTATATATAGGCCACCAAGTGACGACTTGGGCTCATTAAAATCACTTGCAAAACGGGTTCTTGAAAGTGAGGCCAGCGAGCAGGTAATCATAGGGGGTGACCTAAATCTTCCAAAAGTTAACTGGGAGGGTGAAGTGAGGGGAGGGGAATCGCAGGCTATTGTAAATGACCTAATTTGGGAAGGTGGCTTTGTTCAAACTGTAAAAACCGCAACTAGGGAGGGGGTGGTTCTAGACGTTTTCCTGGTGAAGCCGGAGGAAGCAGTGCTAGAGTGTGAAGTTTTTCCTGGTATAAGTGACCATAACTGCGCAGTGGTTAAAGTAGAAGGGATTCGAGCCCAATGCCATACAGGGGAAAAGAAACACATTTACCAATATTATAAAGGAGACATTCCAAGGCTGCAACAATTCCTAAAAGATAGATATTCCTTGTGGTCCCAAACTGGAAGTTCGGTTGAAAAAATATGGCAAAATTTTAAAAAAATCGTTGTGGAAGCGACAGATAAATTTATACCCCGTAAAACACTCACAAAAAACCCTGACCCAGAATATTACAACAAAACAGTAAAACGACTAAAGAAACAAGTTAGGAGAGCATATGGGTCACGTAAAATTAATACTTATCACGCAAATAAATTCCATGTCTTGTCAAATAAACTTTTATTAGAGAAGATTACCGCTGAAGAAAATTTTTTAAAAAATATTCTCTCGTCTAACAGAAATAACTGGCAGCAGTTTTTTAAATTCGTGAGAAGGCGCAGGGGTAATAAGGAGGAGATTCCGGGAATAAAAAATGGAAATGTACAAGTTACCGACTCTTTGTTAAAAGCGGAAGTATTTAATCGGCAATTCGCTTCAGTGTTCCAAGTAAAGAGCAATGCCAGTATTAAAAGAACGGAGGGGCCCCCTATGATCGTGAAACCAAGCGACATTCGAAAAAGATTATTTAAATTAGGGAAATATAAATCAGTCGGTCCGGACGGCATTTCGGGTGACTTTCTTAAAATTGGAGGGGAGGCAATCGTGCCATATATGATGAGGCTATTCGAAATAACGGTAAATAACGGAAGTATACCGCAGGATTGGAAGCAGGCTATAGTCGTTCCTATTTATAAAACAGGGGATCGAACCACAGCGACAAATTATAGGCCAGTTAGCTTGACATCAGTAGTAAGTAAACAAGTCGAGCATCTTATAGGGCAATACTTAAGACAAGAATGGGATAATTCACACTGGCTCTTTGAAGGACAACATGGGTTTCGGAATGGACACTCTTGTGAGAGCCAACTAGTAGCTATTTGTCAGGATGTAGCTGATGCACTCGATGCAGGTGGTAAAGTGCATGCAATAGTTATTGACTTTACTAAAGCGTTTGACCTTGTACCTCATGGGCCACTTATAGAAAAACTTTGCAATATGCAAATAGACAACAGAGTGATTATTTGGATTAGGGAATTCTTGAGCGGACGAACCCAAAGAGTGCGGGTGGGAAATAGACTATCGTCCCCTACCGAAGTAACCTCAGGTGTCCCCCAGGGTAGCGTGATCGGGCCGTTGCTTTTCTTAGCATATGTAAATGATTTATGGAAAGGGATAACATCACAAATTCGGCTATTTGCGGATGATTGTATAATATATAGAAATATCAAGACCGAAGGTGACGTTAATAACTTACAAGAAGATTTAAACAAAATTCAACTCTGGGCGCAATCCAATCAAATGGAGATAAATCCAAGTAAATGTAAAACAATTATATTTTCAAGGACAAGAACAGAAGAAAATGTGATGTATAAATTAGATAACAAGAGAATACCCAGGGTAAGTAGCACTAGATATCTAGGTGTAATAATAAATGAAAGATTGGAATGGGGGGAACATGTAAACTCGGTCACTGGAAAAGCCTGCAAAGCATTGCACTTTGTAATGAGAATATTAAAACGCAGCAATGGGAAATCGCGAAATTTAGCTTACACATCCTTAGTCCGACCAATATTAGAATATAGCGCGGCATGCTGGGATCCATATCGGGTTGGTCAAAAACAAGCACTCGAGAGAGTTCAAAAACGAGCAGCTAAATTTGTTGATAGAGGAAAGCGATTTGAAAACCCTACAGGCACTGCTACCTCCTGGGAATCATTGAAGAAACGTAGAAAACGGGCAAGGCTATGTGCAATTTTTAGAGCATATAAGGGGGAACCTGCATGGAAAGATATAACAAAGCGGTTGTTGACACCATCATATAGGGGAAGGAATGATCACTCTAAAAAAATAAGAAATAGGGAACAGAAAACTGATATAGGTAAATTTTCCTTTACCAATAGAACAATTAATGACTGGAACAATTTGACTGCAGAGTTACTGGAGACTTTGCCTCCAAATGTAAATAATTTCAAAGAGAGGTTAAAAAGAAATCCTGTATAGTTACCATAGTGCATGAAAGGAATTGTATATATGTTGTAAGGAATTGTATATTATATTGTAAGGAGTTGTATATTATATTGTAAAGAATTGTATATCATATTGTAAAGAATTGTATATTATATTGACAGCGCTGCCACCGGGCCATGCTCTAAGCAGTGAAATAAAGTATCTATCTATCTATCTATCTGTGCCCACGCTCCTGCACCATATGTAATGATGGCAGTAAAGATACAATTATATGTTCTAATGGTAGTGAGAGGTAGTTTATATTGACGTTGGGCTATACTGGCAATCTTCATCATAATTTTACTGGCTTTGTTGCAGACCTGAGTGACATGTGTCTTGAAGTTGCCTTTCTCATCAAGCGTTATTCCAAGGTATTTAATATACTTGTGGCGTTGAATACGTTCTTCGTGTATTCGTATAACTGGGTTTCTTAATAATTTACCTTTAAATAGCAAATACGCAGATTTGTTAGCTGCAATTTGTAGTTTAACAGAGTTGCACCATTTATATACCTTCTGGGTCACATCAGAAGATTTTGTTTCCAGTTCCAGGCGGGTGTTTCCTTCTATTAATAAAAGCAGATCATCCGCATATGCTATAGTGGTATATATTTGTGTGTCAACTACTAACTCATTAAGCAGAGGCTCCAAACTTATATCCCAGAATATTGGACCCAATATAGAACCTTGCGGGCATCCTTTCGTAATATCACGTGTAACGGTACTATTTGCCCCTGTGATGTTGACTCGGCGGTCTACACAATAGTTCTTCAGAATTCTATAAAGGCTTTTTGGGTATTCTTGTTGGCGCATGCGTTCAAAAAGTGCAGGCCACCAGAGGTTATCGAAAGCTCCAGCTATATCAAAGAAGAGACCCATCACATAGTTCTTTTTAGAGTTCTTAGCTGCAATTATGGCTTTAGATATTGCATCCGTGGTTGACTTTCCAGATCTAAAACCATATTGAGTAGGATTAAGGCCTTTCAGGATCCTAAACTCTTGTATGCGTTTACATAGGAGTTTTTCTTGTACTTTACCCAAAAGGTTAAGTAGACAAATCGGTCTATAAGATTTTGGCAATGCAGGATCCTTATCGCCACCTTTATGTAAGATCGTGATACTGGCTTCTTTCCAGCAATAGGGAATACGGCCTTGCCATAGACATTCATTAAAGAGATCTGTTAGATATGGAGTTATTTCTGGTGCAATATGTATGAGTATTTCTGCGTGTATTTGATTAGGTCCTGGAGCCTTCTTTTTGAGGATTTGTAATGCATGTAGAACTTCAGATCTGTCAAAGGGATAGACGACTCCAGCTGTTGGTTCGTCAGAGGTGAAATCCTTTCTAAGTTGTTTGTGCTGGATTGTATCTGACTCATGGTTATCTGAGGGAAGGAGAGTAGTTAGCAGGGTTTGTATAGATTCAATCCATCCTTTAGTTAGTTCACCGTTTGGTTTAAGTAATGTAGAGAGGACTTCTGGAGATTTTATTTTTTCAGTGGCTATCTTATATGGGATGCCCCATATATTGGTGGTTAAAGCATTCTCAACAAAATTATCCCATGATCTTTCCCTCAGATCTTTTAAAGAAGTTCTAAATTCCTCTTTCAATAGTTGGTATTTTCTAAGATGTGTTTGCCTCTCCGTGTTTAAGATAGAAGTCTGATATGCTCGGCGTGCTTTCCTCATTTTAATCCGAAGTTTCTGCAGTTTTTCGTTCCAGATATTATTACTAAAAGGACGTGGCTTACTTCTTGGAATTGCCTCAATCATAGCTTTCTGAATGGCCTTAGTAAGCTCAGAAGCTTTGTAGTCAATATCGTCACCCACATTAATTGAGGGTGGCATTAGTAGATTTTCTTTCAGGGCTTCCTAATTTGCCTTTTGATGTTAAAAGTTCGTCTTTTAGATATAACAGATGCTATAGTGTTCTGTTGTTGCCTATATTGGAAATAGATGAGATTATGGTCACTGGTAGTAAGATCCTGACCTACCATCCAATTCGAAACATTCTCAGCAGCTTTGTGGTTTGCTAACGTAATATCAATATTACTGGTTGAACCAGCACCATTTTGGAATGTTGGAGGATTAAGCGGCTCATTTAGAATGTGGAGCTGTAATTCTGCTATGGCTTCTTCCATTAGTTCACCTCTTGCATCTCTAGTGGTACTATACCACCAGGGGGATTTGCTGTTACAATCCGCAGCATATACGACTGGAGTATGGGGATACATGTTGTTTATTATACGCATCTTATTGATGAATGGTTCTATCGGATGACTGTATTGAAAATACATGCTTACTAAGATGAGCGTTCCTCTTTTATAACATACTTCAACACATGAAGTATGTTCATCACAGACTTGATGTATCCTAGTCACTTGTAGATTAGCATTCGCTATTAAAATTGATGCTTTGGGACTAAATCCTGTCGTAATATGTCTGGTGGAGATGGGAAGGTGTGCAGGTTTACCTTTAATGCAATATGGTTCTTGTATACACAAAACATCAAATTGCATTTCTTCGGTGACTTTTCTAATCTCTGCCATCACTAAACGGCTATTCTGAGCATTAATTTGTCCTATTTTAAGAATGTTTTGATTCCATGTTTGAAGCTTAAACGCCATAATCAGTTTTTGCTATCAGACGTTCCCAATAGATCTTGTAAGTGAGGCAGTCTCGTCGTCCTTTACAGATTTTTCCTCTTCTGAGGCAAGGAATACAAGAGGCCGGTCGTCCTATCTTTTTGCAATTAGGTTTGGTATGACCCAACTCACCGCAATGCCCACAACTGGCTTCTTGTGTTCTGCAATTTCTTGCTATGTGCCCTAAGTCGTGACACTTCATACATCTGGCAACTACTATATAGTCTTTTATGGTAATTGCCTGGAAACCAACATATAATTTCCCAATTTGTAAAATCTGCTGTCTCATTCTTGCCGATACTTCAGCCACATGATGTACCGTCGCCTTTTCCCGTGGACCAGTTTTAAAATGTAGACGGAAATGTTTGTTAAATTCTTCAAAGGTCATTAAATGAGAAAAATTTTGTTCATATATGTTTTCAGTTATTTCTTCGCTAGATTGTCCACTAAAGATATCATATAAAATCATAAGCGGAAGTCTTTTTTTCGGAAGCTCCACTTTTATAGGTTCATCAGATAAAGCTGGATGGTTCATAATTTTGTCAACATCCTCTTGGCTCTCAGTTTCCAAGACTAATTTATCCATAGTTGTGCGAATACGCTTTACTTTTATTTTATCTTTTGCCGGATGTAATTTTTTGGTGACAACTTCTTGTACTTCACGCACACTTTGTCCATTTGTTGCAGAGATAAAAACGGTGTGTCCTTTCTTTTCAATTGTTCTATGAAGTTGGACTTCTTTTTCCGGTCGTGCAGGTATGGCTAGAGATTGCGCGTAAGTAAAACTATTTATAGGCATCTGTTGTGACTGTTCTTCTTTTTGTGGTTTGTTACAATTAAGTTCTCTCAAAATGCAATTTTCAGCCTCTTGCGTTATTAGTTCATCACGAACATCTTGGTACAAATCCGTGCATTTTCGAATGAGCTTAAAAAGAGTCTCCTTTTTCTTACCCACTATCTTTACTTTGGCTATAATTGTTGATATGGCCATAATAACTTCATTAAAGTCGTTTCTTTCAGAAACTTCTGCTTCAGGATTAGTTTCTGCATCTACTTCCAGATCAGTATCCTCCTGGTCACACTCAATTTCAACTGTCTCCTTATTTACCTTATTTTCCAAAGATTGCCTGCTCACTTCCAGTGCATATACATTAGTATCTATATTGGTTTTATTGGAACTGGAGTTTGGTTTGGGAGATTTCACTTTTTGTATCTCATCACATTTGTCTTTATTGACATCGATAACTGCCTTTTTAGATCTCCTGTGCATATTGAGATTATTATTAATATATCCCAATGCTCCAAATATCTTCAAATAGGTTTCTAATACACAAACACTACGTGTAATGGTTCGGCAGCAATATGGACATTTTATAATAATAATAAAAAATATTGGTATTAGGTTAAACTAAGGCTTTAAACTTGTATGAATAATGTAAGTTGTTGTGTAATCCACTAACAGCTTCCAGCTATAGGTTATTGTTCATAAATTTTACATAAATATAGATTTTTGGTGAAATGCAGTGTTGCTATCATAAATTAACAATACACATGTTTTAGGTGGCCTTTTCCGTATTTAATACAAATCGTAGGTTATTCCAGCTAAATACGCACAACCGTATAAGATCTTACTCTTAAACGTTTATCACTATCTGAGAATGCTAGGATAACACCACTATTGCACTTGGAAAACACAATTTCCACAAAAATCCATTAAAACGTGACTCGACGTTAACCAAGTTTGATCTTGAGCACATACACAACACAAATCTCTCTAGAACTTACACAAGCCTTATGTGCCTTTGTTACTAATAATCTTACTAGCACAATATGCTTTAGTGAACAAATTCCGATGTAAACTAATTACTGATGATCACTATATATTGAAATACACACAATAAATGATGAGCCATTTGGTCAAACGTACCGGTTCTTCCTAGGCCTACTATATAAGAAAATATAGTGGTGGTAGTGGTGGTGGCTGTGGTGTTGGTGTTGGTGGTGGCCGTGGTGGTGATCTTGGTGTTGGTGGTGGTGGCGGTAGTGTTGATGGTGGCCGTGGTGGTGGTGTTGGTATTGGTGGTGGTGCTGTTAGTATTGGCGTGGTAGTGTTGGTGTTGTTGGTGGTGATAGTGGTGGTGGTATTGGTGTTGGTGGTGGAGGTGGTGTTGGTGTTGGTGGTTGCAGTGGTGATGGTGTTGGTGTTGGTGGTAGTGGTGGTGGCGTCGGGGATGTTGGTGTTGGTGGTGGTTCTGGTGGTGGAGTTGGTGGTGGTAGTGGTGGTGAGAGTGGTGGTGGCGGTGGTGTTGGTGTTGGTGGAGGCCGTAGTGGTGGTGTTGGTGATGGTGGCGGTGGTGTTGGTGTTGGTGGTGGCCGTCGTGGTGTTGGTGTTGGTGGTGGTAGTGGTGGTAGTGGCGGTGGTGGTACTGGTGGTGGTGGCGGTGGTGCTGGTGTTGGTGGTAGCCATGGTGGTGGTAGTGGTGTTGGTGGTGGTGGCGGTGTTGGTAGTGGCCGTGGTGGTAGTGTTGGTGTTGGTGCTGGTAGTGGTGGTGGTGGCGGTGGTGTTGGTGGTGGCCGAAGTGGTGGTGTTGGTGATGGTGGTGGTAGTGGTGGTGGCGGTGGTAGTGGTGGTGGTGTTGGTGTTGGTAGTGGTGGTGTTGGTGTTGGTAGTGGTGGTGTTGGTGGTGGTTTTGGTAGTGTTGGTAGTGGTGTTGGTGGTGATGGTGGCGGTGGTGTTGGTGTTGGTGGTGGCCGTGATGGTGGTGTTGGTGATGGTAGTGGTCGTGGTGGCGGTGGTGTTGGTTGTGGCGGTGGTGGTATTGGTGATGGTGGCTGTGGTGTTGGTGTTGGTGGTGGCGGTGGTGGTGTTGGTGATGGTAGTGGTGCTGGTGGCGGTGGTGTTGGTGGTGGCGGTGGTGGTATTGGTGATGGTGGCTGTGGTGTTGGTGTTGGTGGTGGCGGTGGTGGTGGCGGTGGTGTTGTTGGTTTTGGTGGTGGCGGTGGTGTTGGTGTTTGTGGTGGTGATGGTGTTGGTGTTGGTGGCGGTGGTGGTGTTGGTGTTGGTGGACGTGCTGGTGTTGGAATTGGTGTAGTTGGTACTGGTGTTGGTGGTGGCGGTGGCGGTGCTGTTGGAGTTGCTGGTAGTCACGGTGGTGTTGGTGGTAGCAGTGGTGGTGTTTGTGCTGGTGGTGGTGATGGCGGTGGTGGTGTTGTTGGTAGCGGTGGCGGTGCCGTTGGAGTTGGTGGTAATGCTTTTGGTGGTGTTGGTGGTGGTGGCGGAGGTGTTGGTGGCGGTGGTAGTGTTGTTGTTGGTGGTGTTGGTCTTGGTGGTGGTGTTGGTGATGGTGTTGGTTTTGGTGGTGGCGGTGGTGTTGTAGGTGGTGGTAGTGATAGTGGTGGTGTTGGTGTTGGTGGTTGCGGTGGTGGTGTTGTTGCTGGTGATGGTGGTGGTAGTGGTGGCGGTGGTGTTGGAGTCAGTGGTGATGGTGTTGCTGTTGGTGGTGATGGTGCTGGTGTAGGTGACGCTGTCGGTGTTGGTGTTGGTGTTGGTGGTGGCGGTGGTGTTGGTGTTGGTAGTGGTGGCGTTGGTGGTGATGGTGTTGGTGGTGTTGGTGATGGTGTGGTGTTGGTGGTTGTAGTGGTGGCGGTGGAAGTGGTGTTGGTGGTGGTAGTAATGGTGGTGTTGGTGGCAGTGGTGGTGGTAGTGGTGATGGTGTTGGTGGTGGCCATGGTTGAGGTAGTGATGTTGGTGGTGGTGTTGGTGTTGTTGGTGGTAGTAGTGGTGGTGTTTGTGGCGCTGATGGTGGTAGCAGTGGCGGTGGTGTTGGTGTTGGTGGTGTTGGTGTTGGTGGTCTTGGTGTTGGTGGTGGTGTTGGCGGTTTTGGTGTTGGTGGTTTCCGTGGTGTTGGTGTTGGTATTTGTGGTGGTGGAGTTAGTGTTGTTTGTGGTAATAGTGGCGGTGGTGGTGTTGGTGTTTGTGTTGGTGGCGGTAGTGGTGGTGGTGTCGGTGGTGTAGGTGTTGGTGGTGGTAGTGTTTTCTGTGGTGTTGGTGTTGGTAGTGGCGGTGGTGGTGATGTTGGTGTTGGTGGTGGTGGCGGTGGTGTTGGTTGTGGTGGTGGTGTTGGTGTTGCTGGCGGTGGTGGTGGTGTTGGTTGTGGTGGTATTGGTGGTGGTCGCTGGGGTGTTGGTATTGGTTGTGGCGGTGGTGGTGGCGGTGGTGTTGTTGGTGTTGGTGGTGGTGATGATGTTCGTTTTGGTTTTGGTGGTGGTGCTAGTGGTGGCGGTGGTGTTGGTCGTGGCGGTGGTGTTGGTGTTGCTGGCGGTGGTGGTGTTGGTTGTGGTGGTATTGGTGGTGGTCGCTAGGGTGTTGGTATTGGTTGTGGCGGTGGTGTTGTTGGTGTTGGTGATGGCGGTGGTGTTGGTGTTGGTGGTGGTGATGTTGTTGGTGGTGCTGGTGTTTGTGCTGGTGATGGAGGTGGTGGTGTTGGTGCTGGTGATGGTGCTGGCTGTGGCGGTGTTGGTGGTAGCGGTGTGGTGGTGCTGGTGGTGTGATGGTGTTGGTGTAAGTGGTGTAGGTGTTGGTGGTGGTAGTGTTTTCTGTGGTGTTGGTGTTGGTAGTGGCGGTGGTGGTGATGTTGGTGTTGGTGGTGGTGGCGGTGGTGTTGGTTGTGGTGGTGGTGTTGGTGTTGCTGGCGGTGGTGGTGTTGGTTGTGGTGGTATTGGTGGTGGTCGCTGGGGTGTTGGTATTGGTTGTGGCGGTGGTGGCGGTGGTGTTGTTGGTGTTGGTGGTGGTGATGATGTTCGTTTTGGTTTTGGTGGTGGTGCTAGTGGTGGCGGTGGTGTTGGTCGTGGCGGTGGTGTTGGTGTTGCTGGCGGTGGTGGTGGTGTTGGTTGTGGTGGTATTGGTGGTGGTCGCTGGGGTGTTGGTATTGGTTGTGGCGGTGGTGTTGTTGGTGTTGGTGATGGCGGTGGTGTTGGTGTTGGTGGTGGTGATGTTGTTGGTGGTGCTGGTGTTTGTGCTGGTGATGGTGGTGGTGGTGTTGGTGCTGGTGATGGTGCTGGCTGTGGCGGTGTTGGTGGTAGCGGTGTGGTGGTGCTGGTGGTGTGATGGTGTTGGTGTAAGTGGTGTTGGTGGCGGTGGTGGTGTTGGCGGTGGTAGTGGTGGCGGTGGTGTTGGTATTGGTAGTGGCGGTGGTGGTGGCTGTGGTGTTGGTGTTGGTGGTGGTGGCGGTGCTGTATGTGCTGGTGGTAGTGGTGGTGGCGGTGGTGTTGGAGTTGGTGGTGGCGAAGGTGTTGGTATTGGTATTGGTGGTGGCGGTGTTGGTGTTGGTGTTGGCGGTGTTGGTGATGGTGGTAGCGGTGGCGGTGGTGTTGTTGTCGGCAGTGGTGGTGATGGTGGTGGTGATGATGGTGGTGATGGTGTTGGTTTTGGTGGCGGCGATGGTGCTGGCTTTGGTTTTGGTGGTGGTAGTGGTGGCGGTGGCGGTGGTGTTGGTGGTAGCGGTGGTGATGGTGTTGGTGCTGCTGGCGGTGGTGGTGTTTGTTTTGGTTGTAGTGGTATTGGTGATGGTGGCTGTGGTGTTGGTGTTGGTGGTGGCGGTGGTGGTGGCGGTGGTGTTGTTGGTGTTGGTGGTGGCGGTGGTGTTGGTGCTTGTGGTGGTGATGGTGTTGGTGTTGGTGGCGGTGGTGGTGTTGGTGCTTGTTGGTGGTGGTAGTGGTAGCCGTGGCGCTTGTGTTGGTGTTGGTGGTGGCGGTGTGGTGTTGGTGTTGGTGGACGTGCTGGTATTGGTATTAGTGTGGGTGGTGCTGCTGTTGGTGGTGGCGGTGGCGGTGCTGTTGGAGTTGCTGGTGGTCACGGTGGTGTTGGTGGTGGGAGTGGTCGTGTTGGTGCTGGTGGTGATGGCGGTGGTGGTGTTGGTGGTAGCGGTGGCGGTGGTGCTGGTGTTGGTGATAGTGGTTTTGGTGGTGTTGGTGGTGGTGGCGGTGGTGTTGGTGGCGGTGGTAGTGTTGGTGGTGGTGGTTTTAGTCTTGGTGGTGGTAGTGGTGGTGTTGGTTTTGGTGGTGGCCGTGGTTGTGGTAGTGGTGTTGGTGTAGGTGGCGGAGGTGTTGGTGTTAGTGGTGGCCGTGGTGGTAGTGTTGGTGTTGGTGGTGGTAGTGGTGGCGGTAGCGGTGGTGTTGGTGTTGATGGTGGCCGAAGTGGTGGTGTTGGTGATGGTGGTGGTAGTGTTGGTCGTGGCGGTGGTAGTGGTGGTGGTGTTGGTGTTGGTAGTGATGGTGGCGTTGGTGGTGGTAGTGGTAGTGTTGGTGGTGTTGGTGTTTGCGGGTGCGGTGGTGTTGTTGCTGGTGATGGTGGTGGTAGTGGTGGAGTTGGTGTTGGAGTTAGTGGTGATGGTGTTGCTGTTGGTGGTGATGGTGCTGGTGTTGGTGGCGGTGGTGTGGTGTTGGTGTTTGTTGGTGGTGGTAGCGGTGGCGCTGGTGTTGGTGTTGGTGGTGGCGGTGTGGTGTTGGTGTTGGTGGACGTGCTGGTGTTGGTGTTGGTGTAAGTGGTGCTTGTGTTGGTGGTGGCGGTGGCGGTGTTGGTGCTGGTGGTGATGGCCGTGGTTGAGTTGGTGGTAGCGGTGGCGGTGGTGTTGGTGTTGGTAGTAATGGTTTTGTTGTGTTGGTGTTAGTGGCGGTGGTGTTGGGGGTGTTGGTAGTGGTGGTGGCGGTAGCGGTGGTGGTGGTGGTAGTGGTGATGGTGGTGGTGTTGGTTTTGGTAGTGGCGGTGGTGTTGTTGGTGGTGGTAGTGGTAGTGGTGGAGGTGTTGGTGTTGGCGGTTGCGGTGGTGGTGTACTTGGTGCTGGTGATGGTTGTGGTAGTAGTGGCGGTGATGTTGGTGTTAGTGGTGATGGTGCTGGTATTGGAGGCGGTGGCGGTGTTGGTGTTGGTGGTGGCGTTGGCGGTGGTAATGGTGTTGGTGGTGGTGTTGGTGGTGATGGTGTTGGTGTCTGTTTTGGTGGTGGTGTCTGTTTTGGTGGTGGTGGTAGTGGTGACGGTGGCGGTGGTGTTGGTGGTGGTGTTGGTGGTGGTGGCGGTGGTGTTGGTGTTGGTGGTGGCGGTGGTGGTGGCGGTGGTGTTGGTGTTGGTGGCGGCGTTGCTGTTGGTGGTGGTGATGATGGTGTTGGTGGTGTTGGTGGCGGTGGGGGTGTTCGTGTTGGTGGTGGTAGTGGTGGCGTTGGCGGTAGTGTTGGTGTTGGTGGTGGCGGTGGAGGCGGTGTTTGTTTTGGCGGCGGTGGTGGTGGTGTTCGTGGTGGCGGTGGTGGTGTTGGTGTTGGTGGCGGTGGAAGTGGTAGCGGTGGTTGTGGTGTTGGCGGTGGTGTTTTTGTTGGTGGTGGTAAAGGCGTTGGTGGTGGTGGCAGGGGCGGTGCTGGCGGGGGCGGTGGCGGCGGTGTTGGTGTTGGTGGTGGCGGTGGTGTTGGTGTTAATGGTGGTGGTGGTGACGGTGGCGGTGGTGGTGTTAATGGTGGCGGTGGTGGTGGTGACGGTGGTGGCAGTGATGGCGGTGGTGGCAGTTATGGCGGTGGTGTTGCTGTTAGTGGTGGCGGTGGTGTTGGTGTTGGTGGTGGTCGCGGTGGTGGTGGCGTTGGCGGTGGCGGTGGCGGTGGTGGCAGTGGTGGCAGTGGCGTTGGTGGTGGCGGTGGCGGAGGTGGCAGTGGTGGCGGTGGTGTTGGTGGTGGAGGTGGCGGTGCTGGTGGTGTTGGTGGTGGTGGCAGTGGTGGCGGTGGTGGTGGTAGTGGTGGTGTCGGTGGTGTTGGTGGTGGCGGTGGCGGTGGTGGCAGTGGTGGCAGTGGCGGCGGTGGTGGCAGTGGCGTTGGTGGTGGTGGCCGTAGCAGTGCTGGCGGTGGCGGTGGTGGTGGTGATCGTGTTGGTGGTGGTGGCGGTGTTGGTGGTGGCGGTGGGGGTGGCGGTGTTGGTGGTGGCGGTGTTGGTGGTGGAGGTGTTGGTGGTGGCGGTGGGGGCGGCGTGGTTGGTTTTGGTGGTGCTGGTGGTGGTGATGGTGGTTGTGGTGGTGGTGGCGGTGGTGGATGCGGGTCGGGGGAGGTACGGCGGGACGCTGGTGGTGGCGGTGGCGGTGGTATTGGCGGCGGTGTTGGTGTTGGTGGCTTTGGTGTTGGTGGTGGTGGCGGTGGCGGTGGTGGTGGCGGTGGCGGTGGTGGTGGAAGTGGTGTTGGTGTTGGTGGTGGTCGTGGTTATGGTGTTGGTGTTGGTGGTAGTTGTAGTGGTGGTGGCGGTGGTATTGGTGTCGGTGGTGACCGTGGTAGTGGTGTTGGTGTTCTTGTTGGTGGTGGTACTGTTGGTGGTGGCGGTGGTGTTGGTAATGGTGGTGGCCTTGTTGGTGGTGTTGCTGTTGGTTGCGGTGGCAGTGGTGTTGGTGGTGGTCGTGGTGGTTGTGTTGGTAATGTTGGTAGTGGCGGTGGTGTTGGTGTTGGTGGTTGTGGTGTTGGTGTTGTTGGTGGTGATAGTGGTGGAGTTGGTGTTGGTGTTGTTGGTGGTGTTGGTGTTGGTGTATTGGTGTAGGTGGTGCTAGTGGTGGTGTTGGTGTTGGTAGTGGTAGTGGTGGTGGGGGCGGTGTTGTTGTTGGTGTTGGTGGTGTTGGTGGTGGCGGTGGTGTTGCTGTTGGTGGTGGCCGTGGTGGTGGTGTTGGTGTTGGTGGTGGCGATGATGTTGATGTTGGTGGTGGCCGTAGTTGTGGTGTTGGTGTTGGTGGTGGTAGCAGTGGTGGTGGTGGCGGTGGTGGTAGTGGTGGTGGCGGTGGTTGTGGTGGCGGTGGTGTTGGATGTAGCCGTGGTGGTGGTACTGGTGTTGTGGTGTTGGTGTTGGTGTTGGTGGTGTGGGTGGTGGCGGTGGTGGTGTTGGTGTTGGTAGTGGCGGTGGTGGTGGCGGTGGTCTTGGTTTGGGTGGTGGTGGTTATGACGGTGGTGTTGGTGCTGGTGGTAGTGCCGGTGGGGGTGGAGGTGGTGCTGGTGTTTGTGTTGTTTGTGGTAGTGGTGGTGGTGTCGGTGGTGTAGGTGTTGGTGGTGGTAATGATGGCGGTGGTGTTGGTGATGGTAGTATATTTTTTATTTATCTTTTATAGTAGGGGAAAATTCTCAAAGGACACCACTCTGTGTGGGAGTTGGGCTTCTACCAACTTAAAACCCCTACTCCCAGTCACATAGGACTACGTCTCCTGGAACTGCTGGTGGCATTACTTCAGGGGACTGACACTGATGTTCCTTGGTGAAGGTAGTGGCGGTGGTGGTTGCGGTGGCAGTGGTGTTGGTGGTTGTCGTGGTGGTTGTGTTGGTATTGTTGTTAGTGGCGGCGTTTTTGATGTTGGTGGTTGTGTTGTTGTCGGTGGTGATAGTGTTGGTGTTGGTGTTGTTGGTGTTCGTGGTGGTGCTGGTGTTGGTGGTGGTGTATTGATGTTAGTGGTTGCGGTGGTGATGGTGTTGCTGTTGGTGGTGGCGGGGGTGTTGGTGTTGGTGGTGCTAGTGGTGGTGTTGGTGGTGGTAGTGGTGGTGGAGGCGGTGGCGGTGGTGTTGTTGGTGTTGGTGGTGGCGGTGGTGTTGGTGTTGGTGGTGTTGGTGTTAGTGGTGTCCGTGGTGGTGGTGTTGCTTTTGGGGGTGCTAGTAGTGGTGGTGCCAGTGGTGGTGGTAGTGGTGGTTGCGGTGGTGTTGGTGGTGGCCGTGGTGGTGTTGGTGGTGGCGGTGAAGTTGATGTTGGTAGTGGCGTGGTTGTGGTGTAGGAGTTGGTGTAGGTGGTGGTAGTAGTGGTGGTGGTGGCGGTGGTGGTAGTGGTGGTGGCGGTGGAGTTGGATGTGGCCGTAGTGAGGTTGGTGGTGTTGGTGTTGTTGGTGTTGGTGGTGTGGGTGGTGGCGGTGGTGCTGTTGGTGTTGGTAGTGGCAGTGGTGGTGGCGGTGGTGGTGGCGGTGGTCTTGGTGTTGGTGGTGGTTATGGCGGTGGTGTTGGTGCTGGTGGTAGTGCCGGTGGGGGTGGCGGTGGTGGCGGTTGTGGTGGTGGCGGCGGTGGTGGGGTTGGTGGCGGTGGTGGTGGTGGCGGTGGTGGTGGCGGTGGTGGTGGTGTTGGTGGCGGTGGTGGTGGCGTCGGTGTGGTGGTGTTGGTGGCGGCGGTGGTGTTGGCGGCGGTGGAGGTGTTGGTGGCGGTGGTGGTGGCGGTGGTGGTGGCGGTGGTGGTGGCGTCGGTAGTGGTGGTGTTGGTGGCGGCGGTGGTGGTGCGGTGGTGGTGGTGGCGGTGGTGGTGGCAGCGTTGCTGGTGGTGTTGGTGCCGGTGGTGGTGTTGGTGTTGGTGGTGGCAGTTGTGGTGGCGGCGGTGGTGATGGTGGTGGCGGTAGCGGTGGTGTTGGCGGCGGTGGTGGTGTTGGTGGCGGCGGTGGTGGCGTTGGTGGCGGTTGTGGTGGTGGCGGTGGTGGTGGCGGCGGTGGTGGTGGCCGTGGTGGTGTTGGTGGTGTTGGTGGTGGTGGCTGTGGTGGTAGCGTTGGTGGCGGTCGTCGTGGCGGTGGTGGTGTTGGTGGCGGTAGTGGTGGCGACCGTGGTGGTGTTGGTGGCGGCGGTGGTGGCGTTGGTGGCGGTTGTGGTGGTGGCGGTGGTGGCGGCGGTGGTGGTTGTGTTGGTGGCGGTGGTGGTGGTGGCGGTGGTGGCGGTGGTGGTGGCGGCGGTGGTGGTTGTGTTGGTGGTGGTGGTGGTGGTGGCGGTGGTGGTGGTGGCGGTGGTGGTGGTGTTGGTGGCGGTGATGGTGGCGACGGTGGTGGTGTTGGTGGGGGCGGTGGTGGCGGCGGTGGTGGCGGTGGTGGTGGCGGTGGTGGTGTTGGTGGCGGTGGTGCTGGTGTTGGAGTTTGTGGTGGCGTTGGTGGTGTCGGTGGTGGTGGCGGCGGTGGTGGTGGTGTTGGTGGCGGTGGTGGTGGTGGCGGTGGTGATGGTGGTGTTGGTGGCAGTGGTGGTGGCGTTGGTGGTGGTGTTGGTGGCGTCGGTGGCGGCAGTGGTGGTGGTGGCGGTGGTGGTGGCGGCGGTGGTGGTGTTGGTGCCGGTGGTGGTTTTGTTGGTGTTGGTGGTGGCGGTGGTGGTGGCGGTGGTTGCGGCGGTGGCGGTGGTGGCGGTGACGGTGGTGGTGGCGGCGGTGGTGGTGTTGGTGGCGGCGGTGGTGGTGGTGTTGGTGCCGAGGTGGTAGTGGTGGTGGCGTTAGTGGCGGCTGTGGTGGTGGCGATGGTGGTGGTGTTGACGATGGTGGTGGCGACGGTGGTGGTGGTGTTGGTGGCGGTGGTGGTGGCGGTGGTGGTGGTGTTGGTGGCGGTGGTGGTGGCAGTGGTGTTGGTGGCGGTGGTGTTGGTCGCGGTGGTGGCGTTGGTGGTGGTGGCGGTGGTGGTGTTGGTGGCGGTGGTGTTGGAGGTGGTGGTGGCGGTGGTGGTGACGGCGGTGGTGGTAGTGTTGGTGGCGGTGGTGGTGGTGTTAGTGTTGGTGGTGGCGGTGGTGGTGGCGGTGGTGGCGGCGGTGGTGGTGGCGGTGGTGTTGGTGGCGGTGGTGGTGGCGGCGGTGGTTGTGGTGTTGATGGTGGTGGCGGTGTTGGTAGCGGTGGTGTTGGTGGCGGTGGCGGCGGTGGTGGTGGCGGCGGTGGTGTTGGCGTTGGTGGCGGTTGTAGTGGTGGCGATGGTGGTGGCGGCGGTGGTGTTGTTGGTGGCGGTGGTGGTTGTGGTGGTGGCGGTTCTGGTGGTGGCGTTGGTGGCGATGGTGGTGGTGTTGGCGGTGGTGGCGGCGACGTTGGTGGTGTTGGTGGCGGTGGTGGTTGCGGTGGTGGTGGTGTTGGTGGCGGTGGTGTTGGTGTTGGTGTTGGTGGTGGCGGTGGTGGCGGCGGTGGTGTTGGTGGCGGTGGCGGTGTTGTTGGTGGTGGCGGTGGTGTTGGTGGCGGTGGTGGTGGCGGTGGTGGTGAAGGTGGCGGTGGTGGCGGTTGCGGTGGTGGCGGTGGTGGTGGTGGCGGCGGTGGTGGTGTTGGTGGCGGTGGTGGTGGCGTTGGTGGCGGTTGTAGTGGTGGCGGTGGTGGTGGCGGCGGTGGTGGTGTTGGTGGCGGTGGTGGTGTTGGTGGCGGTGGTGGTGGCGGTGGTGGTGAAGGTGGCGGTGGTGGCGGTTGTGCTGGTGGCGGTGGTGGTGGCGGCGGTGGTGGTGTTGGTGGCGGTTGTAGTGGTGGCGGTGGTGGTGGTGGTGTTGGTGGCGGTGGTGGTGAAGGTGGCGGTGGTGGCGGTTGTGGTGCTGGCGGTGTTGGCGGCGGTGGTGGTGTTAATGGCGGTTGTAGTGGTGGCGGTGGTGGTGGCGGCGGTGGTGGTGGTGTTGGTGGCGGTGGTGGTGAACGTGGCGGTGGTGGTGGTGTTGGCGGTGGTGGTGGCGGTGATGGCGGTGGTGGCGGCGGTGGTTGTGGCGGTGGCGGCGGTTGATGTGTTGGTGGGGGTGGTGGTAGTGGCGGTGGTAGTGGTGTTGGTGGCGGTGGTGGTGGCGTTGGTGGTGGTGTTGGTGGCGGCGGTGGTGGTGGCGGCGGTGGTGGTGGTGGCGGCGGTGGTGGTGTTGGTGGCGGTGATGGTGGTGGCGGTGGTGGTTGTGTTGGTGACGGTGGTGTTGGTGGCGGTGGTGGCGGTTGTGGTGGTGGCGGTAGTGGTGGTGTTGGTGGCGCTGGTGTTGGTGGTGGTGTTGGCGGTGGTGGTGGCGGCGGTGGT
The DNA here is from genome assembly GCA_030765045.1 of Tenodera sinensis. NCBI lineage: Eukaryota > Metazoa > Arthropoda > Insecta > Mantodea > Mantidae > Tenodera > Tenodera sinensis. The sequence goes on from CM060974.1 coordinate 38,719,196, forward strand.
GGTGGTGTTGGTGGCGGTGGTGGTGGAGTTGGTGATGGTGGTGGCGGTGGTGGTGGCGGCGGTGGCGGCGGTGGTGGTGGCGGTGGTGTTGGTGTTGGTGGTGGTGGTATTGGTGGCGGTGGTGGCGGTTGTGGTGGTGGCGGTAGTGGTGGTGTTGGTGGCGGTGGTGTTGGTGGTGGTGGTGTTGGCGGTGGTGGTGGCGGCGGTGGTGGTGGTGTTGGTGGCGGTGGTGGTGGTGTTGGTGATGGTGGTGGCGGTGGTGGTGGTGGCGGTGGTGGCGGCGGTGGTGGTGGCGGTGGTGTTGGTGGCGGTGGTGGTGGCGGTGGTGGCGGTGGTGGTGATGGTGGTGGAGGTGGTGGCGGCGGTGGTGGTGGTGTTGGTGGCGGTGGTGGTGGCGGTGGCGGTGGTGGTGGTGGGGGTGGTGGTGATGGCGGTGACGGTGTTGGCGGTGGTGGTGGCGGTGGTGGTGGCGTTGTTGGCGGTTGTGGTGTTGGCGGTGGTGGTGGCGGTGGCGGCGGTGGTGGTGTTGGTGGCGGTGGTGGTGGCGGTGGTGGTGGCGGTGGTGGTGGTGGTGGCGGCGGAGGTGGTGGTGTTGGTGGCGGTGGTGGTGGCGGTGGTGGTAGGGGCGACGGTGGTGCTGGTGTTGGTGGCGGTGGTGGTGGTGGCGGCGGTGGTAGTGCTGGAGGCGTTGGTGGCGGTTCTAGTGGTGGCGGTGGTGGTGGCGGCGCTGGTGGTGGTGTTGGTGGTGGTGGTGGCGGTGGTGGTGAAGGTAGCGGTGGTGGCGGTTGTGGTGGTGGCGGTGGTGTAGGCGGTGGTGGTGTTGGTGGCGGTTGCAGTGGTGGCGGTGGTGGTGGCGTCGGTGGTGGTGTTGGTGGCGGTGGTGGTGGCGGAGGGGGTGGTGGCGGTGGTGGTGGTGAAGGTGGCGGTGGTGGCGGATGTGGTGGTGGTGGTGTTGGTGGCGGTGGTGGTGGCGGCGGTGGTGGTGTTGGCGGTGGTGGTGGCGGCGGTGGCGGTGGTGTTTGTGGCTGTGGTGGTGTTGGTGTTGGTGGTGGCGGTGAGGGTGGCGGTGGTGGCGGCGGTGGTGGTAGCGGCGGCGGTGGTGTTGTTGTTGGCGGTGGTGGTGGCGGTGGGGGTGGTGGCGGTGGGGGTGGTGGTGGTGGCGGCGTTGGTGGAGGCGGTGGTGGTTTTGGTGGCGTTGGTGGCGGTTGTGGTGGTGGCGGTGGTGTTGGTGGCGGTGGTGTTGGTGGCGGTGGTGTTGGTCGCGGTGGTGGCGTTGGTGGTGGTGGCGGTGGTGGTGGTGTTGGTGGCGGTGGTGTTTTTGGCGGTGGTGGCGGTGGTGGCGGTTGTGGTGGTGGCGGTAGTGGTGGTGTTGGTGGCGGTGGTGGTGGCGGTGGTGGTGTTCGTGTCGGTGGTGGAGGCGGTAACGGCGGTGGTGTAGGCGGTGGTGGCGGCGGTGGTGGTGGTGTTGGTGGTGGCGGTGGTTGCCACGGTGGTGGTGGTGGCGGTGGTGGTGGCAGTTGTGGTGGCGGTGGTGGCGGCGTTGGTGATGGTGGTGGCGGTTGCGGTGGTGGTGGCGGCGGTGGTGGTGCTTGTGGCGGCGGTGGTGGCGTTGGTGTCGGTTGTGGTGGTGGCGGTGGTGGTGGCGGCGGTGGTGGTGGCCGTTGTGGTGGTGTTGGTGGTGGTTGTGGTGGTAGCGTTGGTGGCGGTCGTCGTGGCGGTGGTGGTGTTGGTGGCGGTGGTGGTGGCGACGGTGGTGGTGTTGGTGGCGGTGGTGGTAGTGTTGGTGGCGTTGGTGGCGGTTGTGGTGGTGGCGGTGGTGGTGGCGGCGGTGGTGGTGGTGTTGGTGGCGGTGGTGGTGGCGGCGGTGGTGGTGAAGGTGGCGGTGGTGGCCGTGGTGGTGGCGGCGGTGGTGGTTGTGTTGGTGGCGGTGGTGGTGGCGGTGGTGGTGTTGGTGGCGGTGTTGGTGGCGACGGTGGTGGTGTTGGTGGGGGCGGTGGTGGTGGCGGCGGTGGTGGTGGTGTTGGTGGCGGTGGTGCTGGTGTTGGTGTTTGTGGTGGCGTTGGTGGTGTCGGTGGTGGTGGCGGAGGTGGTGTTGGTGGCGGTGGTGGTGGTGGCGGTGGTGGTGGTGTTGGTGGTGGTGGCGTTGGTGGTGGTGGTGTTGGTGGCGGCGGTGGTGGCGGCAGTGGTGGTGGTGGCGGTGGTGGTGGCGGCGGTGGTGGTGTTGGTGCCGTTGGTGGTTTTGTTGTTGTTGGTGGTGGCGGTGTGGGTGGCGGTAGTGGCGGCGGTGGTGGTGGTGTTGCTGGCGGTGGTGGTGGCGGTGGTGTTCGTCGCGGTGGTGTTGGTCGCGGTGGTGACGTTGGTGGTGGTGGCGGTGGTGTTGGTGGCGGTGGTGTTGGTGGTGGTGGTGGCGGTGGTGGTGACGGCGGTGGTGGTAGTGTTGGTGGCGGTGGTGGTGTTGTTGTTGGTGGTGGCGGTGGTGGTGGCGGTGGAGGCGGCGGTGGTGGTGGCGGTGGTGGCGGTTGTGGCGGTTGTGGTGGTGGCGGCGTTGGTGGCGATGGTGGTGGCGGCGGTTGTGGTGTTGGTGGCGGTGGTGGAGGCGGTGACGGCGGTGGTGTTGGCGGTGGTGGCGGCGGTGGTGGTGGTGTTGGTGTTGGCGGTGGTGGCCACGGTGGTGGTGGTGGCGGTGGTGGTGGCAGTTGTGGTGGCGGTGATGGAGGCGGTGGTGATGGTGGTGGCGGTTGCGGTGGTGGTGGCGGCGGTGGTGGTGTTGGTGGCGGCGGTGGTGGCGTTGGAGGCGGATGTGGTGGTGGCGGTGGTGGTGGCCGTTGTGGTGGTGTTGGTGGTGGTGGTGGTTGTGGTGGTAGCGTTGGTGGCGGTCGTGGTGGCGGTGGTGGTGTTGGTGGCGGTGGTGGTGGCGACGGTGGTGGTGGTGTTGGTGGCGGCGGTGGTAGTGGTGGTGGCGTTGGTGGCGGTTGTGGTGGTGGCGGTGGTGGTGGCGGCGGTGGTGGTGGAGTTGGTGGCGGTGGTGGTGGTGGCGATGGTGGTGAAGGTGGCGGTGGTGGCGGTGGTGGTGGCGGTGGTAGTGTTGGCTGTGGTGGTGGCGGTGGTGGTGACGGTGGTGGCGGTGGTGGCGTTTGTGTTGGTGGCGTTGGTGGCGAAGGTGGTGGTGTTGGCGGTGGTGGTAGCGACGGTGGTGGTGTTGGTGGCGGTGGTGGTAGCGGCGGTGGTAGTGGTGGTGGCGGTGGTGGTGGCGGCGGTGGTGGTGTTTGTGGCGGTGGTGGTGATGTTGGTGTTGGTGGTGGCGGTGGTGATGGCGGTGGTGGCGGCGGTGGTGGTGGTGGTGGCGGCGGTGGATGTTGTTGGTGGCGGTGGTGCTGGCGGTGGGGGTGGTGGCGGTGGTGGTGGTGTTGGTGGCAGTGGTGGTGGCGGCGGTGGTGGTGTTGGTGGCGGTGGCGGTGGTGGTGGCGGAGGTGTAGGTGGCGGTGGTGTTGGTCGCGGTGGTGGCGTTGGTGGTGGTGGCGGTGGTGGTGGTGTTGGTGGCGGTGGTGTTGGTGGCGGTGTTGGCGGTTGTGGTGGTGGCGGTAGTGGTGGTGTTTTTGGCGGTGGTGTTGGTGGCGGTGGTGGTGACGGCGGTGGTGGTTGTTGTTGGTGGCGGTGGTGGTGGTGTCTGTGTTGGTGGTGGCGGTGGTGGTGGTGGCGGTAGTGGCGGCAGTGGTGGAGGTGGTGTTGGTGGCGTTGGTGGTGGCGGTGGTGGCGGTGGTGGTGATGGTGGTGGCGGTGGTGGTGTTATTGGCGGTGGTGGTGGTGGCGGTGGTGTTGGCGGTGGTGGCGATGGTGGTGGTGGCGATGGTGGTGTTGGCGATGGTGGTGGCGGTGGTGGTGGCGTTGGTGGCGGTTGTGGTGGTGGCGGTGGTGGTGGCGGTGGTGGTGGCGTCGGTAGTGGTGGTGTTGGTGGCGGCGGTGGTGGTGCGGTGGTGGTGGTGGCGGTGGTGGTGGCAGCGTTGCTGGTGGTGTTGGTGCCGGTGGTGGTGTTGGTGTTGGTGGTGGCAGTTGTGGTGGCGGCGGTGGTGATGGTGGTGGCGGTAGCGGTGGTGTTGGCGGCGGTGGTGGTGTTGGTGGCGGCGGTGGTGGCGTTGGTGGCGGTTGTGGTGGTGGCGGTGGTGGTGGCGGCGGTGGTGGTGGCCGTGGTGGTGTTGGTGGTGTTGGTGGTGGTGGCTGTGGTGGTAGCGTTGGTGGCGGTCGTCGTGGCGGTGGTGGTGTTGGTGGCGGTAGTGGTGGCGACCGTGGTGGTGTTGGTGGCGGCGGTGGTGGCGTTGGTGGCGGTTGTGGTGGTGGCGGTGGTGGCGGCGGTGGTGGTTGTGTTGGTGGCGGTGGTGGTGGTGGCGGTGGTGGCGGTGGTGGTGGCGGCGGTGGTGGTTGTGTTGGTGGCGGTGGTGGTGGTGGCGGTGGTGGTGGTGGCGGTGGTGGTGGTGTTGGTGGCGGTGATGGTGGCGACGGTGGTGGTGTTGGTGGGGGCGGTGGTGGCGGCGGTGGTGGCGGTGGTGGTGGCGGTGGTGGTGTTGGTGGCGGTGGTGCTGGTGTTGGAGTTTGTGGTGGCGTTGGTGGTGTCGGTGGTGGTGGCGGCGGTGGTGGTGGTGTTGGTGGCGGTGGTGGTGGTGGCGGTGGTGATGGTGGTGTTGGTGGCAGTGGTGGTGGCGTTGGTGGTGGTGTTGGTGGCGTCGGTGGCGGCAGTGGTGGTGGTGGCGGTGGTGGTGGCGGCGGTGGTGGTGTTGGTGCCGGTGGTGGTTTTGTTGGTGTTGGTGGTGGCGGTGGTGGTGGCGGTGGTTGCGGCGGTGGCGGTGGTGGCGGTGACGGTGGTGGTGGCGGCGGTGGTGGTGTTGGTGGCGGCGGTGGTGGTGGTGTTGGTGCCGAGGTGGTAGTGGTGGTGGCGTTAGTGGCGGCTGTGGTGGTGGCGATGGTGGTGGTGTTGACGATGGTGGTGGCGACGGTGGTGGTGGTGTTGGTGGCGGTGGTGGTGGCGGTGGTGGTGGTGTTGGTGGCGGTGGTGGTGGCAGTGGTGTTGGTGGCGGTGGTGTTGGTCGCGGTGGTGGCGTTGGTGGTGGTGGCGGTGGTGGTGTTGGTGGCGGTGGTGTTGGAGGTGGTGGTGGCGGTGGTGGTGACGGCGGTGGTGGTAGTGTTGGTGGCGGTGGTGGTGGTGTTAGTGTTGGTGGTGGCGGTGGTGGTGGCGGTGGTGGCGGCGGTGGTGGTGGCGGTGGTGTTGGTGGCGGTGGTGGTGGCGGCGGTGGTTGTGGTGTTGATGGTGGTGGCGGTGTTGGTAGCGGTGGTGTTGGTGGCGGTGGCGGCGGTGGTGGTGGCGGCGGTGGTGTTGGCGTTGGTGGCGGTTGTAGTGGTGGCGATGGTGGTGGCGGCGGTGGTGTTGTTGGTGGCGGTGGTGGTTGTGGTGGTGGCGGTTCTGGTGGTGGCGTTGGTGGCGATGGTGGTGGTGTTGGCGGTGGTGGCGGCGACGTTGGTGGTGTTGGTGGCGGTGGTGGTTGCGGTGGTGGTGGTGTTGGTGGCGGTGGTGTTGGTGTTGGTGTTGGTGGTGGCGGTGGTGGCGGCGGTGGTGTTGGTGGCGGTGGCGGTGTTGTTGGTGGTGGCGGTGGTGTTGGTGGCGGTGGTGGTGGCGGTGGTGGTGAAGGTGGCGGTGGTGGCGGTTGCGGTGGTGGCGGTGGTGGTGGTGGCGGCGGTGGTGGTGTTGGTGGCGGTGGTGGTGGCGTTGGTGGCGGTTGTAGTGGTGGCGGTGGTGGTGGCGGCGGTGGTGGTGTTGGTGGCGGTGGTGGTGTTGGTGGCGGTGGTGGTGGCGGTGGTGGTGAAGGTGGCGGTGGTGGCGGTTGTGCTGGTGGCGGTGGTGGTGGCGGCGGTGGTGGTGTTGGTGGCGGTTGTAGTGGTGGCGGTGGTGGTGGTGGTGTTGGTGGCGGTGGTGGTGAAGGTGGCGGTGGTGGCGGTTGTGGTGCTGGCGGTGTTGGCGGCGGTGGTGGTGTTAATGGCGGTTGTAGTGGTGGCGGTGGTGGTGGCGGCGGTGGTGGTGGTGTTGGTGGCGGTGGTGGTGAACGTGGCGGTGGTGGTGGTGTTGGCGGTGGTGGTGGCGGTGATGGCGGTGGTGGCGGCGGTGGTTGTGGCGGTGGCGGCGGTTGATGTGTTGGTGGGGGTGGTGGTAGTGGCGGTGGTAGTGGTGTTGGTGGCGGTGGTGGTGGCGTTGGTGGTGGTGTTGGTGGCGGCGGTGGTGGTGGCGGCGGTGGTGGTGGTGGCGGCGGTGGTGGTGTTGGTGGCGGTGATGGTGGTGGCGGTGGTGGTTGTGTTGGTGACGGTGGTGTTGGTGGCGGTGGTGGCGGTTGTGGTGGTGGCGGTAGTGGTGGTGTTGGTGGCGCTGGTGTTGGTGGTGGTGTTGGCGGTGGTGGTGGCGGCGGTGGTGGTGGTGTTGGTGGCGGTGGTGGTGGAGTTGGTGATGGTGGTGGCGGTGGTGGTGGCGGCGGTGGCGGCGGTGGTGGTGGCGGTGGTGTTGGTGTTGGTGGTGGTGGTATTGGTGGCGGTGGTGGCGGTTGTGGTGGTGGCGGTAGTGGTGGTGTTGGTGGCGGTGGTGTTGGTGGTGGTGGTGTTGGCGGTGGTGGTGGCGGCGGTGGTGGTGGTGTTGGTGGCGGTGGTGGTGGTGTTGGTGATGGTGGTGGCGGTGGTGGTGGTGGCGGTGGTGGCGGCGGTGGTGGTGGCGGTGGTGTTGGTGGCGGTGGTGGTGGCGGTGGTGGCGGTGGTGGTGATGGTGGTGGAGGTGGTGGCGGCGGTGGTGGTGGTGTTGGTGGCGGTGGTGGTGGCGGTGGCGGTGGTGGTGGTGGGGGTGGTGGTGATGGCGGTGACGGTGTTGGCGGTGGTGGTGGCGGTGGTGGTGGCGTTGTTGGCGGTTGTGGTGTTGGCGGTGGTGGTGGCGGTGGCGGCGGTGGTGGTGTTGGTGGCGGTGGTGGTGGCGGTGGTGGTGGCGGTGGTGGTGGTGGTGGCGGCGGAGGTGGTGGTGTTGGTGGCGGTGGTGGTGGCGGTGGTGGTAGGGGCGACGGTGGTGCTGGTGTTGGTGGCGGTGGTGGTGGTGGCGGCGGTGGTAGTGCTGGAGGCGTTGGTGGCGGTTCTAGTGGTGGCGGTGGTGGTGGCGGCGCTGGTGGTGGTGTTGGTGGTGGTGGTGGCGGTGGTGGTGAAGGTAGCGGTGGTGGCGGTTGTGGTGGTGGCGGTGGTGTAGGCGGTGGTGGTGTTGGTGGCGGTTGCAGTGGTGGCGGTGGTGGTGGCGTCGGTGGTGGTGTTGGTGGCGGTGGTGGTGGCGGAGGGGGTGGTGGCGGTGGTGGTGGTGAAGGTGGCGGTGGTGGCGGATGTGGTGGTGGTGGTGTTGGTGGCGGTGGTGGTGGCGGCGGTGGTGGTGTTGGCGGTGGTGGTGGCGGCGGTGGCGGTGGTGTTTGTGGCTGTGGTGGTGTTGGTGTTGGTGGTGGCGGTGAGGGTGGCGGTGGTGGCGGCGGTGGTGGTAGCGGCGGCGGTGGTGTTGTTGTTGGCGGTGGTGGTGGCGGTGGGGGTGGTGGCGGTGGGGGTGGTGGTGGTGGCGGCGTTGGTGGAGGCGGTGGTGGTTTTGGTGGCGTTGGTGGCGGTTGTGGTGGTGGCGGTGGTGTTGGTGGCGGTGGTGTTGGTGGCGGTGGTGTTGGTCGCGGTGGTGGCGTTGGTGGTGGTGGCGGTGGTGGTGGTGTTGGTGGCGGTGGTGTTGGTGGCGGTGGTGGCGGTGGTGGCGGTTGTGGTGGTGGCGGTAGTGGTGGTGTTGGTGGCGGTGGTGGTGGCGGTGGTGGTGTTCGTGTCGGTGGTGGAGGCGGTAACGGCGGTGGTGTAGGCGGTGGTGGCGGCGGTGGTGGTGGTGTTGGTGGTGGCGGTGGTTGCCACGGTGGTGGTGGTGGCGGTGGTGGTGGCAGTTGTGGTGGCGGTGGTGGCGGCGTTGGTGATGGTGGTGGCGGTTGCGGTGGTGGTGGCGGCGGTGGTGGTGCTTGTGGCGGCGGTGGTGGCGTTGGTGTCGGTTGTGGTGGTGGCGGTGGTGGTGGCGGCGGTGGTGGTGGCCGTTGTGGTGGTGTTGGTGGTGGTTGTGGTGGTAGCGTTGGTGGCGGTCGTCGTGGCGGTGGTGGTGTTGGTGGCGGTGGTGGTGGCGACGGTGGTGGTGTTGGTGGCGGTGGTGGTAGTGTTGGTGGCGTTGGTGGCGGTTGTGGTGGTGGCGGTGGTGGTGGCGGCGGTGGTGGTGGTGTTGGTGGCGGTGGTGGTGGCGGCGGTGGTGGTGAAGGTGGCGGTGGTGGCCGTGGTGGTGGCGGCGGTGGTGGTTGTGTTGGTGGCGGTGGTGGTGGCGGTGGTGGTGTTGGTGGCGGTGTTGGTGGCGACGGTGGTGGTGTTGGTGGGGGCGGTGGTGGTGGCGGCGGTGGTGGTGGTGTTGGTGGCGGTGGTGCTGGTGTTGGTGTTTGTGGTGGCGTTGGTGGTGTCGGTGGTGGTGGCGGAGGTGGTGTTGGTGGCGGTGGTGGTGGTGGCGGTGGTGGTGGTGTTGGTGGTGGTGGCGTTGGTGGTGGTGGTGTTGGTGGCGGCGGTGGTGGCGGCAGTGGTGGTGGTGGCGGTGGTGGTGGCGGCGGTGGTGGTGTTGGTGCCGTTGGTGGTTTTGTTGTTGTTGGTGGTGGCGGTGTGGGTGGCGGTAGTGGCGGCGGTGGTGGTGGTGTTGCTGGCGGTGGTGGTGGCGGTGGTGTTCGTCGCGGTGGTGTTGGTCGCGGTGGTGACGTTGGTGGTGGTGGCGGTGGTGTTGGTGGCGGTGGTGTTGGTGGTGGTGGTGGCGGTGGTGGTGACGGCGGTGGTGGTAGTGTTGGTGGCGGTGGTGGTGTTGTTGTTGGTGGTGGCGGTGGTGGTGGCGGTGGAGGCGGCGGTGGTGGTGGCGGTGGTGGCGGTTGTGGCGGTTGTGGTGGTGGCGGCGTTGGTGGCGATGGTGGTGGCGGCGGTTGTGGTGTTGGTGGCGGTGGTGGAGGCGGTGACGGCGGTGGTGTTGGCGGTGGTGGCGGCGGTGGTGGTGGTGTTGGTGTTGGCGGTGGTGGCCACGGTGGTGGTGGTGGCGGTGGTGGTGGCAGTTGTGGTGGCGGTGATGGAGGCGGTGGTGATGGTGGTGGCGGTTGCGGTGGTGGTGGCGGCGGTGGTGGTGTTGGTGGCGGCGGTGGTGGCGTTGGAGGCGGATGTGGTGGTGGCGGTGGTGGTGGCCGTTGTGGTGGTGTTGGTGGTGGTGGTGGTTGTGGTGGTAGCGTTGGTGGCGGTCGTGGTGGCGGTGGTGGTGTTGGTGGCGGTGGTGGTGGCGACGGTGGTGGTGGTGTTGGTGGCGGCGGTGGTAGTGGTGGTGGCGTTGGTGGCGGTTGTGGTGGTGGCGGTGGTGGTGGCGGCGGTGGTGGTGGAGTTGGTGGCGGTGGTGGTGGTGGCGATGGTGGTGAAGGTGGCGGTGGTGGCGGTGGTGGTGGCGGTGGTAGTGTTGGCTGTGGTGGTGGCGGTGGTGGTGACGGTGGTGGCGGTGGTGGCGTTTGTGTTGGTGGCGTTGGTGGCGAAGGTGGTGGTGTTGGCGGTGGTGGTAGCGACGGTGGTGGTGTTGGTGGCGGTGGTGGTAGCGGCGGTGGTAGTGGTGGTGGCGGTGGTGGTGGCGGCGGTGGTGGTGTTTGTGGCGGTGGTGGTGATGTTGGTGTTGGTGGTGGCGGTGGTGATGGCGGTGGTGGCGGCGGTGGTGGTGGTGGTGGCGGCGGTGGATGTTGTTGGTGGCGGTGGTGCTGGCGGTGGGGGTGGTGGCGGTGGTGGTGGTGTTGGTGGCAGTGGTGGTGGCGGCGGTGGTGGTGTTGGTGGCGGTGGCGGTGGTGGTGGCGGAGGTGTAGGTGGCGGTGGTGTTGGTCGCGGTGGTGGCGTTGGTGGTGGTGGCGGTGGTGGTGGTGTTGGTGGCGGTGGTGTTGGTGGCGGTGTTGGCGGTTGTGGTGGTGGCGGTAGTGGTGGTGTTTTTGGCGGTGGTGTTGGTGGCGGTGGTGGTGACGGCGGTGGTGGTTGTTGTTGGTGGCGGTGGTGGTGGTGTCTGTGTTGGTGGTGGCGGTGGTGGTGGTGGCGGTAGTGGCGGCAGTGGTGGAGGTGGTGTTGGTGGCGTTGGTGGTGGCGGTGGTGGCGGTGGTGGTGATGGTGGTGGCGGTGGTGGTGTTATTGGCGGTGGTGGTGGTGGCGGTGGTGTTGGCGGTGGTGGCGATGGTGGTGGTGGCGATGGTGGTGTTGGCGATGGTGGTGGCGGTGGTGGTGGCGTTGGTGGCGGTTGTGGTGTTGGCGGTGGTGGCAGCGGTAGTGGTGTTGGTGGCGGTGGTGGTGGTGTTGGTGGCGGTGGTGGTGTTGGCGGTAGTGGTGCCGGTGGTGGCGATGGTGGTATTGGCGGTGGTTCCGGCGGCGGTGGTGTTGGTGGCGGTGGTGGTGTTGGCGGTGGTATTGGTGGCGGTGGTGCCGGTGGTGGTGGTGGCGGTGGTTCCCGCGGCGGTGGTAGTGGCGGTGGTGGTGGTGTTGGTGCCCGGGGTGGTAGTGGTGGTGGCGTTGGTGGCGTTTGTGGTGGTGTTGGTGGCGGTGGTGGTGGCGGTGGTGGTGTCGGTTGTGGTGGCGGTGGTGGTGGCGGTGGTGGTGTTGGTGGCGGTGGTGGTGGTGGCGGTGGTGGTGGTGTTGGTGGCGGTGGTGGTGGCGTTGGTGGTGGTGGTGGTGTTGGTGGCGGCGGTGGTGGCGGCAGTGGTGGTGGAGGCGGTGGTGGTGGCGGCGGTGGTGGTGTTGGTGCCGGTGGTGGTTTTGTTGGTGTTGGTGGTGGCGGTGTGGGTGGCGGTGGTGGCGGCGGTGGTGGTGGTGGCGGTGACGGTGGTGGTGGCGGCGGTAGTGGTGTTGGTGGCGGCAGTGGTGGTGGTGTTGGTGCCAGCGGTGGTAGTGGTGGTGGCGTCAGTGTCGGTTCTGGTGGTGGTGGCGGTAGTGGTGTTGGTGGCGGTGGTGGCGGTGGTGGAGGCGGTGGTGGCGGTGGTGGCGGTTGTGGTGGTGGCGTTGGTGGCGATGGTGGAGGTATTGGCGGTGGTGGTGGCGACGGTGGTGGTGGTGTTGGTGGCGGTGATGGCGGCGGGGGTGGTGGTGGTGGCGGTGGTGGTGTTGTTGGTGGCGGTGGTGGTGGCGGTGGGGGTGCTGGCGGTGGTGGTGGCGTTATTGGCGGCGGTGGTGGTGTTGGTGGCGGTGGTGGTGGTGTTGGTGGCGGTGGTGGTGGCGGTGGTGGTGGCGGTGGTGTTGGTCGCGGTGGTGTTGGTCGCGGTGGTGTTGGTCGCGGTGGTGACGTTGGTGGTGGTGGCGGTGATGGTGGTGTTGGTGGCGGTGGTGTTGGAGGTGGTGGTGGCGGTGGTGGTGACGGCGGTGGTGGTATTGTTGGTGGCGGTGGTGATGGTGTTGTTGTTGGTGGTGGCGGTGGTGGTGGCGGTGGAGGCGGCGGTGGTGGTGGCGGTGGTGGTGGCGGTGGTGGCGGTGGCGTTGGTGGCGATGGTGGTGGCGGCGGTTGTGGTGTTGGTGGCGGTGGTGGAGGCGGTGACGGCGGTGGTGTTGGCGGTGGTGGCCACGGTGGTGGTGTTAGTGATGGCGGTGGTGGCCATCGTGGTGGTGGCGGTGGTGGTGGCAGTTGTGGTGGCGGTGGTGGAGGCGGTGGTGATGGTGGTGGCGGTTGCGGTGGTGGTGGCGGCGGTGGTGGTGTTGGTGGCGGCGGTGGTGGCGTTGGAGGCGGATGTGGTGGTGGCGGTGGTGGTGGCGGCGGTGGTGGTGGCCGTTGTGGGGGTGTTGGTGGTGGTGGTGGTTGAGGTGATAGCGCTGTTGGCGGTCGTGTTGGCGGTGGTGGTGTTGGTGGAGGTGGTGGTGGCGACGGTGGTGGTGGTGTTGGTGGCGGCGGTGGTAGTGGTGGTGGCGTTGGTGGCGGTTGTGGTGGTGGCGGTGGTGGTGGCGGCGGTGGTGGTGGAGTTGGTGGCGGTGGTGGTGGTGGCGGTGGTGGTGAAGGTGGCGGTGGTGGCGGTGGTGGTGGCGGTGGTAGTGTTGGTTGTGGTGGTGGCGGTGGTGGTGACGGTAATGGCGGTGGTGGCGGTTGTGGTGGTGGCGTTGGTGGCGAAGGTGGTGGTGTTGGCGGTGGTGGTAGCGACGGTGGTGGTGGTGTTGGTGGCGGTGGTGGTAGCGGCGGTGGTAGTGGTGGTGGCGGTGGTGGTGGCGGCGGTGGTGGTGTTTGTGGCGGTGGTGGTGGCGGTGGTGGTGTTTGTGGCGGTGGTGGTGGTGTTGGTGTTGGTGGTGGCGGTGGTGGCGGTGGTGGCGGCGGTGGTGGTGGTGGCGGTGGTGGTGTTGGTGCCGGTGGTGGGGGTGTTGGTGTTTGTGGCGGCGGTGGCGGTGGCGGCGGTGGTGGTGTTGGTGGCGGTGGTGGTGGCGGTGGTGGCGGTGGTGGTGTTGGTGGCGGTGGTGGTGGCGTCGGTGGTGGTGGTGTTGGTGACGGCGGTGGTGGTGACGGTGGTGGTGGTGGCGGTGGTTGTGGCGGCGTTGCTGGTGGTGTTTGTGCCGGTGGTGGTGTTGGTGTTGGTGGTGGTTTTGGTTGCGGCGATGGTGGCGGCGGTGGTGGTGGCGGTGGTGGCGGCGGTGGTGGTGTTGGTGCCGGTGGTGGTGGTGATGGTGTTGGTGGTGGCGGTGGTGGTGGCGGTGTTGGCGGCGGTGGTGGTAGTGGTGGTGACGGTGGTGGTGGCGGCGGTGGTGGTGTTGGTGGTGGTGGTGTTGGTGCCGGCGGTGGTAGTGGTGGTGTTGTTAGTGGCGGTTGTGGTGCTGACGGCGGTGGTGGTGGTGTTGGTGGCGGTGATGGTGGCGGTGGTGGTGGCGGTGGTGGCGGTGGTGGCGGTTGTGGTGGTGGCGTTGGTGGCGATGGTGGTGGTGGTGTTGGCGGCGGTAGTGGTGGTGGCGGTGGTGGTGGCGGCGGTGGTGGTGGTGCTTGTGGCGGTGGTGGTGTTGGTTTTGGTGGTGGCGGTGGTGGTGGCGGTGGTGGCGGTGGTGGCGGCGGTGGTGGTGGTGGCGGCGGTGGTGTTGTTGGTGACGGTGGTGGTGGTGGCGGTGGGGGTGGTGGTTGAGGAGGTGGCGTTGGTGGCGGCGGTGGTGGTGTTGGTGCCGGTGGTGGTGGCGGCGGTGGTGGTGGTGTTGGTGGCGGTGGTGGTGTTGGCGGAGGTGTTGGTGGCGGTGGTGTTGGTGGCGGTGGTGGCGGTTGTGGTGGTGGCTTTAGTGGTGCTGTTGGTGGCGGTGGTGGTGGCGGTGGTGGTGGCGGTGGTGGTGACGGCGGTGGTGGTGGTGTTGGTGGCGGTGGTGGCGGCGGTTGTGGTGTTGGTGGTGGCGGTGGTGGCGTTGGTGGCGGTTTTGGTGGTGGCGGTGGTGGTGGCGGCGGTGGTGGTGGCCGTGGTGGTTGCCGTGTTTGGTGGTGGTGTTGGTTGCGGTGGTGGCGTTGGTGGCGGTGGTGGTGGCGGTGGTGGTGGTGTTGGTGGCGGATGTGGTGGTGTTGGTGGCGGTGGTGGTGGCGGTTGCGGTGGTGGCGGTGGTGGTGGCAGCGGTGGTGGTGGTGTTGGTGGCGGTGGTGGTGGCGGTGGTGGTGAAGGTGGTGGTGGCGGTGTTGGTGGCCGTGGTGGTGGTTGTGTTGGTGGCGTTGGTGGCGGTTCTAGTGGTGGCGGTGGTGGTGGCGGCGCTGGTGGTGGTGTTGGTGGTGGTGGCGGTGGTGGTCAAGGTGGCGGTGGTGGCGGTTGTGGTGGTGGCGGTGGTGTAGGCGGTGGTGGTGTTTGTGGCGGTTGCAGTGGTGGCGGTGGTGGTGGCGTCGGTGGTGGTGGTGTTGGTGGCGGTGGTGGTGGCGAAGGGGGTGGTGGCCATGGTGGTGGTGAAGGTGGCGGTGGTGGCGGATGTGGTGGTGGTGGTGTTGGTGGCGGTGGTGGTGGCGGCGGTGGTGGTGTTGGCGGTGGTGGTGGCGGCGGTGGTGGTGGTGTTTGTAGCGGTGGTGTTGGTGGTGGCGGTGGTGGATCGGTGGTGGCGGCGGTGGTGGTGGTGGCGGCGGCGGTAGTCGTGGCGGCGGTGGTGGTGTTGGCGGTGGTGGTGGCGGCGGTGGTGGTGGTGTTTGTAGCGGTGGTGTTGGTGTTGGTAGTGGCGGTGGTGGAGGCGGTGGTGGCGGCGGTGGTGGTGGTGGCGGCGGCGGTAGTGTTGTTGGTGGCGGTGGTGGTGGTGGCGGTGGGGTGCTGGCGGTGGTGGTGGCGTTGGTGGCGGCGGTGGTGGTATTGGTGGCGTTGTCGGCGGTTGTGGTGGTGGCGGTGGTGGTGGCGGTGGTGGTGTTGGTGGCGGTGGTGTTGGTGGCGGTGGTGGCGGTTGTGTTGGTGGCGGTAGTGGTGGTGTTGGTGGCGGTGGTGGTGGCGGTGGTGGTGTTAGTTTCGGTGGCGGTGGAGACGGTGGTGGTGTTGGTGGCGGCGGTGGTGGCGGCGGTTGTGGTGTTGGTGGCGGTGATGGTGGTGGCGGTGGTGGTGGTGTTGGTGGCGGTGGTGTTGGTGGCGGTGGTGGCGGTTGTGGTGGTGGCGGTAGTGGTGGTGTTGGTGGCGGTGGTGTTGGTGGTGGTGTTGGCGGTGGTGGTGGCGGCGGTGGTGGTGGTGTTGGTGGTGGTGGTGCTGGTGTTGGTGTTTGTGGTGGCGTTGGTGGTGTCGGTGGTGGTGGCGGTGGTGGTGTTGGTGGCGATGGTGGTGGCGGTGGTGGTGGTGGTGTTGGTGGCGGTGGTGGTGGCGTTGGTGGTGGTGGTGCTGGTGGCGGCGGTGTGGGCGGCAGTGGTGGTGGTGGCGGTGGTGGTGGCGGCGGTGGTGGTGTTGGTGCCGGTGGTGGTTTTGTTGGTGTTGGTGGTGGCGGTGTCGGTGGCGGTGGTGGCGGCGGAGATGGTGGTGGCGGTGACGGTGGTGGTGGCGGCGGTGGTGGTGTTGGTGGCGGCGGTGGTGTTGGTGTTGGTGCCGGCGGTGGTAGTGGTGGTGGCGTCAGTGGCGGTTGTGGTGGTGGTGGCGGTGGTGGTGTTGGTGGCGGTGGTGGTGGCGGTGGTGGAGGCGGTGGTGGCGGTTGTGCTGGTGGCGTTGGTGGCGATGGTGGTGGTATTGGCGGTGGTGGTGGCGACGGTGGTGGTGTTGGTGGCGTTGGTGGCGGCGGGGGTGGTGGTGGTGGCGGTTGTGCTGTTGTCGGTGGTGGTGGCGGCGGTGGTTGTGTTGGTGGCGGCGGTGGTGGTGTTGGTGGCGGTGGTGGTAGTTGGCGGTGGTATTGGTGGCGGTGGTTGCGGCGGCGGTGGTGGTGGCGGTGGTGGTGGCGGTGGTGGTGGTGTTGGTGCCCGGGGTGGTAGTGATGGTGGCGTTGGTGGCGGTTGTGGTGGTGTTGGTAGCGGTGGTGGTGGCGGTGGTGGTGGCGGTGGTGGTGGCGTTGGTGGCGGTGGTGGTTGTGTTGGCGGTGGTGGTGGCGACGGTGGTGGTGGTGTTGGTGGCGGTGGTGGTGGCGGCGGTGGTGGTGGTGGCGGCAGTGGTGGTGGTGTTGGTGGCGGTGGTGGTGATGTTGGTGTTGGTGGTGACGGTGGTGGTGGCGGTGGTGGTTGCCGTGTTTGGTGGTGGTGTTGGTTGCGGTGGTGGCGTTGGTGGCGGTGGTGGTGGCGGTGGTGGTGTTGGTGGCGGATGTGGTGGTGTTGGTGGCGGTGGTGGTGGCGGTTGCGGTGGTGGCGGTGGTGGTGGCAGCGGTGGTGGTGGTGTTGGTGGCGGTGGTGGTGGCGGTGGTGGTGAAGGTGGTGGTGGCGGTGTTGGTGGCGGCGGTGGTGGTTGTGTTGGTGGCGTTGGTGGCGGTTCTAGTGGTGGCGGTGGTGGTGGCGGCTCTGGTGGTGGTGTTGGTGGTGGTGGCGGTGGTGTTGGTGGTGGCGGTGGTGGATCGGTGGTGGCGGCGGTGGTGGTGGTGGCGGCGGCGGTAGTCGTGGCGGCGGTGGTGGTGTTGGCGGTGGTGGTGGCGGCGGTGGTGGTGGTGTTTGTAGCGGTGGTGTTGGTGTTGGTGGTGGCGGTGGTGGAGGCGGTGGTGGCCGCGGTGGTGGTGGCGGCGGCGGTAGTGTTGTTGGTGGCGGTGGTGGTGGTGGCGGTGGGGTGCTGGCGGTGGTGGTGGCGTTGGTGGCGGCGGTGGTGGTATTGGTGGCGTTGTCGGCGGTTGTGGTGGTGGCGGTGGTGGTGGCGGTGGTGGTGTTGGTGGCGGTGGTGTTGGTGGCGGTGGTGGCGGTTGTGTTGGTGGCGGTAGTGGTGGTGTTGGTGGCGGTGGTGGTGGCGGTGGTGGTGTTAGTTTCGGTGGCGGTGGAGACGGTGGTGATGTTGGTGGCGGCGGTGGTGGCGGCGGTTGTGGTGTTGGTGGCGGTGATGGTGGTGGCGGTGGTGGTGTTGGTGGCGGTGGTGTTGGTGGCGGTGGTGGCGGTTGTGGTGGTGGCGGTAGTGGTGGTGTTGGTGGCGGTGGTGTTGGTGGTGGTGTTGGCGGTGGTGGTGGCGGCGGTGGTGGTGGTGTTGGTGGTGGTGGTGCTGGTGTTGGTGTTTGTGGTGGCGTTGGTGGTGTCGGTGGTGGTGGCGGTGGTGGTGTTGGTGGCGATGGTGGTGGCGGTGGTGGTGGTGGTGTTGGTGGCGGCGGTGGTAGTGGTGGTGGCGTTGGTGGCGGTTGTGGTGGCGGCGGTGGTGGTGGTGTTGGTGGCGGTGGTGGTGGCGGTGGTGGTGAAGGTGGCGGTGGTGGCGGTGGTGGTGGCGGCGGTGGTGGTGTTGGTGGCGGTGGTGGTGGTGGCGGTGGTGG
This sequence comes from Tenodera sinensis, assembly GCA_030765045.1. Classification (NCBI taxonomy): domain Eukaryota; kingdom Metazoa; phylum Arthropoda; class Insecta; order Mantodea; family Mantidae; genus Tenodera; species Tenodera sinensis. Next base: position 38,736,104 of record CM060974.1, read on the forward strand.
CGTTGGTGGTGTCGGTGGTGGTGGCGGTGGTGGTGTTGGTGGCGGTGGTATTGGCGGCGGTGGTGATGGTGGTGTTGGTGGCGGTGGTGGTGGCGTTGTTGGTGGTGGTGTTGGTGGCGGCGGTGGCGGCAGTGGTGGTGGCGGTGGTGGTGGCGGCAGTGGTTGTGTTGGTGCCGGTGGTGGTTTTGTTGGTGTTGGTGGTGGCGGTGGTGGTGGCGGTGGTTGCGGCGGTGGTGGTGGTGGCGGTGACGGTGGTGGTGGTGGTGGCGGTGGTGGTGTTGGTGGCGGCGGTGGTGGTGTTGGTGCCGGCGGTGGTAGTGGTGGTGGCGTTAGTGGCGGTTGTGGTGGTGGTGGTGACGGTGGTGGTGGTGTTGGTGGCGGTGGTGGTGGCGGTGGTGGAGGTGGTGGTGGCGGTTGTGGTGGTGGCGTTGGTGGCGATGGTGGTGGTGTTGGCGGTGATGGTGTCGACGGTGGTGGTGGTGTTGGTGGCGGTGGTGGCGGTGGTGGTGATGGCGTTGGTGTTGTTGGTGGCGGTGGTGGTGGTGGCGGTGGGGGTGGTTGCGGTGGTGGTGGTGGTGGTGTTGGTGGCGGTGGTGGCGGTTGTGTTGGTGGCGGTAGTGGTGGTGTTGGTGGCGGTGGTGGTGGCGGTGGCGGTGTTCGTTTCGGTGGCGGTGGAGACGGTGGTGGTGTTGGTGGCGGTGATGGTGGTGGCGGTGGTGGTGGTGTTGGTGGCGGTGGTGTTGGTGGCGGTGGTGGCGGTTGTGGTGGTGGCGGTAGTGGTGGTGTTGGTGGCGGTGGTGTTGGTGGTGGTGGTGTTGGCGGTGGTGGTGGCGGCGGTGGTGGTGGTGTTGGTGGCGGTGGTGCTGGTGTTGTTGTTTGTGGTGGCGTTGGTGGTGTCGGTGGTGGTGGCGGTGGTGGTTTTGGTGGCGATGGTGGTGGTGGCGGTGGTGGTGGTGGTGTTGGTGGCGGTGGTGGTGGCGTTGGTGGTGGTGGTGGTGTTGGTGGCGGCGGTGGTGGTGTTGGTGCCGGTGGTGGTTTTGTTGGTGTTGGTGGTGGCGGTGTCGGTGGCGGTGGCGGCGGAGATGGTGGTGGCGGTGACGGTGGTGGTGGCGGCGGTGGTGGTGTTGGTGGCGGCGGTGGTGGTGGTGTTGGTGCCGGCGGTGGTAGTGATGGTGGCGTCAGTGGCGGTTGTGGTGGTGGTGGCGGTGGTGTTGCTGGCGGTGGTGGTGGCGGTGGTGGAGGCGGTGGTGGCGGTTGTGGTGGTGGCGTTGGTGGCGATGGTGGTGGTATTGGCGGTGGTGGTGGCGACGGTGGTGGTGTTGGTGGCGTTGGTGGCGGCGGGGGTCGTGGTGGCGGTTGTGGTGTTGTCGGTGGTGGTGGCGGCGGTGGTTGTGTTGGTGGCGGCGGTGGTGGTGTTGGTGGCGGTGGTGGTGTTGGCGGTGGTATTGGTGGCGGTGGTTCCGGCGGCGGTGGTGGTGGCGGTGGTGGTGGTGTTGGTGCCCGGGGTGGTAGTGATGGTGGCGTTGGTGGCGGTTGTGGTGGTGTTGGTGGCGGTGGTGGTGGCGGTGGTGGTGGCGGTGATGGTGTCGACGGTGGTGGTGGTGTTGGTGGCGGTGGTGGCGGTGGTGGTGGTGGCGTTGGTGTTGTTGGTGGCGGTGGTGGTGGTGGCGGTGGGGGTGGTGGCGGTGGTGGTGGTGGTGGTGTTGGTGGCGGTGGTGGTGGCGGTGGTGTTGGTGGCGGTGGTGGCGGCGGTGGTGGTCGCGGTGGTGTTGTTGGTGGCGGTGGTGGCGGTGGTGGTGAAGGTGGTGGTGGTGGTGTTGGTGGCGGCGGTGGTGGTTGTGTTGGTGGCGGTGGTGGTGGCGGTGGTGGTGGTGTTGGTGGCGGTGGTGGTGGCGACGGTGGTGGTGTTGGTGGGGGCGGTGGTGGCGGCGGTGGTGGTGGCGGTGGTGGTGGCGGTGGTGGTGGTGGCGGCGGTCTTGGTGGTGTTGGTGGCGGTGGTGCTGGTGTGTGTGTTTGTGCTGGCGGTGGTGGTGGCGGTGGTGGTGGCGGTGGTGGTGGCGGTGGTGGTGTTGGTGGCGGTGGTGGTGGTGTTGGTGGCGGTGGTGGTGGTGTTGGTGGCGGTGGTGGTGGCGTTAGTGGTGGTTTTGGTGGCGGCGGTGGTGGCGGCGGTGGTGGCGGCGGTGGTGGCGGCGGTGGTGGCGGCGGTGGTGGTGGTGGCGGTGGTGGTGGCGGCGGTGGTGGTGTTGGTGCCGGTGGTGGTGGTGGCGGAGGTGGTGGTGGTGTTGGTGGCGGTGGTGGTGGCGGTGGTGGCGGTGGTGGTGATGGTGGTGGCGGTGGTGGTGGCGGTGTTGTTGATGATGGTGGTGTTGGTCGCGGTGGTGGCGTTAGTGGTGGTGGCGGTGGTGGTGTTGGTGGCGGTGGTGTTGGTGGCGGTGGTGGCGGTTGTGGTGGTTTCGGTAGTGTTGGTGTTGGTGGCGGTGGTGGTGGTGGTGGCGACGGCGGTGGTGGTGGTGTTGGTGGCGGTGGTTGTGGTGTAGTGGTGGCGGTGGTGGTGGCGGTGGTGGCGGCGGTGGTGGTGGCGGAGGTGGTGGTGTTGGTGGCGTTGGTGGTGTCGGTGGTGGCGGTGGTGGTGTTGGTGGTGGCGGTGGTGGCGGCGGGGTTGGTGTTGGTGGCGGTGGTGGTTGTTGTGGCGGTGGTGGTGGCGGTGGTGGTGGTGTTGGTGGCGGTGGTGGTGGTGGCGGTGGTGGTGGCGGCGGTGGTGGTGGTGTTGGTGGCGGTGGTGGTGGCGGTGGTGGTGAAGGTGGTGGTGTTGGTGGCGGCGGTGGTGGTTGTGTTGGTGGCGGTGGTGGTGGTGTTGGTGGCGGTGGTGGTGGCGACGGTGGTGGTGTTGGTGGGGGCGGTGGTGGGGGCGGTGGTGGTGGCGGTGGTGGTGGTGGGGGAGGTGGTGGTGGTGTTGGTGGCGGTGGTGGTGGCGGTGGTGGCGGTGGTGGTGATGGTGGTGGCGGTGGTGGTGGCGGTGATGTTGATGGTGGTGACGGTCGCGGTGGTGGCGTTGGTGGTGGCGGTGGCGGTGTTGGTGGCGGTGGTGTTGGTGGCGGTGGTGGCGGTTGTGGTGGTGGCGGTAGTGGTGGTGTTGGTGGCGGTGGTGTTGATGGCGGTGGTGGTGACGGCGGTGGTGGTGTTGGTGGCGGTGGTGGTGGTGTTGGTGGTGGCGGTGGTGGTGGCGGTGGTGGCGGCGGTGGTGGCGGCGGTGGTGGTGGCGGCGGTGGTGGTGTTGGTGGCGTTGGTGGTGGCGGTGGTGGCGGTGGTGGTGCTGGCGGTGGTGTTGGTGGCGGTGGTGTTGGTCGCGGTTGTGTCGTTGGTGGTGGTGTTGGTGGCGGTGGTGTTGGTGGCGGTGGTGGCGGTTGTGGTGGTGGCTGTAGTGGTGGTGTTGGTGGCCGTGGTGGTGGCGGTGGTGGTGACGGCAGTGGTGGTGGTGTTGGTGGCGGTGGTGGCGGCGGTTGTGGTGTTGGTGGCGGTGGTGGAGGCGGTGGTGGTGGTGGTGGCGGTGGTGTTTGCGGTGGTGGCGGCGGTGCTGGTCGTGTTGGTGGTGGCGGTGGTGGCGGCGGTGGTGGTTGTGTTGGTGGCGGTGGTGGTGGTGGCGGTGGTAGTGGTATTGGTGGCGGTGGTGTTGGCGACGGTGGTGGTGTTGGTGGGGGCCGTGGTGGCGGTGGTGGTGGCGGCGGTGGTGGTGGTGTTGGTGGCGGTGGTGCTTGTGTGTGTGTTTGTGGTGGCGGTGGTGGTGGCGGTGGTGGTGGCGGCGGTGGTGGTGTTGGTGGCGGTGGTGGTGGTGGCGGTGGTGGTGCTGGTTTTGGTGGCGGTGGTGGTGGCATTGGTGGTGGTGTTGGTGGCGGCGGTGGTGGCGTTGGTGGTGGTGGTGGCGGCGGTGGTGGTGTTGGTGCCGGTGGTGGTGGTGATGTTGTTGGTGGTGGCGGTGGTGGTGGCGGTTGTGGCGGCGGTGGTGGTGGCGGTGACGGTGGTGGTGGCGGCGGTGGTGGTGTGGGTGGCGGCGGTGGTGGGGGTGTGGGTGCTTGCGGTGGTAGTGGTGGTGGCGTTAGTTGCGGTTGTGGTGGTGGTGGCGGTGGTGGTGTTGGTTGTGGTGGTGGCGGAGGTGGTGACGGTGGTGGCGGTGGTGGCGGTTTGAGTGGTGGCGTTGGTGGCAAAGGTGGTGGTGTTGGCGGTGCTGTTAGCGACGGTGGTGGTGGTGTTGGTGGCGGTGGTGGTAGTGGTGGTAGTGGTGGTAGTGGTGGTGGCGGTGGTTGTGGCGGCGGTGGTGGTGTTTGTGGCTGTGGTGGTGGTGTTGGTGTTGGTGGTGGCGGTGGTGGTGGTGGCGGTGGTGGCGGCGGTGGTGGGGGTGGGGGCGGTGGATGTTGTTGGTGGCGGTGGTGCTGGCGGTGGGGATGGTGACGGTGGTGGTGGCGTTGGTGGCGGTGGTGGTGGTGTTGGTGGCGGTGGTGGTGGCGGTGGTGGTTGTGGTGGCGGTGGTGGTGGCGGTGGTGGCGGTGGTGGTGCTGGCGGTGGTGTTGGTGGCGGTGGTGTTGGTCGCGGTTGTGGCCTTGGTGGTGATGGTGGTGGCGGTGGTGGTGGCGGTGTTGTTGATGATGGTGGTGTTGGTCGCGGTGGTGGCGCTGGTGGTGGCGGTGGTGGTGTTGGTGGCGGTGGTGGCGGCAGTGGTGGCGGCGGTGGTGGCGGCGGTGGAGGAGGTGGCGGTGGTGGTGGCGGCGGTGGTGGTGTTGGTGCCGGTGGTGGTGGTGGCGGAGGTGGTGGTGGAGTTGGTGGCGGTGGTGGTGGCGGTGGTGGCGGGGGTGGTGATGGTGGTGGCGGTGGTGGTGGCGGTGTTGTTGATGATGGTCGTGTTGGTCGCGGTGGTGGCGTTGGTGGTGGTGGCGGTGGTGGTGTTGGTGGCGGTGGTGTTGGTGGCGGTGGTGGCGGTTGTGGTGGTGGCGTTGGTGTTCTTGGTGGCGGTGGTGGTGGTGGCGGTGGGGGTGGTGGCGGTGGTGGTGGTGGTGGTGTTGGTGGCGGTGGTGGTGGCGGTGGTGTTGGTGGCGGTGGTGGCGGCGGTGGTGGTGGCGGTGGTGTTGTTGGTGGCGGTGGAGGCGGTGGTGGTGAAGGTGGTGGTGGTGTTGGTGGCGGCAGTGGTGGTTGTGTTGGTGGCGGTGGTGGTGGCGGTGGTGGTGGTGTTGGTGGCGGTGGTGGTGGCGACGGTGGTGGTGTTGGTGGGGGCGGTGGTGGCGGCGGTGGTGGTGGCGGTGGCGGCGGTCTTGGTGGTGTTGGTGGCGGTGGTGCTGGTGTGTGTGTTTGTGCTGGCGGTGGTGGTGGCGGTGGTGGTGGCGGTGGTGGTGTTGGTGGCGGTGGTGGTGGTGTTGGTGGCGGTGGTGGTGGCGTTAGTGGTGGTTTTGGTGGCGGCGGTGGTGGCGGCGGTGGTGGCGGCGGTGGTGGTGTTGGTGGCGGTGGTGTTGGTGGTGGTGTTGGCGGTGGTGGTGGCGGCGGTGGTGGTGGTGGCGGTAGTGGTGGTGTTGGTGGCGGTGGTGTTGGTGGTGGTGTTGGCGGTGGTGGTGGCGGCGGTGGTGGTGGTGTTGGTGGCGGTGGTTCTGGTGTTGGTGTTTGTGGTGGCGTTGGTGGTGTCGGTGGTGGTGGCGGTGGTGGTGTTGGTGGCGATGGTGGTGGCGGTGGTGGTGGTGTTGGTGGCGGTGGTGGTGGCGTTGGTGGTGGTGGAGGTGGTGGTGGCGGCGGTGGTGGTGTTGGTGCCGGTGGTGGTTTTATTGGTGTTGGTGGTGGCGGTGTCGGTGGCGGTGGTGGCGGCGGAGATGGTGGTGGCGGTGACGGTGGTGGTGGCGGCGGTGGTGGTGTTGGTGGCGGCGGTGGTGGTGGTGTTGGTGCCGGCGGTGGTAGTGGTGGTGGCATCAGTGGCGGTTGTGGTGGTGGTGGCGGTGGTGGTGTTGGTGGCGGTGGTGGTGGCGGTGGTGGAGGCGGTGGTGGCGGTTGTGGTGGTGGCGTTGGTGGCGATGGTGGTGGTATTGGCGGTGGTGGTGGCGACGGTGGTGGTGTTGGTGGCCTTGGTGGCGGCGGGTTTGGTGGTGGTGGCGGTTGTGGTGTTGTCGGTGGTGGTGGCGGCGGTGGTTGTGTTGGTGGCGGCGGTGGTGGTGTTGGTGGCGGTGGTGGTAGTTGGCGGTGGTATTGGTGGCGGTGGTTCCGGCGGCGGTGGTGGTGGCGGTGGTGGTGGCGGTGGTGGTGTTGGTGCCCGGGGTGGTAGTGATGGTGGCGTTGGTGGCGGTTGTGGTGGTGTTGGTAGCGGTGGTGGTGGCGGTGGTGGTGGCGTTGGTGGCGGTGGTGGTTGTGTTGGCGGTGGTGGTGGCGACGGTGGTGGTGGTGTTGGTGGCGGTGGCGGTGGCGGCGGTGGTGGTGGTGGCGGCAGTGGTAGTGGTGTTGGTGGCGGTGGTGGTGATGTTGGTGTTGGTGGTGACGGTGGTGGTGGCGGTGGTGGCGGCGGTGGTGGCGGCGGTGGTGGTGTTGGTGGCGGTGGTGGTGGCGACGGTGGTGGTGTTGGTGGGGGCGCTGGTGGCGTCGGTGGCGGTGGTGGCGGTGGTGGTGGGGCGGTGGTGGTGCTGGTGGCGGTGGTGCTGCTGTTGGTGTTTGTGGTGGCGGTGGTGGTGGCGGTGGTGGTGGCGGTGGTGGTGGCGGTGGTGGTGGCGGCGGTGGTTTTGTTGGTGGCGGTGGTGATGGCGGTGGTGGTGTTGGTGGCGGTGGTGGTGGCGTCGGTGGTGGCGGTGTTGGTGGTGGTGTTGGTGCCGGTGGTGGGGTGTTGGTGTTGCTGGTGGCGGTGGTGCTGGCGGTGGTGGCGGCGGTGGTGGTGGTGACGGTGGTGGTGGCGATGGTGGTGTTGGTGGCGGCGATGGTGGCGGTGGTGGTGGTGTAGGTGGCGGTGCTGGTGGCTTCGGTGGTGGTGGTGTTTGTGGCGGCAGTGGTGGTGGCGGCGGTGGTGGTGTTGGTGGCGGTGGTGGTGGTGGTGGTTGCGTCGGTGGTGGTGGTGTTGGTGGCGGCGGTGGTGGCGACGGTGGTGGTGGTGGCGGTGGTTGTGGCGGCGTTGCTGGTGGTGTTGGTGCCGGTGGTGGTGTTGGTGTTGGTGGTGGCAGTTGAGGTGGCGGAGGTGGCGGTGGTGATGGTGGTGGCGGTTGCGGTGGTGGTGGCGGCGGTGGTGGTGTTGGTGGCGGCGGTGGTGGCGTTGGTGGCGGTTGCGGTGGTGGCGGTGGTGGTGGCGGCGGTGGTGGTGGCCGTGGTGGTGGTGTTGGTGGTGGAGGTGGTTGTGGTGGTGGCGTTGGTGGCGGTGGTGGTGGCGGTGGTGGTGTTGGTGGCGGTGGTGGTGGCGGTGGTGGTGGTGCTGGTGGCGGCGGTGGTAGTGGTGGTGGTTTTGGTGGTGGTTGTGGTGGTGGCGGTGGTGGTGGCGGCGGTGGTGGTGGTGTTGGTGGCGGTGGTGGTGGTGGCGGAGGTGGTGGTGGTGTTGGTGGCGGTGGTGGTGGCGGTGGTGGTGATGGTGGTGGCGGTGGTGGTGGTGGCGGAGGTGGTGGTGGTGTTGGTGGCGGTGGTGGTGGCGGTGGTGGTGATGGTGGTGGCGGTGGTGGTGGCGGTGTTGTTGATGGCGGTGGTGTTGGTCGCGGTGGTGGCGTTGGTGGTGGTGGCGGTGGTGGTGTTGGTGGCGGTGGTGGCGGTTGTGGTGGTCGCGGTAGTGGTGGTGTTGGTGGCGGTGGTGTTGGTGGCGGTGGTGGTGACGGCGGTGGTGGTGGTGATGGTGGCGGTGGTGGTGTTGGTGGTGGCGGTGGTGGTGGCGGTGGTGGCGGCGGTGGTGGTGTTGGTGGCGTTGGCGGTGGCGGTGGTGGCGGTGGTGGTGATGGTGGTGGCGGTGGTGGCGGCGGTGGTGGTGTTGGTGGCGGCGGTGGTTGCGTTGGTGGCAGTTTTGGTGGTGGCGGTGGTGGTGGCGGCGGTGGTGGTGGCCGTGGTGGTGGTGTTGGTGGTGGTGTTGGTTGCGGTGGTGGCGTTGGTGGCGGTGGTGGTGGCGGTGGTGGTGGTGTTGGTGGCGGCGGTGGTAGTGGTGGTGGCGTTGGTGGCGGTTGTGGTGGCGACGGTGGTGGTGGTGTTGGTGGCGGTGGTGGTGGCGGTGGTGGTGAAGGTGGCGGTGGTGGCGGTGGTGGTGGCGGCGGTGGTGGTGTTGGTGGCGGTGGTGGTGGCGGTGGTGGCGTTGGTGGTGTCGGTGGTGGTGGCGGTGGTGGTGTTGGTGGCGGTGGTATTGGCGGCGGTGGTGATGGTGGTGTTGGTGGGGGTGGTGGTGGCGTTGTTGGTGGTGGTGTTGGTGGCGGCGGTGGCGGCAGTGGTGGTGGCGGTGGTGGTGGCGGCAGTGGTGGTGTTGGTGCCGGTGGTGGTTTTGTTGGTGTTGGTGGTGGCGGTGGTGGTGGCGGTGGTTGCGGCGGTGGTGGTGGTGGCGGTGGTGGTGTTGGTGGCGGCGGTGGTGGTGTTGGTGCCGGCGGTGGTAGTGGTGGTGGCGTTAGTGGCGGTTGTGGTGGTGGTGGTGACGGTGGTGGTGGTGTTGGTGGCGGTGGTGGTGGCGGTGGTGGAGGCGGTGGTGACGGTTGTGGTGGTGGCGTTGGTGGCGATGGTGGTGGTGTTGGCGGTGATGGTGTCGACGGTGGTGGTGGTGTTGGTGGCGGTGGTGGCGGTGGTGGTGATGGCGTTGGTGTTGTTGGTGGCGGTGGTGGTGGTGGCGGTGGGGGTGGTTGCGGTGGTGGTGGTGGTGGTGTTGGTGGCGGTGGTGGCGGTTGTGTTGGTGGCGGTAGTGGTGGTGTTGGTGGCGGTGGTGGTGGCGGTGGCGGTGTTCGTTTCGGTGGCGGTGGAGACGGTGGTGGTGTTGGTGGCGGTGATGGTGGTGGCGGTGGTGGTGGTGTTGGTGGCGGTGGTGTTGGTGGCGGTGGTGGCGGTTGTGGTGGTGGCGGTAGTGGTGGTGTTGGTGGCGGTGGTGTTGGTGGTGGTGGTGTTGGCGGTGGTGGTGGCGGCGGTGGTGGTGGTGTTGGTGGCGGTGGTGCTGGTGTTGTTGTTTGTGGTGGCGTTGGTGGTGTCGGTGGTGGTGGCGGTGGTGGTTTTGGTGGCGATGGTGGTGGTGGCGGTGGTGGTGGTGGTGTTGGTGGCGGTGGTGGTGGCGTTGGTGGTGGTGGTGGTGTTGGTGGCGGCGGTGGTGGTGTTGGTGCCGGTGGTGGTTTTGTTGGTGTTGGTGGTGGCGGTGTCGGTGGCGGTGGCGGCGGAGATGGTGGTGGCGGTGACGGTGGTGGTGGCGGCGGTGGTGGTGTATGTGGCGGCGGTGGTGGTGGTGTTGGTGCCGGCGGTGGTAGTGATGGTGGCGTCAGTGGCGGTTGTGGTGGTGGTGGCGGTGGTGTTGCTGGCGGTGGTGGTGGCGGTGGTGGAGGCGGTGGTGGCGGTTGTGGTGGTGGCGTTGGTGGCGATGGTGGTGGTATTGGCGGTGGTGGTGGCGACGGTGGTGGTGTTGGTGGGGTTGGTGGCGGCGGGGGTGGTGGTGGCGGTTGTGGTGTTGTCGGTGGTGGTGGCGGCGGTGGTTGTGTTGGTGGCGGCGGTGGTGGTGTTGGTGGCGGTGGTGGTGTTGGCGGTGGTATTGGTGGCGGTGGTTCCGGCGGCGGTGGTGGTGGCGGTGGTGGTGGTGTTGGTGCCCGGGGTGGTAGTGATGGTGGCGTTGGTGGCGGTTGTGGTGGTGTTGGTGGCGGTGTTGGTGGCGGTGGTGGTGGCGGTGATGGTGTCGACGGTGGTGGTGGTGTTGGTGGCGGTGGTGGCGGTGGTGGTATTGGCGTTGGTGTTGTTGGTGGCGGTGGTGGGGGTGGCGGTGGGGGTGGTGGCGGTGGTGGTGGTGGTGGTGTTGGTGGCGGTGGTGGTGGCGGTGGTGTTGGTGGCGGTGGTGGCGGCGGTGGTGGTCGCGGTGGTGTTGTTGGTGGCGGTGGTGGCGGTGGTGGTGAAGGTGGTGGTGGTGGTGTTGGTGGCGGCGGTGGTGGTTGTGTTGGTGGCGGTGGTGGTGGCGGTGGTGGTGGTGTTGGTGGCGGTGGTGGTGGCGACGGTGGTGGTGTTGGTGGGGGCGGTGGTGGCGGCGGTGGTGGTGGCGGTGGTGGTGGTGGCGGCGGTCTTGGTGGTGTTGGTGGCGGTGGTGCTGGTGTGTGTGTTTGTGCTGGCGGTGGTGGTGGCGGTGGTGGTGGCGGTGGTGGTGGCGGTGGTGGTGTTGGTGGCGGTGGTGGTGGTGTTGGTGGCGGTGGTGGTGGCGTTAGTGGTGGTTTTGGTGGCGGCGGTGGTGGCGGCGGTGGTGGCGGCGGTGGTGGCGGCGGTGGTGGCGGCGGTGGTGGTGGCGGTGGTGGTGGCGGCGGTGGTGGTGTTGGTGCCGGTGGTGGTGGTGGCGGAGGTGGTGGTGGTGTTGGTGGCGGTGGTGGTGGCGGTGGTGGCGGTGGTGGTGATGGTGGTGGCGGTGGTGGTGGCGGTGTTGTTGATGATGGTGGTGTTGGTCGCGGTGGTGGCGTTGGTGGTGGTGGCGGTGGTGGTGTTGGTGGCGGTGGTGGCGGTTGTGGTGGTTTCGGTAGTGTTGGTGTTGGTGGCGGTGGTGGTGGTGGTGGCGACGGCGGTGGTGGTGGTGTTGGTGGCGGTGGTTGTGGTGTAGTGGTGGCGGTGGTGGTGGCGGTGGTGGCGGCGGTGGTGGTGGCGGAGGTGGTGGTGTTGGTGGCGTTGGTGGTGTCGGTGGTGGCGGTGGTGGTGTTGGTGGTGGCGGTGGTGGCGGCGGGGGTGGTGTTGGTGGCGGTGGTGGTTGTTGTGGCGGTGGTGGTGGCGGTGGTGGCGGTGTTGGTGGCGGTGGTGGTGGTGGCGGTGGTGGTGGCGGCGGTGGTGGTGGTGTTGGTGGCGGTGGTGGTGGCGGTGGTGGTGGTGTTGGTGGCGTTGGTGTCGGGGGGGGGGGTGGTGGTGGCGGCTGTGGTGTTGTCGGTGGTGGTGGCGGCGGTGGTTGTGTTGGTGGCGACGGTGGTGGTGTTGGTGGCGGTGGTGGTGTTGGCGGTGGTATTGGTGGCGGTGGTTCCGGCGGCGGTGGTGGTGGCGGTGGTGGTGGTGTTGGTGCCCGGGGTGGTAGTGATGGTGGCGTTGGTGGCGGTTGTGGTGGTGTTGGTGGCGGTGGTGGTGGCGGTGGTGGTGGCGGTGATGGTGTCGACGGTGGTGGTGGTGTTGGTGGCGGTGGTGGCGGTGGTGGTGGTGGCGTTGGTGTTGTTGGTGGCGGTGGTGGTGGTGGCGGTGGGGGTGGTGGCGGTGGTGGTGGTGGTGTTGGTGGCGGTGGTGGCGGCGGTGGTGGCCGCGGTGGTGTTGTTGGTGGCGGTGGTGGCGGTGGTGGTGAAGGTGGTGGTGGTGGTGTTGGTGGCGGCGGTGGTGGTTGTGTTGGTGGCGGTGGTGGTGGTGTTGGTGGCGGTGGTGGTGGCGACGGTGGTGGTGTTGGTGGGGGCGGTGGTGGCGGCGGTGGTGGTGGCGGTGGTGGTGGTGGTGGCGGTCTTGGTGGTGTTGGTGGCGGTGGTGCTGGTGTGTGTGTTTGTGCTGGCGGTGGTGGTGGCGGTGGTGGTGGCGGTGGTGGTGGCGGTGGTGGTGGCGGTGGTGGTGTTGGTGGCGGTGGTGGTGGTGTTGGTGGCGTTGGTGGTGGCGTTAGTGGTGGTTTTGGTGGCGGCGGTGGTGGCGGCGGTGGTGGCGGCGGTGGTGGCGGCGGTGGTGGTGGTGGCGGTGGTGGTGGCGGCGGTGGTGGTGTTGGTGCCAGTGGTGGTGGTGGCGGAGGTGGTGGTGGTGTTGGTGGCGGTGGTGGTGGCGGTGGTGGCGGTGGTGGTGATGGTGGTGGCGGTGGTGGTGGCGGTGTTGTTGATGATGGTGGTGTTGGTCGCGGTGGTGGCGTTGGTGGTGGTGGCGGTGGTGGTGTTGGTGGCGGTGGTGTTGGTGGCGGTGGTGGCGGTTGTGGTGGTTTCGGTAGTGTTGGTGTTGGTGGCGGTGGTGGTGGTGGTGGCGACGGCGGTGGTGGTGGTGTTGGTGGCGGTGGTTGTGGTGTAGTGGTGGCGGTGGTGGTGGCGGTGGTGGCGGCGGTGGTGGTGGCGGAGGTGGTGGTGTTGGTGGCGTTGGTGGTGTCGGTGGTGGCGGTGGTGGTGTTGGTGGTGGCGGTGGTGGCGGCGGGGGTGGTGTTGTTGGCGGTGGTGGTTGTTGTGGCGGTGGTGGTGGCGGTGGTGATGGTGTTGGTGGCGGTGGTGGTGGTGGCGGTGGTGGTGGCGGCGGTGGAGGTGGTGTTGGTGGCGGTGGTTGTGGCGGTGGTGGTGAAGGTGGTGGTGTTGGTGGCGGCGGTGGTGGTTGTGTTGGTGGCGGTGGTGGTGGTGTTGGTGGCGGTGGTGGTGGCGACGGTGGTGGTGTTGGTGGGGGCGGTGGTGGGGGCGGTGGTGGTGGCGGTGGTGGTGGTGGCGGAGGTGGTGGTGGTGTTGGTGGCGGTTGTGGTGGCGGTGGTGGCGGTGGTGGTGATGGTGGTGGCGGTGGTGGTGGCGGTGATGTTGATGGTGGTGACGGTCGCGGTGGTGGCGTTGGTGGTGGCGGTGGCGATGTTGGTGGCGGTGGTGTTGGTGGCGGTGGTGGCGGTTGTGGTGGTGGCGGTAGTGGTGGTGTTGGTGGCGGTGGTGTTGATGGCGGTGGTGGTGACGGCGGTGGTGGTGGTGTTGGTGGCGGTGGTGGTGGTGTTGGTGGTGGCGGTGGTGGTGGCGGTGGTGGCGGCGGTGGTGGCGGCGGTGGTGGTGGCGGCGGTGGTGGTGTTGGTGGCGTTGGTGGTGGCGGTGGTGGCGGTGGTGGTGCTGGCGGTGGTGTTGGTGGCGGTGGTGTTGGTCGCGGTTGTGGCGTTGGTGGTGGTGTTGGTGGCGGTGGTGTTGGTGGCGGTGGTGGCGGTTGTGGTGGTGGCTGTAGTGGTGGTGTTGGTGGCCGTGGTGGTGGCGGTGGTGGTGACGGCAGTGGTGGTGGTGTTGGTGGCGGTGGTGGCGGCGGTTGTGGTGTTGGTGGCGGTGGTGGAGGCGGTGGTGGCGGTGGTGGCGGTGGTGGTGGCGGCGGTGGTGGTGGTGTTGGTGGCGGTGGTGGTGGCGGTGGTGGTGAAGGTGGTGGTGTTGGTGGCGGCGGTGGTGGTTGTGTTGGTGGCGGTGGTGGTGGTGTTGGTGGCGGTGGTGGTGGCGACGGTGGTGGTGTTGGTGGGGGCGGTGGTGGGGGCGGTGGTGGTGGCGGTGGTGGCGGTGGTGGTGATGGTGGTGGCGGTGGTGGTGGCGGTGATGTTGATGGTGGTGACGGTCGCGGTGGTGGCGTTGGTGGTGGCGGTGGCGGTGTTGGTGGCGGTGGTGTTGGTGGCGGTGGTGGCGGTTGTGGTGGTGGCGGTAGTGGTGGTGTTGGTGGCGGTGGTGTTGATGGCGGTGGTGGTGACGGCGGTGGTGGTGGTGTTGGTGGCGGTGGTGGTGGTGTTGGTGGTGGCGGTGGTGGTGGCGGTGGTGGCGGCGGTGGTGGCGGCGGTGGTGGTGGCGGCGGTGGTGGCGGCGGTGGTGGTGGCGGCGGTGGTGGTGTTGGTGGCGTTGGTGGTGGCGGTGGTGGCGGTGGTGGTGCTGGCGGTGGTGTTGGTGGCGGTGGTGTTGGTCGTGGTTGTGGCGTTGGTGGTGGTGTTGGTGGCGGTGGTGTTGGTGGCGGTGGTGGCGGTTGTGGTGGTGGCTGTAGTGGTGGTGTTGGTGGCCGTGGTGGTGGCGGTGGTGGTGACGGCAGTGGTGGTGGTGTTGGTGGCGGTGGTGGCGGCGGTTGTGGTGTTGGTGGCGGTGGTGGAGGCGGTGGTGGCGGTGGTGGCGGTGGTGTTTGCGGTGGTGGCGGCGGTGCTGGTCGTGTTGGTGGTGGCGGTGGTGGCGGCGGTGGTGGTTGTGTTGGTGGTGGTGGTGGCGGTGGTAGTGGTATTGGTGGCGGTGGTGTTGGCGACGGTGGTGGTGTTGGTGGGGGCCGTATTGGCGGTGGTGGTGGCGGCGGTGGTGGTGGTGTTGGTGGCGGTGGTGCTTGTGTGTGTGTTTGTGTTTGTGGTGGCGGTGGTGGTGGCGGTGGTGGTGGCGGCGGTGGTGGTGTTGGTGGCGGTGGTGGTGGTGGCGGTGGTGGTGCTGGTTTTGGTGGCGGTGGTGGTGGCATTGGTGGTGGTGTTGGTGGCGGCGGTGGTGGCGTTGGTGGTGGTGGTGGTGGCGGCGGTGGTGGTGTTGGTGCCGGTGGTGGTGGTGATGTTGTTGGTGGTGGCGGTGGTGGTGGCGGTGGTGGCGGCGGTGGTGGTGGCGGTGACGGTGGTGGTGGCGGCGGTGGTGGTGTGGGTGGCGGCGGTGGTGGGGGTGTGGGTGCTTGCGGTGGTAGTGGTGGTGGCGTTAGTTGCGGTTGTGGTGGTGGTGGCGTGGTGGTGTTGGTTGTGGTGGTGGCGGAGGTGGTGACGGTGGTGGCGGTGGTGGCGGTTTGAGTGGTGGCGTTGGTGGCAAAGGTGGTGGTGTTGGCGGTGCTGTTAGCGACGGTGGTGGTGGTGTTGGTGGCGGTGGTGGTAGTGGTGGTAGTGGTGGTGGCGGTGGTGGTGGCGGCCTTGGTGGTGTTTGTGGCTGTGGTGGTGGTGTTGGTGTTGGTGGTGGCGGTGGTGGTGGTGGCGGTGGTGGCGGCGGTGGTGGGGGTGGGGGCGGTGGATGTTGTTGGTAGGCGGTGGTGCTGGCGGTGGGGGTGGTGACGGTGGTGGTGGCGTTGGTGGCGGTGGTGGTGGGTGTTGGTGGCGGTGGTGGTGGCGGTGGTGGTGTTGGTGGCGGGTGGTGGTGGCGGGTGGTGGCGGTGGTGGTGCTGGCGGTGGTGTTGGTGGCGGTGGTGTTGGTCGCGGGTTGTGGCCTTGGTGGTGATGGTGGTGGCGGTGGTGGTGGCGGTGTTGTTGATGATGGTGGTGTTGGTCGCGGTGGTGGCGCTGGTGGTGGTGGCGGTGGTGTGGTGTTGTTGGTGGCGGTGGTGGCGGCAGTGGTGGCGCGGTGGTGGCGGCGGTGGAGGAGGTGGCGGTGGTGGTGGCGGCGGTGGTGGTGTTGGTGCCGGTGGTGGTGGTGGCGGAGGGTGGTGGTGGAGTTGGTGGCGGTGGTGGTGGCGGTGGTGGCGGGGGTGGTGATGGTGGTGGCGGTGGTGGTGGCGGTGTTGTTGATGATGGTCGTGTTGGGTCGCGGTGGTGGCGTTGGTGGTGGTGGCGGTGGTTGGTGTGGGTGGCGGTGGTGTTGTGGCGGTGGTGGCGGTTGTGGTGGTTGGCGTTGGTGTTGTTGGTGGCGGTGGTGGTGGTGGCGGTGGGGGTGGTGGCGGGTGGTGGTGGTGGTGGTGTTGGTGGCGGTGGTGGTGGCGGTGGTGTTGGTGGCGGTGGTGGCGGCGGTGGTGGTGGCGGTGGTGTTGTTGGTGGCGGTGGGTGGCGGTGGTGGTGAAGGTGGTGGGTGGTGGTGTTGGTGGCGGCAGTGGTGGTTGTGTTGGTGGCGGTGGTGGTGGCGGTGGTGGTGGTGTTGGTGGCGGTGGTGGTGGCGACGGTGGTGGTGTTGGTGGGGGCGGTGGTGGCGGCGGTGGTGGTGGCGGTGGCGGCGGTCTTGGTGGTGTTGGTGGCGGTGGTGTGCTGGTGTGTGTGTTTGTGCTGGCGGTGGTGGTGGCGGTTGGTGGTGGCGGTGGTGGTGTTGGTGGCGGTGGTGGTGGTGTTGGTGGCGGTGGTGGTGGCGTTAGTGGTGGTTTTTGGTGGCGGCGGTGGTGGCGGCGGTGGTGGCGGCGGTGGTGGTGTTGGTGGCGTGGTGTTGGTGGTGGTGTTGGCGGTGGTGGTGGCGGCGGTGGTGGTGGTGGCGGTAGTGGTGGTGTTGTGGCGGTGGTGTTGGTGGTGGTGTTGGCGGTGGTGGCGGCGGTGGTGGTGGTGTTGGGTGGCGGTGGTTCTGGTGTTGGTGTTTGTGGTGGCGTTGGTGGTGTCGGTGGTGGTGGCGGTGGTGGTGTTGGTGGCGATGGTGGTGGCGGTGGTGGTGGTGTTGGTGGCGAGTGGTGGTGGCGTTGGTGGTGGTGGAGGTGGTGCTGGTGGCGGCGGTGTGGGCGGCAGTGGTGGTGGTGGCGGTGGTGGTGGCGGCGGTGGTGGTGTTGGTGCCGGTGGTGGTTTTATTGGTGTTGGTGGTGGCGGTGTCGGTGGGGGTGGTGGCGGCGGAGATGGTGGTGGCGGTGACGGTGGTGGTGGCGGCGGTGGTGGTGTTGGTGGCGGCGGTGGTGGTGTTGGTGCCGGCGGTGGTAGTGGTGGTGGCATCAGTGGCGGTTGTGGTGGTGGCGGTGGTGGTGTTGGTGGCGGTGGTGGTGGCGGTGGTGGAGGCGGTGGTGGCGGTTGTGGTGGTGGCGTTGGTGGCGATGGTGGTGGTATTGGCGGTGGTGGTGGCGACGGTGGTGGTGTTGGTGGCGTTGGTGGCGGCGGGGGTGGTGGTGGTGGCGGTTGTGGTGTTGTCGGTGGTGGTGGCGGCGGTGGTTGTGTTGGTGGCGGCGGTGGTGGTGTTGGTGGCGGTGGTGGTAGTTGGCGGTGGTATTGGTGGCGGTGGTTCCGGCGGCGGTGGTGGTGGCGGTGGTGGTGGCGGTGGTGGTGGTGTTGGTGCCCGGGGTGGTAGTGATGGTGGCGTTGGTGGCGGTTGTGGTGGTGTTGGTAGCGGTGGTGGTGGCGGTGGTGGTGGCGTTGGTGGCGGTGGTGGTTGTGTTGGCGGTGGTGGTGGCGACGGTGGTGGTGGTGTTGGTGGCGGTGGTGGTGGCGGCGGTGGTGGTGGTGGCGGCAGTGGTAGTGGTGTTGGTGGCGGTGGTGGTGATGTTGGTGTTGGTGGTGACGGTGGTGGTGGCGGTGGTGGCGGCGGTGGTGGCGGCGGTGGTGGTGTTGGTGGCGGTGGTGGTGGCGACGGTGGTGGTGTTGGTGGGGGCGATGGTGGCGTCGGTGGCGGTGGTGGCGGTGGTGGTGGGGCGGTGGTGGTGCTGGTGGCGGTGGTGCTGCTGTTGGTGTTTGTGGTGGCGGTGGTGGTGGCGGTGGTGGTGGCGGTGGTGGTGGCGGTGGTGGTGGCGGCGGTGGTTTTGTTGAAGGCGGTGGTGATGGCGGTGGTGGTGTTGGTGGCGGTGGTGGTGGCGTCGGTGGTGGCGGTGTTGGTGGTGGTGTTGCTGCCGGTGGTGGTGGCGGTGGTGGTGGTGTAGGTGGCGGTGCTGGTGGCTTCGGTGGTGGTGGTGTTTGTGGCGGCGGTGGTGGTGGCGGCGGTGGTGGTGTTGGTGGCGGTGGTGGTGGTGGTTGCGTCGGTGGTGGTGGTGTTGGTGGCGGCGGTGGTGGCGACGGTGGTGGTGGTGGCGGTGGTTGTGGCGGCGTTGCTGGTGGTGTTGGTGCCGGTGGTGGTGTTGGTGTTGGTGGTGGCAGTTGAGGTGGCGGAGGTTTCGGTGGTGATGGTGGTGGCGGTTGCGGTGGTGGTGGCGGCGGTGGTGGTGTTGGTGGCGGCGGTGGTGGCGTTGGTGGCGGTTGCGGTGGTGGCGGTGGTGGTGGCGGCGGTGGTGGTGGCCGTGGTGGTGGTGTTGGTGGTGGAGGTGGTTGTGGTGGTGGCGTTGGTGGGCGGTGGTGGTGGCGGTGGTGGTGTTGGTGGCGGTGGTGGTGGCGGTGGTGGTGGTGCTGGTGGCGGCGGTGGTAGTGGTGGTGGTTTTGGTGGTGGTTGTGGTGGTGGCGGTGGTGGTGGCGGCGGTGGTGGTGGTGTTGGTGGCGGTGGTGGTGGTGGCGGAGGTGGTGGTGGTGTTGGTGGCGGTGGTGGTGGCGGTGGTGGTGATGGTGGTGGCGGTGGTGGTGGCGGTGTTGTTGATGGCGGTGGTGTTGGTCGCGGTGGTGGCGTTGGTGGTGGTGGCGGTGGTGGTGTTGGTGGCGGTGGTATTGGCGGCGGTGGTGATGGTGGTGTTGGTGGCGGTGGTGGTGGCGTTGTTGGTGGTGGTGTTGGTGGCGGCGGTGGCGGCAGTGGTGGTGGTGGCGGTGGTGGTGGCGGCAGTGGTGGTGTTGGTGCCGGTGGTGGTTTTGTTGGTGTTGGTGGTGGCGGTGGTGGTGGCGGTGGTTGCGGTGGTGGTGGTGGTGGCGGTGACGGTGGTGGTGGTGGTGGTGGCGGTGGTGGTGTTGGTGGCGGCGGTGGTGGTGTTGGTGCCGGCGGTGGTTGTGGTGGTGGCGTTAGTGGCAGTTGTGGTGGTGGTGGTGACGGTGGTGGTGGTGTTGGTGGCGGTGGTGGTGGCGGTGGTGGAGGCGGTGGTGGCGGTTGTGGTGGTGGCGTTGGTGGCGATGGTGGTGGTGTTGGCGGTGATGGTGTCGACGGTGGTGGTGGTGTTGGTGGCGGTGGTGGCGGTGGTGGTGGTGGCGTTGGTGTTGTTGGTGGCGGTGGTGGTGGCGGTGGGGGTGGTGGCGGTGGTGGTGGTGGTGTTGGTGGCGGTGGTGGCGGTTGTGTTGGTGGCGGTAGTGGTGGTGTTGGTGGCGGTGGTGGTGGCGGTGGCGGTGTTCGTTTCGGTGGCGGTGGAGACGGTGGTGGTGTTGGTGGCGGTGATGGTGGTGGCGGTGGTGGTGGTGTTGGTGGCGGTGGTGTTGGTGGCGGTGGTGGCGGTTGTGGTGGTGGCGGTAGTGGTGGTGTTGGTGGCGGTGGTGTTGGTGGTGGTGGTGTTAGCGGTGGTGGTGGCGGCGGTGGTGGTGGTGTTGGTGGCGGTGGTGCTGGTGTTGGTGTTTGTGGTGGCGTTGGTGGTGTCGGTGGTGGTGGCGGTGGTGGTGTTGGTGGCGATGGTGGTGGTGGCGGTGGTGGTGGTGGTGTTGGTGGCGGTGGTGGTGGCGTTGGTGGTGGTGGTGGTGATGGTGGCGGCGGTGGTGGTGTTGGTGCCGGTGGTGGTTTTGTTGGTGTTGGTGGTGGCGGTGTCGGTGGCGGTGGTGGCGGCGGAGATGGTGGTGGCGGTGACGGTGGTGGTGGCGGCGGTGGTGGTGTTGGTGGCGGCGGTGGTGGTGGTGTTGGTGCCGGCGGTGGTAGTGGTGGTGGCGTCAGTGGCGGTTGTGGTGGTGGTGGCGGTGGTGTTGCTGGCGGTGGTGGTGGCGGTGGTGGAGGCGGTGGTGGCGGTTGTGGTGG